>CP025656.1:22173465-22273544 GCA_003576665.1 Ipomoea trifida
CTTCAGGGGGAGCGACAACCTCTAGCTACACTAGAATGGAAAGTCTAGAAGACTTTTGAAATCTTGAAGATTACGCTCTGAAAGCATATGGTTGTACTCTTTTTTCCTTACCTAAGTTTTTCCCACTGAGTTTTCTTAGACTAAGGTTTTTAATGAGGCAACTAATATAGGTGCACTTGAATGGATAGCCCTGAAGACCTTAGAAATCTTGAAGATTATGCCCGGAAGGCTTATGGTTGTACTCTTTTTCCCTTAGCTAAGTTTTTCTCCCACTGGGTTTTCTTAGGCTAAGGTTTTTAATGAGGCAACCGGTGCAACACAATGGTTTAACATATTTCGTGTAATCTGTTCCTCGTCTAGGTTTTTCCCAAAGGGTTTTTTTCTAGCGAGGTTTTTAACGACGCATGAATATGATTAAATAATGGCCAAGGGGGAGTGTTATAAATATATTACTAATGGCCATTATTTTGAGACTTTTCATTTGCCACTTTCCAACTCCCTCATTATGTTGAGAAATGAAGAGTTGTACTATTGTATATATATATACATGTTGATGGATGAATAAATGTGGGCTTTTGAGCTTTTGTGATCTTGTGTTCTTGTTCTTCTTCTTCTCCTTTGCCTTATCTACACTACATTATCATATATATAATCCTAAGCAATTACCGGGCAATCACCACACGAGAACTGAGCTAATTGAGAAGCCAAATTACAACAGTTCTACCATAAATTAGTTTTTGAAATTACAAGAAAATAAATCAGTATAAAAATTAATTTTAAATTAGTAAAAAGGAAAAAATTCGAGTTAATAGTTGTAGTGATGTAGGACAAGAAAAACAATGCCAACAAGTGACAAAGAGAGAAGACTCTTAAAGAACCAAATTAACTCAGAAACTTTTAAATTATATTCAAAACTAAAGTTTCAGGATACAAAGTTTGTTTAAAAGCATGCATAGAAACTATAAAATGAACATAATGAGAATTGGAAATATAAATAACATTTTAAAGCTAATACAATTTTCAATAAAAGTAGCCACCAAAACTCCATGTCTCTTAAACTTTCTGCATGTGACCATTTTTTCTGTTATTGCCTCAA
This sequence comes from Ipomoea trifida, assembly GCA_003576665.1. Taxonomy (NCBI): domain Eukaryota; kingdom Viridiplantae; phylum Streptophyta; class Magnoliopsida; order Solanales; family Convolvulaceae; genus Ipomoea; species Ipomoea trifida. The sequence continues at coordinate 22,174,562 of CP025656.1, forward strand.
TTCTTGTACTGCTTCATTTAGTGCTAATATATTTGTTTCCTAAAGATACTCGAAGCATTAAATAATATAAACATCTGTGGAGAGCTCAGGCATTCAATGATTGTTTGTTCCAAGGGGGGAAAATATCAATAATTGAGTGGTAAAGATTGAATTGTCAAGATCTTTATTTTCACATGCTTTTTGGATGAAATATCAATAATTGAGTGGTAAAGATTGAATTATTAAGATCTTTGTTTTCACGTGCTTTTTTGAATAAAATATCTGAATAATTGACTTGTTTTGTTTTTACTCAAGTAATTTAGCTTTACCGTGTTAATCTTAAGCTCACAAGATCGACTCGTCTCTAAAGCAACTACAACGATAAATTACGAGTCCCACAATCAGCACTCAGACTCTAATTTTCATGCACACATAAAGAATTCAATACACACATTATTCTGGCCCTGTTTGGTAAATGGCTGTTAGTTGATTAGGTTAGCTGGTTGGGTTAGAAGGTAAGATTAGTTGATAACATTAGCTGATTATTGTAAAAAGTTGTTTGATAAATTAGCTGTTAGTTGATATCTGTTTGGTATAATTTCTTTTTTCAAAAAACTTATTGAAAAAGGCTGCTTTGAGTAGCCTTTTGAATTTTACTATTTTGGAGTTACAAAAAAGTTATTAACCAAACACTTATATTGATTATTTAACCCAAATCAAACAATTAATAGTGGTCAAATAAGCCAAACTTACACTCATACAGTAGTGGATCTTATGAGCTTATAGTTATATTATTATATTACCTATTATTTCAGAACTGCTAAAATAGTAATAAGGGAAATTTCAGCACAATGATCTTAGAAGATTGAGAGACTTAATGATCAGAACTTGAGCTCTGTCCCTTTAAACTTTTGTTCAACAATTTGATCAAGTCTGGTGGCCATTTCATCTGTTAGATGGTTCCTCCAATCTCCAACCTTACCTTTTCTGAATAACACATTATTGGAATTACCAAAAAACAAGTTTTTACCAGACTTGTTAACCTCCAAGTTGCTCAAGCTTTCAAAGCTGCAAAGCCTGGAGATTCCACCTACTACACCACCCTCTTCTTCTTCCTCAGAAAATGGACACTCCAAGAACGCCGCCATTCGCCTCAAATGAACATCCGCCTCTTTCTTCATCTCCTCGTACTTCAAGAACAACACTTTACTAGGATTCTCCAAGCTCTCCTTCCAGTATCCCAACATATGATCCCAGAAAGGCCCATAGTGATTTGCTCCCCTGCAATATTTGTCAAATGCCTCTGGAAACGGCATTTCTCCCAGGCCTCGAAGCTCACCCCTCAAAATATTCATGAAGTGCCAAAATGACACAAACGTGTCCTTTGGGTTTCTGCACAGATAAATGAGCTTGCATTTTGATTCCCCTACCGATTTCGGCAACAATTCTAGTGGTAAATGCGTAGAGATTAGCCTCATCACCCCATTATTATTCATAGTAGGGAAATCAGGGCTGTTTTCTCTTGCATAAGATAATTCCATGTTGGGAATCAAGTCCTGAGGATTTTTTTGTGAGTAAAGGATGGGTTTCTAATTGTGATACTGGGAATTGTTTTCGAGTGATCAAGGCAAATATGAGAGCTTTCAACCATGTGGTGCCGCTTTTAGGAGGGGTACATAGTATAACATCAGAATTTTGAGCCTGCAAGTGTTGGTGGGATCTGAGAACACCAAGCAAGTTAGGAGGAGGGAGCCAAAACCCTTTGTAGTTATATATATGTGGAGTGATCCAACCTTCCTCTCTGGGTAGTGAAATGATGGATTCTCTTAGCTCTTCAGGGTAACAAATTTCTTGGAGGAATGGATGCATAAATGAGTTTGAGGTTTTAGAATCAGATGGGGCAGCCATGGCAAGTATTTAATTTGGATTGAATATTATTCTTTGAGGTCTATGCAACTAATATTCCTTCTTGGGGTATCTATTTATAGATCAGATGAGTTGGGTTAAGTCAGGATAATTAAATTTTAAAAAGCGCCAGTAATTTTGTAGTGTAGTGGCACCCGATTGCACCCCATGCAGAAGGGGTGAGTTCGAGCTCTTTGTGCTTCAGTAGGTTGAGAAAGTAGTACTAAAAAAAACTCTTATGGCCAAGACCATAGAAAATAAAGCATACTCTCCCAAGTTTTGAATATAAGATTTGTTAAAAATTAATTATAACAATTGTGATGCTAATAATGTTAAACTATAAATCATTTTTTGAAATTACAAGAAAATAAATCACTATAAAAAATTAATTTTAAATTACTAAAGGGAAAAATTTGAGTTAGTTGTAGTGCTAATAAATTTGTTTTATAAAGATGGTCGAAGCATTAAATAATACTCCGTATAAACATATGTGGAGCTCACGCATTCAATGATTGTTTGTTCCAAGTGGGAAAAAATATCAATAATTGAGTGGTCAAAATTGAATTGTCAAGATCTTTATTTTCACATGTGTTTTTGGATGAAATATCTGAGTAACTGGCCTTTTTTTTTTTTTTTTAACTTAAGTAATTCATTCAGTTTTACCGTACGTGTTAATCATAAACTCACAGGATACGTCTCTAAAGTAACTGCATACGTAAATTACAAGTCCCGCAATCAACATACATACATATCATATATATATGTATGTATGTATCTATATATGTATGTTCTTGTTGAAATTTTTTTAATAACTTAAGTATCTTGACTTTATGGGATGATATTTTTATATTATACTACGTATTGTATTTGTATATGTAGATCTCCATTCTGAAACCAATCTTAATATTATGCCGAGCTTTATTCTGAAACAATTTTTCTGAATATATTATTACATGCAACTAAGTTTAAATTTAAATTTTCGATCGCTCACATAAGGTGAATTCATTTTTGTGAATGGAAATGAGTTGAGTTGAGTAGAAGTAGTATACCAAATGGAGAGACATTTAGTGTCCTTTCTTTGTCCCTACAATGTACTATACCACAAAACAGTAAAATAAAATAGAATTTATTGCCACCCAAATTACAAGAGACAAGATTTGATTGATCAAGCTAGCCATTCATTGTGAGCAACAACCCAAACACGGTTTAGACTATTCAATTCTCCACCAACCCACCCCTTTCCCTACCCCATCCCACACTCCCTAGTAGGCTAGTACCCACACCCTCTGCGTTTCTAACACCATTACACCAATAAATAATTTGGTATCTAAAAAAAATAGAACATAGGGATGGCAACAGAGTGGGGCCTCCCCGTTCCCGTCCCCAAAACCACGATCCCGTTCCCGTCTCCATCCCCATTCTCGACGGGAAATGGAAAATAGTCAACATCCCTGTACCTGTGGGGAATTAGGCGGGGATGGGAAATTCCATCCCCGGTCAATTCTTAGTTAAAATCTTAAATTAGTGTAATTTTAATTTTAAAAATCAAGATTTTAATTAAATGGGTCAACTTGGAGAACCAATTTCTCATTCACCTATTATCCGTTTTGTGTGTAAAATATATTAATTTCTTCGTCTAAAGCCCAAATCCACTTTAACCCGACCCAAATCAGAAGTGGATCCATATATAATTATACCACAAAATAGCCACTTAAAATACCATTTTATGCTATTTTTCCAACATTTTTTCCATTGACATATAACACTAGGTATTTCACCATTGTATCACTAATATGGGTTTGATTTTACCAACCATTCTCAACACATACATACATATTAGAGTATTTTTTTTAACTACACAATATGATATAAACACATTACACACATACAATAGTGGATCTTATGAGCTTACACTTATATTACTATATTACCAATTATTTCATCAGAACTGCTAAAATAGTAATAAGGGAAATTTCAGCACAATGATCTTAGAAGATTGAGAGACTTAATGATCAGAACTTGAGCCCTGTCTCTTTGAACTTTTGTTCAACAATTTGATCAAGTCTGGTGGCCATTTCATCAGTTAGATGGTTCCTCCAATCTCCAACCTTACCTTTCCTGAAAAACACATTATTCCCAGCTGGCCTATCATAGCTCTTACCAGTCTTATTAACTTCCAAGCTGCTCAAGCTTTCAAAGCTGCAAAGCCTCGAGATTCCACCTACTACACCACACTCTTCTTCTTCCTCAGAAAATGGACACTCCAAGAACGCCGCCATTCGCCTCAAATGAACATCCGGCTCTTCCTTAATCTCCTCGTACTTCAAGAACAACACTTGACTAGGATTCTCCAAGCTCTCCTTCCAGTATCCCAACATATGATCCCAGAAAGGCCCATAGTGACTTGCTCCCCTGCAATATTTGTCAAATGCCTCTGGAAACGGCATTGCTCCCAGGCCTCGAAGCTCACCCCTCAACTTGTTCATGAAGTGCCAAAATGACACAAACGTGTCCTTTGGGTTTCTGCACAGATAAATGAGCTTACATTTCGATTCCCCTACCGATTTCGGTAACAATTCTAGTGGTAAATGCGTAGACATTAGCCTCATCAGCCCATTATTCATAGTAGGGAAATCAGGGGGGCTGTTTTGTCGTCTTGCATAAGATAATTCCATGTTGGGAATCAAGTCCTGAGGATTTTTTGTGAGTAAAGGATGGGTTTCTAATTGTGATACACCTGGTGGGAAGTATTGTTTTCGAGTGATCAAGGAAAATATGAGAGCTTTCAACCATGTGGTGCCACTTTTAGGAGGGGTACATAGTATAACATCAGAATTTTGAGCCTGGAAGTGTTGGTGGGATCTGAGAACACCATGCAAGTGAGGAGGAGGGAGCCAAACCCCTTTGTAGTTATATATATGTGGAGTGAGCCAACCTTCCTCTTTGGGTAGTGAAATGATGGATTCTCTTAGCTCTTCAGGGTAATAACTTTCTTGGAGGAATTTAAGCATAATTGAGTCTGAGGTTTTAGGATCAGATGGGGCAGCCATGGCAAGTGTTTGGAGCTAAATGTTATTCTTTGAGGTCTATGCAACTAATATTCCTTCTTGGGGTATCTATTTATAGATCAGGTGGCCAAGACCTTGTAGTTTAGTGGCAACGGGTTGCACTCTCATATGGAAGGGGGTGGGTTCGAAGTTCGAACCTCTGCTTCAGTAGGTTGATAAAGTAACTATGAACAGATACTATACAAAAATAGATTAGATGAGTTGGGTTAAGTCAGCATAATTAAATTTTATTTAATTTGGTCTTGTATCTTAAATTATATGGTGCTAGTAAATTTGTATGTTTGATTAGTGGGGTGACTTTGTAATATACCATTACTCTTTAGAAACTATAATTAATCTAGGCAATTAATGGCATTATTTCACATCTTAATTTGCTTTTTCGTTTTAAATAGCACTCTGACTATGGATTATTTTTGTTTTGTTTTAAATTGCTCTCCAATTATACAACTTAGTGATAAAAACATACCATTAGCTTCAATTGTACAGATGGGATAGGTCCAATCCTTTCATGTCGTTACATGATACGACCTATATCCCATAAGTCCATGCTCTATTTTGTTGTTGTTGTTGTTGTTATTATTATTATTATTATTATTATTATTCTTATAATATATAGGGGCTGGTTCTGGATGGTGTCAAGGATCTCTCAGTTGAAAGATGGGTTAGATCTGAGCCATGGATAAAATCTAGATGAACGGCTCAAATCAAAGAAAATTATAAATAAATAAAAAGCTTACCGAAGATATGCTAATGGCACTCATCTCTTCTCTTCTACGTTATTTTGGCAATGTCCATTAAATGATTGATGAAACATGATTGAAAAATGATAGTGGTTGTGTTTTGGGACTGCGAAAAAAAAAAGTCATCAATTAAAGAAGCAAACTGTAAAAAAAAAAATGGAGCACCTTAAGAAGGAAAACAATGCACCTTTAGAAGGAAAACAAAACAACTCCAGAAGGATAAAAATTGCACCTTCAGAAGGAAAACAACGCACCTAAGAAGAAAAACCACGTACAGACCTAAAGTTTTAGGCCGACGCACCTTAAGTTTCAACAACTGACACACCTTAAGCACACAGATCACGCACATAATTCTTTAGATTGATGCACCATAAGTTTCAACAACTAATGCACCTTAAACACAACACAGAAATCATGTACCTTAAGAACAAAAACCACGTACCTTAAATTTGACCTAAATGCAAAAAGACGAAATTGCCACCGCATTTTTTAATATGTGTTCAATCTAGACTGTTGATTTTGATTAGATCATGGGCTGAGATTAAACTCAATCACATACACGCATATATTGGTCCCAATAATTTTATAATCATCACAAACTTTTAAGTATGTAATATTTATAAAAATGAAACTACATTTTTTTTATCAACCTTCAAGCATTGATTTACTCATATAGATGGAATATATTAGTTTTCACTTTCCTTGAACCCTCTCCTATATATTCAAATTTCAATGGATATTGATGTAAAATGAAAATTTGTACAATTATACCTTTCTTGTACATTTCTTTTTATGCATCATGTGTAAATTTAGTTGAATAGTTTTCACTATTTTTACCAAAGTCACACTCGTGATCCCGTGACTAAGACCATACGAAATAAAGCATAGTCTTGAAGTTTTTAACATAAGATTTGCTAAAAATTATTTATAATTGTGATGCTAATAATATAATGTTAATAATAATGTTCAACTATAAATTAGTTTTTGAAGTTACAAGAAAATAAATCACTATAAAAATTAATTAATTTTAAATTACTAAAGGAAAAAATTCGAGTTAGTTGTAGTGCTAATAAATTTGTTTTCTAAAGATGGTTGAAGCATTAAATAATATAAACATCTGTGGAGCTCAGGCATTGAATGATTGTTTGTTCCAAGTGGGAAAAAATATCAATAATTGAGTGGTCAAGATTGAATATATTGTCAAGATCTTTATTTAATTTTCACGTGCTTTTTTAAATGAAATATCTCAATAATTGACTTTTCTTTTGTTTTTACTTAAGTCATTAAGCTTTATCGGGTTAATCTTAAATTCTCTCATTTCTAAAATAAGTGCAAATGTGAATTGCGAGTTCCACAATCAGCTGTCAGATTCTAGTTATCATGCACACATAAGAAATTCAATTCACACATTATTTTACCGTTTTGGACGTTTTTCCAAATTCATGATTAAAGATATTGTTACACTCTCTAGTTAAATCTCACATATACAAGAGTATATAGCAGTTGTTGGAGTTTAAAATATGGAATACCTCTTCCCTAGTAGTAACTCCTGAGTTTTGAGCAAATATTTAGTTGAGAAGATGTAATCTTTTATATATATAGAGAATACTCACAGTCTCACCATTTATTTACGTCTGATTTCATGTTCAATCTTCAACCTCTTCTATCTGTCAAACGCTTGTTCAATCTTCAACCTCTTCTATCTGTCAAACGCTTTGACATTGACAATAATAATGTTTTCTTTGAGTTTCACCTATATGTTTTTTTTTGTTGTGAAGGATATCATCACCAACTAAGTTTTACATAAAGGAGAAAGGTTGGAATATTCTTTCCAAAATTATTGTTCTCATCTCAATCCTACCACGATTGATATGAATTCTAACATTAACAACGTTGTTAATGTTAACATCACATGCAATTAGCATTTAAAAAAAAGTTAAATGCATTCATGGTAGCTAAGTAGAACACGATTCTCGTATTTAGATTTATCCAATACACACTCTCAAATAGTAATTATGAATTTCTCTCATTATAAAAAAATGTTATCAAATCTTTTAATTAATTTGTTTAATTAAATCCAAACATTTCAAATTAGAAGCTATCACTTTTGTGTAATCTATCTTTTATGTCAAAATTAGATTAAAAGTTATTGTTAAATACATGTTACCAAATGAGAAGAGTCAACACTGCAACCTATCATGCATCAAAAATCACCTTAAATAATGTTCCCCAGAGAGGTGGTCGAATAGGTAGAGTAAGATTCTTGTACTGGAAGATCATGATTTCGATTCTTGTGAACATCAGTTTGATCAAGCTTATCGAACAGAGTATTGTATGTATTGTGGTTTTCTAGTGCTTATCGAACAAGAGTATTGTATGTATTGTGGTTTTCTAGTGTGGTTTACCTCTTTATGAACTACTGTATTACACAAGAGCATATAGTTTATCAGTGTACACCATCAAGTAATGGTTATGGATTTTCCTTGCCACCCAAAAAAAAAGTGTAGATATCATTAAATTGGATAAAATTATAACATTTATAAAATATCATTATCTGACAAAATAAATAAATACATACAATAACAGAAATAATAAAAAGAAAATAGAACGAATGCCTCCGTAGCATAGTGGTAGTGCGTTCGCTTCGTAAGCGAAAGGTCGCGAGTTCGATCCTCGCCGGGGCTGTTTTGGATTTTTGTACTACTCCATATACAACGGTAAATTATTGTCAGATCATTATTTGGCTGGCCCATTAAAAAGGATTTTTTGTACTACTCCATATACAACGGTAAATTATTGTTATAAATGTAATATTTTTTTTAATATATTAAAAATATATTATTTATTTTATCAAACAAAAAGTATATTTGTGTATTAAACGTATATTATTTGATGATAATATATAAAAGATCATGTACTTTAAAATAATATACTTTATGTATACAAATAATGTATTTTTAGTATATAGAAAATTATTAGCACTACGACAAGGCAAATTATATCGTTGACCCTTATCCAATATACATAATTTGACTTCATAATATACAGAATTAATGTTCATAATGCACATAATTCATGTTTATATTATACATACACATAAACACGATATAAAGAACATTAATTATGTGCATTATGAACATGAATTCTGTGCAAGACCGGTTTTGAGCATGTCTAATATGAGCAATTTTCATATTTTAAAAAAAAATTATATGTGTATATAGTATACAGAATTTTAGGCCATTATATATCACCAAAAGAATTTTTTAGGATCCATTATTTTTTTTATACATTGTAGATCAAACTATTATTTCATTGATCCAGAGGTTTGAGCAATATGAAGTATCTAAAGGAACTTTTGATTTTTTGTTGAGTTATAACAAGTTACAATCGATGACTGATATGGATTTGAAGTCTTGTTGCATTTGTTTAGAAACAACTCTTAAGAGAGATGAGGAGTGTGGTGATATTGATGGAAATGAATTGTATTTTGAGCTAAAATTGCTTAGAGAAATTTTTTCGAAAGAAAAGATATGTGCAGTGCGTATATTGAATTCATCGAAACAGAAGAGTTGTTTTCCAAATGCTATTATTTCATATAGAATATTATATTGATTATCCCAATTACTGTTGCCTCTGCAGAAATGAGTTTTCAAAGTCAAAATTGTTGAAATTTTACTTAAGATCAAGTATGTTGTAAGAGAGACTCAATGAATTAGTTTTAATTTCCATTGAAAATAAAGTTTTGGAAGAAGTTGATATCAAAAGTTTGGTAGATGATTTTGCGTCTAAATATGCACGGTGCATGTCACTTTTTCAATAAAATTTTAGATGTATTGTTTATATAATATTTATATTTTGATACAACTTTTTGAACAACTATTATTTATATCTAGAAATTACTTTAAAAAAAGATACAACTTTTTGAAAAATTATTATTTATATATAGAAATTACTTTTAAAAAATGGACCCAAATTTAGATATTGCACAGGACCCTAATTTTGATTGGAACGACGACCTTGTTTCTGTGTATTATGTTAAGCGTTTATGTGTCATCAATTATATAATACACATAATTTATGTTTATAATGCACATAATTCATGTTCATAATATTGTGTTTATGTGTATGTGTATTATGAACATGAATTCTGTGCATTATGGACACGAATTCTATATATTGAACCAAGGTCCACAATGCTGATCGTCCACGATATAATGATTGCTACGAGAGTACGACTAACTCTTTTATTATTTTCATGTTATTTAAAAAAATATTTTCCCATTATCGATCGAATGGACATGCTATTGTAAGTTGGTTTTACTTTTTTTTTTTTTTTGAATACTACTGACTCTGTTACAATGTAGTATTTGTTCATAGTTGGTTTTACTTAATTATTTATGAGTTATGACATACACATGCAATAAATGATAAATTTTAATTTTTGGTCCCACGAGTATGGGATCATTTTTACATTTAGTCTTTGACTATTAAAATTTTCATATTTAGTTTCACGACTTTTAAATCTTTACCACATTTGGTCTTTCCGATCAGATTTCGGCCACCGGTGACCATTTTTCCGGCAAGTGAATTTTTTTAAAAGGCAAAATTGGCTTTTAATACCCAAAAAAAGAAAAAAAAAAAAATTCCCTAAACCCTTTCTTCTTCCCATCCTCATTTCTCTTGGACGGTAGCGCGGTCGAGCCCTTCCAGGTCGAAACAGACATCTCTCCCTATCTATGACCGACGACGAGGAAGATGATGGCAACGGTCCGGTGAGCTGGACGGTGGTGACATGCGGTGATCGGAGGCGTCGCAACAGCACCTCTGGCGAAGCAGTTCTAGTCCGACAGTAGCAACAGAGAAGGTATAAAAAGACAATTTTGGAGAAAAATGGTTTTTTTTTTGTATAAAAGACAATTTTGACCTTTAAAATAACTTACTCGCCGGAAAAATGGTCCCCGGTGGCCGAAATCTAATCAGAAGGACCAAATGCGATAGAGATTTAAAAGTCATGGGACTAAATCTGAAAATTTTAATAGTCATGAGCTAAATGTGAAAATATCACCTACAATAAATATAAATAATAACAGTTCACACTTAGCTTTACAACAAATTAAATTAAACAACAAAATATTAAACATTAAACATGAACCACACTAAGAAAGACATCATACAATCAAACCCCCAACCTCATGCTTAAGAAACAAAGTACTGAACCACCACACTGTTGATTCATACAAAGTCATTATATTATCAAATTAAAGCACACTCACAACATGCTCTCTGATCCGACCCATGTACATTATTGCAGCAAGAAGAAAAATTAAACTAGATAAATTGTGACAAGAATCACAACTTGAGCCCTGTCCCCTTAAACTTTTCTTCAACAATTTGATCAAGTCTGGTGGCCATTTCATCTGTTAGATGGTTCCTCCAATCTCCAACCTCACCTTTCCTGAAATACGTATTATTCCCAATTGGAATAACAGGGCCCTTACCAGTCTTGTTAACCTCCAAATTGCTCAAGCTTTCAAAGCTACAAAGCCTCACAATTCCACCTGCTACACCACCCTCATCTTCCTCCTCAGAAAATGGACACCCCAAGAACGCTGCAATTCGCCTCAACTGAACTTCCGGCTCTTCCTTAATCTCCTCGTACTTCAAGAACAAAACCTTACTAGGATTCTCCAAGCTCTCCTTCCAGTATCCCAACATGTGATCCCAAAAAGGCCCATACACACTTGCTCCCCTGCGATATTTGTCGAATGCCTCTGGAAACGGTATAGCTCCCAGGCCTAGAACCTCACCCCTCGACTTATTCGCGTAGTGCCAAAGCGATACCAGCGTGTCTTTCTGATTTCTGCACAGATAAATCAGCTTGCATTTCGACTCCACCACCGATTTTTGTAACAAGGCGTGTGGTAAATGAGTAGACAACAGCCTTACCCCATTATTCAAAGGGAAATTTGGGCTGTTTTCTCTTGAATATATATTTTCCATGAGAGGGATGAGGCCATGAGGGTTTGTTGTGAGTAAAGGGCTTTGGGTTTCGTGGGAGTACTGTTTTCGAGTGGTCAAGGCAAATACGAGAGCTTTCAACCAAGTGGTGCCGCATTTAGGGAGGGTACAGAGTATAATATCAGAATCTTGAGCCTGGAAGTGTTGTTGGCATCTAAGAGCACCATACAAGTGATGAGGAGGGATCCAAATCCCTTTGTAGTTATACATATGTGGAGCGATCCAACCTTCCTCTCTGGGTAGTGAAATGATGGACTCTCTTAGCTCTTTAGGGTAAGAATTTTCTTGGAGGAATTGATGCATAAATGAGTTTGAGGTTTTAGAATCAGATGGCGCAGCCATGGCAAGTATATGAATTGAATGTTATTCTTTGAGGTCTATGCAACTAATATTCCTTCTTGGGGTATCTATTTATAGATCAGATGAGTTGGGTTAAGTCAGAATAATTAAACTTTGGTCATCTATCTTAAATTATAGGAATAAGGGTCAAATAGACCATCAAACTATACCTGTAATTAGGCCCTTCAATTTCAAAAAGCTTCAATCAGACCCTCAGACTTGTTATTTTGGACCAAATAAACCCCCAAACTTATTTATGACCTGTAATACCAGGTCAAATATATTTCTGGCGAACCTCTGATCACATTCCGGCGACCACATAACAAAAATCAACCACCGGCCCGGGTCGCATCTGCCCGGAGATGCCGACCAAATCGGTCGCCATCTCCACGGCCAGAGAAGGCAACAAGCCTTCTTCGGACGGACGCGACCGGCGCCAGTGGTTGATTTTTTTATTTGGTCGGAGGTTACCCGGAAATATATTTGACCTGCTATTATAGGTAATTAATAAGTTTGGAGGTTTATTTGCTCCAAAATAACAAGTCTAAGAGCCTAATTGGAGCTTTTGAAGTTGAAGAGCCTAATTGCATAATGAGGTAATTGCACAATGAGGTATAGTTTGAGGGTCTATTTAACCATTTTCCTAAATTATAAGGTGCTAGTAAATTTGTAATAATTAATCTAGGCAATTAATGATACTTCACATCTTATTTTGCATTTTCATTTTAATTTTAAATAGCACTCCGATTATAGAGTTTTTATTTTTTTTTTCTTTTAAACTTTGCACTCTATCTATACAACTTATTGATAAAAATTAAATTGATGATTAGCTTGAATTGCAGTGATGGGATAGGTCTTTTCATGCCTTTAAATGATAGGACCTATCCAGGGCATAAGTCCATGGTCTATTTTGTTTTTTTTGTCACTAAAAGTATCTCCGAGCTTGTTTTTTCATACCCTCTTCTCCATTTTATTTATCCTATTACTCTTTTTTTTACATTTATTTTTTCTTAATATTTTTTTTACTTATTTTTAATTTCTTTTGTTTAATATTACTTTTAGTGTAATTTTTAAATTTTAACGGTGGACTAAAAGTGGCAATGACTAAATAAGACTGGCCGCAATGTGGCAAAAATTAATGAAGTGGACTAAAATTGGCAATGCCCCAATAACAGTAGGACCAAAAATGGAAATGACTCTTAACTTAACTATACACATAAAATGAGACGGATGAAGTAACAAAGCACGTTCATATACATAATCCGGTTCATATGAGAACCACTCCACAGGTGCGAACGTGTGAACTAATCTTATGCATTCATCTTTTTTATTTGGATGATTTAGATTTGATTTCTTAAGATGACACAGTTTGATTTTTTTTTTTAAGTAGGGATAGTAGTGTTTTTTTCTAATTGCAGCAGATATGACCAAATTTATTTCCTATTTTCTTTGGATCATAAATGTTGTCAAATTGGAGCCATGATTTCTTTATCATCGATCAAGTGTTCTTTCATGGAAAGTGATCAGTATTTTTTTTTCTCATTGTTTTTTTAGTATAATATTGTCTATATTTAGATGTTGGTGTATATGTACGCATTATGGGTAGTAGTCTAGTGCATTCGGATGTGCTGGTTGTGCAACCTAGTGTTATAACCTCCTCACCAAAGAGAAAATGAAAGGCATGCACCTCTGGCAGCCATCTCTCTACGAGTGTTGTGATTAGGCTGCGATTGATATTAATACGACGACCTAAATGTGCAACACCATAAAACATTACAATCCTTAAATGTGCTACAATGACTCTCAATATGAGGGAGTCTGGGATTTTTATTACTTATAGCCCAAAATATGTATAAATAGACTCACATACAGGTAGAGAATGTGAAGCAATCATTACTACTCACAAGCAATTTACAATAATACAAAATATTTATTCCCTCCATATATTTTATCTATATTTTTTCATACACTCGTTATTTAACAGTTGTGTGTGTGTGTGTGTGAGCGGTTGAGCGCACGTGCGTGTTAGTCCCAATATATATAATGGTTGAGGGTTTGAGTAAAAATGAAATATTGTGTCAATTTTATAATTATTGTAAATTTTTAACTTTATAATGTACTACCTCTATCCCAAAATGGTTGTCTGGTTCGTTTAACGAGGCTTGACTGAAGTAATTTTTAATTCAATTTTTCATATTATTAAGTTTAGTATTAATATATAAAATTTATATGTTTAGAAACTACATTAAAAGTACTATTAAACACAATAATTTAAATTTAAAAATAATAAAAAATTACTAAAGAAAATAAGCAAAGAAGGAATAGTTGATTTGACCAATGAATAGTAAATATGACAAGTAAAATGGGACAGAGGGAGTAATATTTATAAAAATAACATAACACTACCTATTTTCTTTTCTTTTCTCTTTTTGTCAACCTTCAAGCATTGATTTGCCCAAATGAATGGAACATATTAATTTTCACTTTTTACCTTAAGGGTCACACTGGCAAATTATTGCATGGACCATCGTCCACACAGCTGTGTGGACCAAAAATAAAAAGTACATTATTTTTGTACTGAAGGTACATTATTTTTGTACTGTAAGTACATTATTTGATAATATATATCAAATAATGTACTTTCAGTACAAAAATAATGTACCCTAAAATAATGTACCTACAGTACAAAAATAATTTACTTTTTATTTTTGGTCCACACAACTGTGTGGACCATGGTCCATGCAATAATGATTGGGTCACACTTGTGTGACACCGTCTCACGGATCCTTATTTGTGAGACGGGTCGGGTCGGGTCAAAGCATCATACAAATGTCATAATTATATGTGCAAATATCATACTTATATGCTCAAATATAATACTAATCAAGAATACAATTTTTGTTACTTATAAGAGAAAAAGTAATACATTTTTCATAATAAGTAATGTTGACAAGTGCCCCTTACTTTTTTTTTTGAAAATAAAGTGTCCCTTACTTGTAAGGGCAAATATAATACTTTTGAGGAAAAAAGTAATACTTTTAAACTAATGTAAAAGTATTGTATTTTCCCTTAAAAGTATTACATTTATCCTTATAAGTAACAAAAATTTTATTTCTAATTAGTATTACATTTGAGTATATAAGTATGACATTTGTGCATATAAGTGTTACAATTGCATATTGACCCGACCAGACCCGACCCTCCTCACGGTGAGACGGCCTCACTTAATTAAGTTTTTGCCTTACTTGAAAGCATATTCTCACTAGAGCCTCCCTATATTCAAATTTCATGGATATTGACGTAAAATTAAAATTTGTACAATTATAACCTTGTTGTATATTTCTTTTTATTCATAATATATAGATTTAAATAGTTTTCACTACTTTTACAAAAGTCACACTCGATCCTGCGGCCAAGACCATAGGAAACAAAGTATACTCTCTGTAGTTTTTAATATAAGATTTGCTAAAAATTAATTATAATTGTGATGCTAATAATGCTCAACTATAAATTAGTTTGTGAAATTACAATATATATATATATATATATATATATATATATATATATATATATATATATATATATATATATCACTATAAAAAATTAATTTTAAATTGCTATAGGAAAAAATTTGAGTTAGTTGTAGTACTAATAAATTTGTTTTCAAAAGATGGTCGAAGCATTAAATACTCCGTAGTATAAATATCTGTGGAGGCATTCAATGATTGTTTGTTCCAATTAACTGAATTAAGTGGGAAAAAATATAAATAATTGAGTGGTCAAGACTGAATTGTCAAGATATTTATTTACACGGGCTTTTTGAATTGTTTTCAGCCCCTAATTTTTTGAATCATTGAAATCTTCTTGTCCGGAATGTGTCTACAAAGCTACAAAGCTAAGATGTGGTTGCATGTAATTATTTGAAGTCTTGATTATCAATATCTCATGTTATTATGTCTATGTGTAGGCAAGTATTTCTTGGACTCAGAGTTTTAAGAAGTAGGTTTTTCATCATACAGACTAGTTAAAGTGTCACTTCATCCTCACATGAAATGAGTTTGACTTTCACATGATGTTAAAATCTAAGCGCTAAAAATAAATATTGATTAAGTGTTGTTACAATAGCATTGGTTTAAATTACCATGTTATAAATAACTAGGAGCTATTTGTCCTTTTGAGAATAGATATGGAATTTGTATTGTCTAACATTATATCAATGCTATATATGAGTTATGAATTTCCTCAAGTGAAAAGGAAAAATGGTGAAGTTGAAATAACTTTGGATGTTAAGGTTATACATGTCAAATTTGCCTTCATGAAATTTATTGCTCTCTAATAAATGCAGTTCAAATATAATGTATTCTTTGGATGTCGATTAATCTCTCTCAAGAAAATTATGTGAAATCCATGGTTATGTTGTTCAACTTGAATAGCATACAAACAACATTATTTCTTTGGCTTACTAGCAATGAGTATTTTATTTAAGATCTTGGTTGAGTCATCTTGGAAGACATATGATTATTGTTTAAAGGGTAATTATGGTGATTTGAGACAACTAAGTCTATTGAAATATATTCAACTGCTGAGTATGTATTAATTAAGTGTTGAGCTACTATAAAGTTTCACAAAGCAAATTTGCAAAACTGTACTCTATCTACAAAGGGCCTTGTGGTCTAGTGGTATCAAACCTTTCCCTGTATAAGGGAGGAGGTGGGTTCGAGCCTCAGTGGAGGCGTTGCTGTCTCTTTGTTCTTCAGTAGGTTGAGAAAGTAGTTTATGAACAGATACTACACTCTAATAGAGTCAGTAGCATTCAAAAAATCTACAAAGGAGCCGATGTCAGGCACCACATGACTTCAAGTCATAACTAAAGGCGGCACTGCATTTCATTAAAGCGAGATGGGTCTATTGAAAGATTCTTGTAGCTAATGATTACAATCAGAGATTTGGTGAAGACTATTTTAAACATATTAATTCACCTCTAATAAAAATTAAAACCATCCATGCTTTGTTTTCCTCAGCTTCTTTAAACAAGTTGATAGTCCACCAAATGAACGTCATTATAGGAACAATTGAATTAAAGAAAAAGTATAGTAAAAAAAGTATAGCTTTGATCAAGAGAAATTGAAGTCGCAATCTTCAATTTGAAAGTAAAGTTGCATTACAAGTTGGAAATTACTTCAAATCTTCATCAAAAGTGG
Source organism: Ipomoea trifida (assembly GCA_003576665.1). Classification (NCBI taxonomy): domain Eukaryota; kingdom Viridiplantae; phylum Streptophyta; class Magnoliopsida; order Solanales; family Convolvulaceae; genus Ipomoea; species Ipomoea trifida. The sequence goes on from CP025656.1 coordinate 22,191,812, forward strand.
AAATTATTTCAAATCATCATCAAGAAAAACCTAGCTAGAGAGAATGAAAAAATGAAAATTGATATGAAAATATCAGTCTGAGCCTATTTATACCCCTAATTTGCGCCAAAATAAACAAATCTTAACTTTCTGGATGTATGTGCGCGCACGGTCTACCTCATGCACATGAGGTCCAATACGCGGCAATAATGATTTCTAAGTCATTCTTCACTCCAAAATGTATACATCTTCCTTATGTTTGTTCCTCTGAGTCTCTGGATCATGTCATGATACTTCCAGCATACTCTTTTTTACTATCTTAACCTCTTAGGACTCCCGGAATACACATTTATGCCACCATATACGATTTCAAAACACATCCAATTGAGACATGATCTAATTACAGTCAATGTCTCCAAATTACCGAAATTGCACAAAGCTAAGGAGTCAAATAAGCACGTACTTAACTTGCAATTAACATTAAATCATATAAGTTTGATGTCAAATATATACTTAAAAATAGTAAAAATTAGCACTTATCACCCTTTAATATAAATAAAAATACATAACTTTGAGAAAATTATTTAGATAGGAATAATATAATACTTTATTTATGACATACACATGCAAATATAAATAACAGTTCACACTTAGCTTTACGACAAACAAGAATTACAAATGTAAATAACAGCACACTCTTTCCAACAAACAACAAAATATTAAAGAACACTCACAACATGTTCTCTGATCTGATCTCATCACAACATAATGTTGTTAGAAGAGAGACTTATTAATTGTGATCTGATAACAATTAAACATCACAACTTGAGACCTGTCCCTTTGAACTTTTCATCAACAATTTGATCAAGCCTGCTGCCCATTTCATCACTCATATGGTTCTTCCAATCTCCCACCTTACCTTTCCTGAAAAACAAATTATTCCCAGCAGCTTGCTTTAAACCGTTCTTTCCAGTCTTGTTAACCTCCAAGTTGCTCAAGTTTTCGAAGCTACAAAGCCTCAATATTCCATCTACTACCCCACACTCTTCTTCCTCCTCAGAAAACGGGCAATCCAAGAACGCTGCAATCCGCTTTAAATGAACATCTGGCTCTTCCTTAATCTCCTCGTACTTCAAGAACAACACCTTCCTAGGATTCTCCAAGCTCTCCTTCCAGTATCCCAAAATATGATCCCAGAAAGGCCCATAGTAACTTTCTCCCCTGCAATATCTGTCAAATGCCTCTGTAAACGGTAGATCTCCCAGGCCTCCAAGCTCACCCCTCAACTTATTAATGAAGTGCCAAAACGACACCAACGTGTCCTTTTGGTTTCTGCACAGATAAACCATCTTGCATTTCGATTCCCACACCGATTTTGGTAACAAGTTTTGTGGTAAATGGGTAGATAATAGCCTCCTCCCATTAATCACAGGCAAATCAGGGCTTTGGTCCATTGCATAACGATATTCAATGCCTGGAATGAATTCATGGGGATTTTTTGTGAGCAAAGGGTGGATTTGGTGGTGTGATTCAGGTGGGAAGTATTGTTTTCGAGTGATCAAGGCAAATAAGAGAGCTTTGAGCCAGGTTGTGCCGGATTTTTGTTGGGTACATAGCATAATATCAGAATCTTGAGCCTGGAGATGTTGTTGGCATCTAAGAGAACCATACAATTGAATGGAACACAGCCAAACGCCTTTGTAGTTGTACATAAAAGGTAAGAGCCAACCTTTCTCTTTGGGCAGTGAAACAATGGATTCTTTCAACTCTTGAGGGTATGAATCTTCTTCTATAAATTGATTGCGAATTTTGTTTGGGATACTAGGAGGAAGTCAGAATCCTTCCAAAGCCCAACAGCCATCACTGAGTGAGGGTCTTGTTCCTTAACCACTGGAACCGTCTCGGTCAAGAACCTGACAAGCCGAGAGTAGCGAGGTAGAACAACATCTTTGTTGCCACCTCTTAAAGTATGATCCCGAAAACTTGTCCGATTTTTCCGCCGAACCACTTGGTACCGTAGGTACCCTCATCGTGGGGATATACCCCTCAGAGCTGACACCCCCTTGTGAACCAGCGTTCACCGGTGTCTGGGAAGGTGCAACAGTGTTGCCCGTTCCCACCATTGTTGCCATCAACAACATTCGGATTAACACCCTCAGTGTTTTCCATTTTTTCCCAGAAATTCGAGAATCAGAAAGGGGAAGAAGAAATAAGGTTTTAAGACTGTTATGTGGTTGATCTCGAAAATACAGGAAAAAATGGAAATACAACAGAAAATATCCACAAAGGATAATATTACAGGAAATTAAAACAACCTACAAAAGGTTGAAAACCTGAACTACGGTTGAGGATGAAATCCGGACGAACTCGGGTAGTTGGAAGCACGAGTCGTGTTGCCACTCTCCTTAAAACCTTATTTACGCCTCCCGGGTGCTGGAGCGTTGCGGTCTAGGTTTCCAGGATAAAACGTACTACGATCCAATCGTTCGAGCACACGAACTTGGATCCGGCGAACTAGGAACGTGGTTCAACGCAGGTGGCTAGAAAGAAATGTGAGCAGAGTTTTGAGGAAAAACAGTGTTTGCCGTGGTACCTGGTGTTGTTCGTTCGTGTTTTTTCAACCTACTTTCTCAACCGCAGGTGCAGGCGCACACAAGTTCAAGCCTTTTCGAACTCATTTTGGGATTTGATTTGCACCCCCCCCCCCCCCTGCGCGCGAGAGAGAGCATCTATGCTATACAAGTTAATTAGCCTTAAAAGACTCTTGTATTTATAGTGGGGCAAATCTTCATTCCCAACCAATGTGGGACAAAGCTAATAAGCTTTTCCTCACTTAAAATTCCATCTCAAATGGGTCGACTTTGAGAGCCAATTTCTCATTCACCCATTATCCATTTTGAGCGTATAATATATCGATCTCTTCGTCTTACTACGAAGAATCCGAATCCACTTTGACCCGACCCAAATCGGATGTGGACCCTACATATATTTATACCACAAAATGGCCACTTAAAATGCCATTTTAGTGCTATTTTTCCAACATAAAAAAATTCCAAGTTGAGTATCAAGTCCTGAGGACTTGTTGTGAGTAAAGGGTGGGTTTCTAATTGTGATACTGGGAATTGTTTTCGAGTGGTCAAAGCAAATACGAGAGCTTTCAACCAAGTGGTGCCACATTTAGGAGGGGTACATAGTATAACATCAGAATGTTGTGCCTGGAAGTGTTGGTGGGATCTAAGAACACCAAGCAAACGATGAGGAGGGAGCCAAACCCCTTTGTAGTTATATATATGTGGAGTGAGCCAACCTTCCTCTTTGGGTAGTGAAATGATGGAGTCTCTTAGCTCTTCAGGGTAACAACTTTCTTGGAGGAATTGATGCATAAATGAGGAGTCTGAGGTGTTAGAATCAGATGGCGTAGCCATGGCAAGTATTTGTGGCTATATGAATATGAATTGAATGGTATTCTTTGAGGTCTATGGAACTAACATTCCTTCTTGGGGGATCTATTTATAGATAAGATGAGTTGGGTTAAATCAGCATAATTAAATTTTAAAAAGCGCCAATTGACTTTGTGGTATAGTGGCTACCCAGTTGCACCCATGTGTTTCGAGCCTCACTTGAAGGCGCTGCTTTAATTTCTCTTGCAACTGCTGTCTCTTTGTGCTTCCGTAGGTTGAGAAAGTAATTATGAACAAGACCAGAGAAAATAAAGCATACTCTATAAATCATTTTTTGAAATTACAAAAAATAAATTACTATATAAATTCATTTTTTGAAATTAAAAGAAAATAAATCACTATGAGAATGTTTAGCTTTCATTTTGGACGCTTCTTAGCTCAAGTGATTGGGGTTATCATTTGATCTTGTCAATATATATATATATATATATATATATATATATATATATATATATATATATATAATAGGCAATGTTGCAGCAAATCTTTGGCTTCATGGACTAACTAGAACCCTCCACCACTATATATTCAAATTTCGATGGATATTGACGTAAAATGAAAATTTGTACAATTATACCCTTGTTGTATATTTCTTTTTATGCATAATGTGTAGATTTGAATAGTTTTCATTACTTTTACAAAAGTCACACTCCCGATCCCGTGGCTAAGATCATAGGAAATAAAGCATACTCTCTGAAGTTTTTAATATAAGATTTGCTAAAAATTAATTATAATTGTGATGCTAATAATGTTAATAATAATCTTCAACAATAAATTAGTTTTTGAAATTACAAGAAAATAAATCACTATAAAAAATTATAAGGTGCTGTCAAGCACCTTGTGCTCAGATAACATGTAGTAACTCTCTCGTATGAGAAGTCCTAAGATTGTTTCAACAGGTTGAGAAAGTATCTAAAGACTCCAAGAGTTATAAAAAAAAATAAATAAATAAAAAAATTTACACGTCCCTCAGCTCACACCTGCAAAAATCCATTATTTGCAGTAATAATTTTTTCTTCCCTCTGCTCACATATTTCCTTCACATAAGTTATAAAATCTTAAAAAACCTTCCAACAATCATTGATTGATAATATATTATTCATGCACCTAATCACCAATAAATATCAACTACTACATATATAAAGTAACGAACATATATAAAAATAAAAATAAAAGAACGCAAACACAAGAAATTGGTCACGCAATTCAGAGCAATCCTCTTCTGTCTGCGGGGCAACTCAACGTTTATTTAATCCACTAGACGATCACCAAAGATTACAATAGTTGGAATTGCACCACCAAGATACACAAAGTTCATTAACCAACACAAATCTTCATCATCTACAATTGGATCTTCAATGTTGCATGCCTTCAATCTTCACAACACTTTGTTAATCAGCAAATCACCAATGGAACAGCATCATACGTAGGTTGATAAAGGAATAAAGCAAAGGAGATAACTTATCAATTTAATATTTTAAAAGTGCTTAAAAAACTTCACTACATTCACGCCTTTTATACTCATTTAGGCAACTTCCAAAATTTAAAAAGCACAATTAATCCCTCACTTCATGCACTGCGAACCAACCAAATTAACAAGTCAAATAATGTTGTCCACCAATTTTTCCAATTTAAATTCGTATGATCTAAAATCACAGCTGGTAATATAATCTATCTTTGGAGCATCCTGTCGGTCTCAGCCTGGGAGGACAAAACAAATAACATACTAACATACCCTAATAATATCTAATTAATATTTTTGACAAATAATTAGCCAATAAAACTTAGGATAATATGTGTATCATTAGTACATTTACAATAATAATAATAATAATTATTATTATTGTTATTATTATTATTATTATTATTATATATAGGGGCAGGTTCTGGTGCCAAGGATCTCTCAGGTGAAAGATGTGGTTAGATCTGAGTCGTGGATCAAATCTAGATGAACGGGTCTAATCAATGAAAATTATAAATAAATAAATAAATAAAAGCTTACTGAGGATATGCTAATGGCGCTCATCTCTTCTCGTTACTTTGGCAATGTCCATTAAATGATTGATGAAACATGATTGGAAAAGGATAGTGGTTGTGTATTGGGACTGTAAAAAAAGCATATCATCAATTAAAGAAGCAAACTATTAAAAAAAATGGAGCACTTTAAGAAGGAAAACAACGCACATTAAGAATGGAAAACAAAACACCTCGAAGGATAAAAATTACACCTCAAGAAGGATAAAAATTACACCTCAAAAGGAAAACAACGCATGCACTTTAACAAGAAAAATTACGCACCTAAAACTTTAGGTTTACGCACTTCAAATTTTAACACAATGTCAATTTTATAATTATTGGAGAGACATTTGGTGTCCTTTCTTTGTCCCTGCAATGTACTATATATACCACAAAACAGAAAAATTAAATAGAATTTATTGCCACCCAACAAATTACAAGAGACAAGAATTGATTGATCAAGCTAGCCATTCATTGTGAGCAACAACCCAAACACGGTTTAGACCCTTCAATTCTCCACCAACCCACCCCTCCCCCTACCCCACGGTTTAGGTGCCGGCTTTTAATCATATCTATTAATCACTTATTTTCTATAATTGCCAAGGGCCTTGTGGTCCAGTAGGTTGAGAAATTATGAATAGATACTACACTCTAATAGAGTCAGTAGCATTCAAAAAAAGAAAATATCTGATTTTGCAGTTCACACGTTTGCATGTATATTTCTTTTTATGCATAATGTGTAGATTTGAATAGCTTTCATTACTTTTACAAAAGTCACACTTGCGATCCCGTGGCCAAGACCATAGAAAATAAAGCATACTCTTAAAGTTTTTAATATAAGATTTCCTAAAAATTAATTATAATTGTGATGCTAATAATGTTAATAATAATGTTCAACAATAAATTAGTTTTTAAAATTACAAGAAAATAAATCACTATAAAAAATTAATTTTAAATTACTAAAGGAAAAAATTCGAGTTAGTTGTAGTGCTAATAAATTTGTTTCCTAAAGGTGGTTGAAGCAATAAATAATATAAACATCTTGAGCTCAGGCATTCAATGATTGTTTGTTCCAAGTGGGAAGACATATCAAATCAAGATAGAATTTTCAAGATCTTTTTTTTTTTTTTTTGAGTTTTTACTTTTTTTTCTTTTTTGAGTTTTTACTTAAATAATATCTGAATATCTTTATTCTTTGATGTCTATACAACTAATATTCCTTCTTGGGGTATCTATTTATAAATCAGGTGGCAAGACCTTATGGTTTAGTGACACCTGGTTGCACTCTCATATGGAAGGGAGTGGGTTCGAACCTCCGCTTCAGTAGGTTGATAAAGTAACTATAAACAGATACTACATAAAAATAGATCGGATGATGAGTTGGGTTAAGTCAGCATAATTAAATTTTATTTAATTTGGTCCTCTATCTTAAATTATAAGGTGCTAGTAAATTTGTATATTTGATTAGTGGGGTGACTTTGTAATATACCATTACTCTTTAGAAACTATAATTAATCTAGGCAATTAATGGCATTTCACATCTTAATTTGCTTTTTCGTTTTAAATAGCACTCTGACTATGGATTATTTTTGTTTTGTTTTAAATTGCTCTCCAATTATACAACTTAGTGATAAAAACATACCATTAGCTTCAATTGTACTGATGGGATAGGTCCAATCCTTTCATGTCGTTACATGATATTTTGTTATTATTATTATTATAATATATAGGGGTTGGTTCTGGTGTCAAGGATCTCTCAGGTGAAAGATGGGTTAGATCTGAGCCATGGATAAAATCTAGATGAACGGCTCAAATCAAAGAAAATTATAAATAAATAAATAAAAAGCTTACCGAAGATATGCTAATGGCGCTCATATATATCTTCTCTTCTATGTTATTTTGGCAATGTCCATTAAATGATTGATGAAACATGATTGAAAAGGGATAGTGGTTGTGTTTTGGGACTGCGAAAAAAAAAAGGTCATCAATTAAAGAAGCAAACTGTAAAAAAATAAATAAATAAATGGAGCACCTTAATAAGGAAAACAACGCACCTTTAGAAGGAAAACAAAACAACTTCAGAAGGATAAAAATTGCATCTTCAGAAGGAAAACAACGCACCTAAGAAGAAAAACCACGTACGGACCTAAAGTTTTAGGCCGACGCACCTTAAGTTTCAACAACTGACGCACCTTAAGCACACAGATCACGAACATAATTCTATAGATCGATGCACCATAAGTTTCAACAACTGACGCGTCTTAAGCACACAGATCATGAACATAATTCTATAGATCGATGCACCATAAGTTTCAACAACTGACGCACCTTAAACACAACACAGAAATCATGTACCTTAAGAACAAAAACCACGCACCTTAAATTTGACCTAGATGTAAAAAGATGAAATTGCCACCACATTTTTTTAATCTGTGTTCAATCTAGACTGTTGATTTTGATTAGATCATGGGCTGAGATTAAACTCAATCACACACACGCATATATTATTGGTCCCGATAATTTTATTGTCATCACAAACTTTTAAGTATGTAATATTTATAAAAATGAAACTACATATTTTTTTTTTATCAACCTTCAAGCATTGATTTACTCATATAGATGGAATATATTAGTTTTCACTTTCCTTGAACCCTCCCCTATATATTCAAATTTCAATGGATATTGATGTAAAATGAAAATTTGTACAATTATACCTTTCTTGTACATTTCTTTTTATGCATCATGTGTAAATTTAATTGAATAGTTTTCACTATTTTTACCAAAGTCACACTCATGATCCCGTGACTAAGACCATACGAAATAAAGCATACTCTTGAAGTTTTTAATATAAGATTTGCTAAAAATTATTTATAACTGTGATGCTAATAATATAATGTTAATAATAATGTTCAACTATAAATTAGTTTTTGAACTTACAAGAAAATAAATCACTATAAAAATTAATTTGAAAGTGCTAAAGGAACAAATTCGAGTTAGTTGTAGTGCTAATAAATTTGTTTTCTAAAGATGGTTGAAGCATTAAATAATATAAACATCCGTGGAGCTCAGGCATTGAATGATTGTTTGTTCCAAGTGGGAAAAATATCAATAATTGAGTGGTCAAGATTGAATATATTGTCAAGATCTTTACTTTGACGTGCTTTTTTAAATGAAATATCTGAATAATTGACTTTTCTTAATTCACATATAGGAAACCTAAGCTGGTAGTTTTTGTGTGAGATCGTCTCATGTTGGGTCAACATACAAATGTAACATTTATATGTATAAATGTCATACTTATATGCTCAAATGTAATACTAATCAGGAATAAAAAAAATATGTTACTTATAAAGGTAAAGTATTACATTTACCTTTATAAGGAATTTTCTTCAACTAACCATTGATAAACTCTTATGGATGATTGTGACCCGTTCTCACTTTTTAGAGGTGGAGCATGTATGCCATAAGAGTCAACATTTATTGTTTTGGATATTGTATTCTAATTAAATAAATATAATAAATAAAATATTTTATTTACTTTATTTTGGCTTAATTAATATTTGATATTATTCCATACAATCTTCTTAATTTTTCATTCTTAAAAGTTAAAAGAATATGAGTGACAATAAGTTTATCCCTTAGGGTGTGTTTGAAAGTCCGAAAATCATTTTCTGTGTTTCCTTTGTTTGGGAACGCATGAAAAATATGATCAACAAAAAATAATTTCCATTGACCAAGGAAAATCAAGCCAAAATTCTAGAAAACAACTTCCGAAATTTTTTTCCGGAAGTCATTTTTCAAAAATGGCTATGTGACCAAGGAAAATCAAGCCAAAATTCTAGAAAACAAATATGTAGGTTCATTTTTTTTTAATAAATAACATTATTTTAATATTATTGTAATTTTTTATATTTTAAATTAAATAATTAAAATGTTTAATTATACAATTCTATCTATTTTTCAGAATATGAACCAAATACATAAAGACAATTTCTCAAAATACATCCAAACACTGAAAATGAAACTATTTTTCAGAAAACATTTTCCAGAAAACATTTTTCAGAAGTCTCTTTTCTTTTTTTTTTTGGTGAGGAGAAGTCTCTTTTCTGCTTTCAAAACACACTCTTAATATAAGTTACCCTATACGACCAACTTGTCTAGGTTACTCCTTAATTAGCATACTCTTGATGAGTTTTCATCGGATTAATATTCAACATGATACATTGATTATGCCATGAGTTTCAAATTACTCATACACTATCAATTCATAAAATTAGTTCTTCGATACTGCAAAATTTTACTATTTTTGCAATTAATAAAATTGGTTAGGTAAGGATAATCAAATTAACGATCAAATTGTGATTCTGTATCTTAAAGATAGATTTGGTATTCATAATTAAATCAATATATTATAAATTTTGTTATTTTCATCGTTTCTTAGCGTCTTTACTGTCATTATATATCCATCGTAATAGATCTACCACATATCTCTGTTTATATATATAATATATATGGTGGAAAAATCTTTGAATGGCTGGTTATTCAGTTGATGTGACAGTCTACCTACCATATTTAAAATGTAAATTTATTAGCACTACAAAAAAAAAAAAAAAAAAAAAAAAAAAAAAAANAAAAAAAAAAAAAAAAAAAACAATGTAAATTTATTAGCACTACAAGTGTACAAAAAGGGAATGGGTAAGTACAACTCACAACTCTTTCATTGCAAAGGAATGGGTAATAAGTGGAATGGGTAATAAGTGGTTGGTCGATAGAGGTGTTAGCGAATACAGTTTTTCGGCTAAACAAAATCACACTTACAACTTACCAGTCTTCACACTTAGGAAATATCAAGAAAAGCACAAACTGTACGTACTATCTATTAGGTTGGGACTTGGAGAGACACTTCAGCATCTTGTCATCCGACTATAAAGCTGATTGTTATGCAACTATATGAAAATAATATTATGCCTTTACTACCAGTAATTATTTTTGGTGTGATGGTAAGCGCTTAATCTTAGACGAGTATTTGAGTAGCACAAATGAAATATGTATAAATTTGATCGATATCCCTAATCCCATTGTAGATCAAATAAAAATGCAGTACTTCAATATAAATACTCCGGTCCACGACATAACAATTGATAAATAACAAACAAACAATACACACTACTCGCAAACAGACAAATATTAAACATTAAATTAAAACATGATCAATTATATGATAAGATGAACCCCGATCGACCACCTCGTACCAGCGATGACTGAGCTGAGATCATAACATGAGTCCTGTCCCTGTGAACTTTTCCTGGACAATTTGATCAAGTCTCTTCGCCATTTCATCTGTTAGATAGTTCGTCCAATCCCCAACCTTACCTTTCCTGAATAACACACCATTCTCAACCCCAAGACCGCCATTAATAGCATTCTTGTTAACCTCCAAATTGCTCAAGCTTTCAAAGCTACAAAGTTTCAAGATTCCACTTACCACACCACGCTCTTCTTCCTCCTCAGAAAATGGGCACCCCAAGAACGCCGCCATTCGCCTCAAATGATCCTCCGGCTCTTTCTTCATCTCCTCGTACTTGAAGAACAAAACTTTTTCGGGATTTTCCAGGCTTTCTTTCCAGTGCTCCAATACATGGTCCCAGAAAGGCCCGGTGTTACTCACTCCCCTGCAATATAGAGATAGTAAGTGAATGCTTTATTATGGGACAAATATACATTACTCCTTTACCTGCAATAACTGTCAAACGCCTCGGGAAACGGCAAGGCTTCCAGGCCTCGAAGCTCCCTCCTCAGCTTATTCATGAAGTGCCAAAAAGACACCATGGTGTCTTTAGGGTTCCTGCAGAGATAAATCACCTTGCATTTCGATTCCCACACCGATTTGGGGAACAACGAGAGCGGCAAATGTGTAGCCATTAGCCTCGACCGGTTAGCCAAGGCGAAATCGGGTGTCTCTTTTGCTGCATAAGAGAGTTCCAAGTAGGGAATGAGCTCATGAGGGTTGTTTGTGTGTAAAGGGTGGGTTTTTTCACTTTCTTGCGACGCAAGGAACTGTTTTCGAGTGATCAGCGCAAATGCCAGAGCTTTCAACCAAACGGTGCCAGATTTAGGGAAGGTGCTTAGTATAACATCAGAGTCTTGAGCCTTGAAATGTTGTTGGGATGTAAGAGCACCTTGCAAGAAAAAGGGCTCCAACCAAAACCCTTTGTAGTTGTACAAATCAGGAGCGAGCCAACCTGTTTCTTTGGGTAGTGAATTCAGAAGTTCTTTGAACTCTTCAGTGTAAGAGTTCCCTTGTAAAAGTTGAGACAGAGATGGTGGTGAGTTTGATGAGATATTAGTTTCAGATGGCGCAGCCATGGTTATATGTTTTTGGAGCTATGAATGGTATTGTATTCTATCTGTGAGGTGTGTGTGTGTATGCAACCATTCGTGCTAGGTGTATCTATATATTGAGTGGTTTGGTTAGGTAAGGTTAATCAAATTAATGATTGAAATGTTGGTACTTTGGCCCAATTTTAACCTAAAGGGATTTTTTTTGAGTATTACTAACTCTGTTACAGTGTAGTATGAGTTTTGCAATTAAGTGGGTAATCAAAACACATAGTAGTGTTCTAAAAACCTGTCAATCAAACAATAACAATGACTTTGATACCTATTTTTGGTAACTAAACCTGTCTACTAAATGCACCCTAACATTCATAGCTCCAAAAACATATAACCATGGCTGCCCCATCTGAAATTAATATCTCAAACTCACCGTACCATCATCTCTGTCTCAACTTTTACAAGAAAACTCTTACACTGAAGAGTTCAGAGAATTTCTGAATTCACTACCCAAATAACAATAGTAAATAGTAACGGTAACAATAATAATAAGAAGAAGAAGACAGAAGATATGAGTTTTTAATGGTTTATGGCAATTATATATACTGATAAAGTAATTAAAGACGCTAAGAAATGATGAAAATGACAAAATTTATTATATATTGATTAAATATGAATACCAAATCAATCTTTAAGATACAGATAAGAATCACAATTTGATCATCCTTACCTAACCAATTTTATTAATTGCAAAAATAGTAAAATTTTGCAGTATAGAAGAACTAATTTTATGAATTGATAGTGTATGAGTAAGTCCATGGTCTATTTTGTTTTTTGTCACTAAAAGTATCTCCGAGCTTGTTTTTTCATACCCTCTTCTCCATTTTATTTATCCTATTACTCTTTTTTTTACATTTATTTTTTCTTAATATTTTTTTACTTATTTTTAATTTCTTTTGTTTAATATTACTTTTAGTGTAATTTTTAAATTTTAACGGTGGACTAAAAGTGGCAATGACTAAATAAGACTGGCCATAATGTGACAAAAATTAATGAAGTGGACTAAAATTGGCAATACCCCAATAACAGTAGGACCAAAAATGGAAATGACTCTTAACTTAACTATACACATAAAATGAGACGGATGGAGTAACAAAGCACGTTCATATACATAATCCGGTTCATATGAGAACCACCCCACAGGTGCGAACGTGTGAACTAATCTTATGCATTCATCTTTTTTATTTGGAAAATCGAATTAACGACAAATTGTGATTCTGTATCTTAAAGATTGATTTGGTATTCATAATTAAATCAATATATTATAAATTTTGTCATTTTCATCGTTTCTTATCGTCTTTACTTTATCATTATATATCATATTGTCATAAACCATTAAAAACTCATATCTTCTGTCAATGCTTATGTATTTATTTATTTATTATTATTATTATTATTATTGTTATTATTATTTTTTTTTAATACAACTGACCCTATTACATTGTAGTATCTGTTCATCTATACTTTTCTCAACCTATTGAAGAACAAAGAGTCAATTTTGATATCCCGAACTCATGACCTTTCATTTGAGGGAGGCCACTACATGCCATTTGAGCACAAGGTATGAGAAGGCGACCATCTGTGTCGTCTCCTCATTGGAGAAGGCGACCCACGGGTTTCCTTCTCCGTTGAGTCACCCACAACCGTTGATGGTTGCCGGTGACTTTTGCGTCGGACATATGGCCTGAGTGTGCTGGAAATTTGACCGGAACCCTAATAACTTGTGATCACAGGTCACTAATCGATTTTTGAACTTTTTTTGCACCAAAATACAATGTTGATGGATTTAATTGCTACTTTAAAAAGTGTAGGGCCTAATTGACTTCTTAGGTAAAGTTTGAAAGTTTATTTGGTCCTTTTTCCACTAAAATGTGACAAACTATTTTATGGTCGATTAAAAGTGTCCGATCTTTAATAAGTCTATGACTAAAAAAAAGAATTAACTCATTACAAAAATGGTAAAATTTTGCAGTATCGAAGACCTATTTTGGATTAATTGATAGTGGATGACTAATTTAAAATTATGACATAATCAATGCAACATGTTCAATATTAACCGGATGAAAACCCATCAAGATTGTGCATAATTGGGGGGAAGGGGAGGGCGGGGCAACCCCAGACAAATTTGTTAGAGTGTTAGCTTGATAATCACAAGATTACAAATTTGACTCGTAGTGAGTGCATTATATTGACCTTCTTGTTTTGAGCTGGTCAACTATAGATAACTTAATTAGGTCGGTTTACCTAGTTGTGGTCGTATTTTGACTAAGATCGCAAAGCAATATTTACTCAATGCATACTCTCGAGTAGTGGTTGACTGGCTGTCACTTTCTCTCGGTACTTTTTTTTTAAAAAGTAGGCATAATTGAATCGAACAAAACTAAGGGTATGTTTGGTTGACATGTTTAACTATCAGGAATGGGTATCAATGTCATTGTTATTGTTTGGTTGACAGGTTTATAGAATACTACTATGAGTTTTTATTATCCCCTTAATTGCAAAACTCATTCCCTAATAAAATAAAGGTTTCATTTTTTCCTCCCCAACCGTTTCCCAACTATTAATAATCATTCTCATTCCACCGTACCATACTACAAAACATGCAAAATACTTTTACCAAAATCCATTGTCATTACCAAGTATTTGATACACATTCTGATTCCATATACAAACCAAACACACCCTAAAATCATTCAACCCATTGTAGTCAGTTTATTATGACAAAATTGAAAGTGACAAAAAAAGAAAAAAGAAAGGACGACCACTTGGGTAGTAATATACTACGTAGTACGTATAAATTTAAATAAACAATAAGGGTTTTGTGCATATGGTATGTGGGTTTGATTATTAAGCAATCTCATAATATTGCTAAAGATATTGGGAACGTGTTAATTCGCCGTGTCAGTAAGTCAGCGAATCATGTGGGTCATGTGTTAGCACGGCATCTGGTTCTGTGCCCGTCCTGAGGTTGTGTATTTCTGTTCCTCCGACCTGTATTTTGTGTTTGGTTGATTATTAATATATCTAGTTTGTTGATTTTCAAAAAATATAAACAGTAAGGGTTAAATATGTTATCAAATCACATGCAAAATTTCAATTGAGTCTTTCAATCAAAACAAAATTATACTGTTGTGAGCTGCAATACCAATTGTCATCGTTATAAAAGTCTATGGTTAATTAGAGACAACAATTTGCAGAGACAGCCATGGCCGCACCATCTAATGATTTTAGTATCTCAAACACTACAGTTGCGAATCAATTTACAGAAGAAGATTCATACCCTCAAGAGTTGAGAGAATCCATCGTTTCCCTGCCCAAACAAAAAGGTTGGCTCACTCCTAATATCTACAACTACAAAGGTGTTTGGCTTGGTTCCTTTCACTTGCACGGTGCTCTTAGATCCCAACAACATTTCCAGGCTCAAGATTCTGATATTATGCTTTGTACCCTCAAAAAATCAGGCACAACCTGGCTCAAAGCCCTGTTATTTGCCCTGATCACTCGAAAACAGTTCCTTGTATCACAAGAAATCCACCCATTACTCACAACAAATCCTCATACACTAATTCCAGGCATGGAATATGAGTATGCATCAGAAGAAACCCCCGATTTCGCTCTGAGTAATGGGCGGAGGCTATTGTCTACCCATTTACCACAAAGCTTGTTGCCAAAATCGGTGTGGGAATCGAAATGCAAGGTGGTTTATCTGTGCAGGAACCAAAAGGACACGATTGTGTCGTTTTGGCACTTCATGAATAAGCTGAGGGGTGAGGTTCAAGGCCTGGGAGATATACCGTTCCCCGAGGCATTCGATAGGTATTGCAGGGGAGAAAGTCTGTATGGGCCTTTCTGGGATCATTTGTTGGGGTACTGGAAGGAGAGCTTGGAGAATCCTAAGAAGGTGTTGTTCTTGAAGTACGAGGAGATTAAGGATAAGCCTCATGTTCATTTGAAGCGGATAGCGGCGTTCTTGGATTGTCCATTTTCTGAGGAGGAAGAAGAGTGTGGTGTAGTGGATGGAATATTGAGGCTTTGTAGCTTTGAAAGGTTGAGCAACTTGGAGGTTAACAAGACTGGAAAGACCGTTTTTATGCAAGCTGGGAATAATTTGTTTTTCAGGAAAGGTAAGGTGGGAGATTGGAGGAACTATCTAACGGATGAAATGGCCAACAGGCTTGATCAAATTGTTGATGAAAAGTTCAAAGGGACAGGTCTCAAGTTGTGATGATCAGATCACAATTCTAACTTCTGTGTTCAGTTGAGTTTCCATGATTTAAATCTTTCTCAGAAGCTTTGTCGGGTCAGGGCGTGAGGGGCATTAGGGTTGCGGATTCAACCTTTTGAGAGAAGATCACAATTAATAAGTCTCTCTTCTAAGAACATATATTATTATATTGTGGTCCATCTAGTTCAATTTTCTTCTTGCTGCAATATAATTAGTGCGAATATGATGATCAAGTACATGGATCGGATCAGATAATGGCTCTGTACGATGTCCTAGTGGGATTCATGTTTAGTTTAATGTTTAATTTTTAATTTTTAATATTTTGTTGTTTAATTTGTTGGAAAGAGTACGTCTACTGTTATTTATATTTGTAATTCTTGTTTGTTGTAAAGCTAAGTGTGAACTGTTATTTATATTTGCATGTGTATGTATGTCATAAATAAAGTATTATTATTCCTATCTAAATATATTTTTCTAAGTCAATTATGTATATATTGTTATCTATGTTAAAGGGTGAAAAGCGCTCATTTTTGCAATATTTATGTGCATATTTGACATCAAACTCATGATTTTTGTCGGTTAGAAACTAAATATGCGCTTATTTGATTCATTTGTGTTATTTTGGTGATTTGAAGGCATTGATTGTAAGATCATGTAAATTTGAGCTCAATTAAATGTGCTTTGAAGTCATATTGGCATGAGAGGTTAAGAAAGTAAAAAAGAGTGTTGAAAATATCATGGCATGACTTAGGGTTCCAAAGGTACAAAAGAAAGGAAGAAATATATATGTTGGAGTGAATAATGGCTTAGAAACTAGAACTGTCGCACAGAGTAAACGTTCAAGACTAATGGTGGACCTCATGGGCATGTGGTAGACTGCGAGCAGACATCCAAATCGAAATCTATTATTTATTGATTTTGGCGTCAATTTGGAGTATGAAAGGAGGTGGTTCGAGTCTCAATGCTAGCAATAAACATATAATGCATTGTAACAGAGTCAATAGTAGTAAAAAAACACTTATGCGGTTATTTTCAGATCAATTTAAAATATTTCGTTCTCTCTCTAATTTTTCTTAGAGAAAAATCTTTCCACAACATTTCTTTTGGTGAAGATTTGAAATAATTTCTAGCTTGTAATGCAACTATACTTAGCTTTCAATTTGAGGATTGCATCTTTGATTTCTCTTGATCAAAGATAAGTTTTTCTTACTTTAAATTTTCTTCAACTAACCATTGATAAACTCTGATAGATGATTGTGACCTGTTCTCACTTTTTAGAGGTGGAACATGTATGCCATAAGAGTCAACATTTATTGTTTTCGATATTGTATTCTAATTAAATAAATATAATAAATGAAATATTTTATTTACTTTATTTTGGCTTAATTAATATTTGATATTATTCCATACAATCTTCTTGATTTTTCATTCTTAAAAGTTAAAGAATATGAGTGACGATAAGTTTATCACTTAGGGTGTGTTTGAAAACTCGAAAATCATTTTCCGTGTTTCCTTTATTTGGGAAAGCATGAAAAATATGGTCAATAAAAAACAATTTCCATTGACCAAGGAAAATCAAGCCAAAATTCTGGAAAATAATTTCCGAAATTTTTTTCCGGAAGTCATTTTTCGAAAATGGCTATACGGACAAGCCATGGCGTAGCTAGCCGGAAATGGACCAAGGAGGTGGGGAAACAACTGGTTTTCGGCGGAAACCTGTACCCTGTTCAGGTTTCGCCAGAAATATGTAGGTTCATTTTTTTTAATAAATAACATTATTTTAATATTATTATAATTTTTTATATTGTAAATAAAATAATTAAAATGTTTAATTATACAATTCTATCTATTTTTCAAAAATGAACCAAATACATAAAAGACAATTTTTCATAATACATCCAAACACTGAAAATGAAATTATTTTTCAAAAAACATTTTCCAAAAGTCATTTTTCTGCTTTTAAAACACACTCTTAATATAAGTTACCCCATACAACTAACTTGTCTAGGTTACCCCTTAATTACGCATACTCTTAATGGGTTTTCATCGGATTAATATTCAACATGATACATTGATTATTCCATAAGTTTCAAATTACTCATACACTATCAATTCATAAAATTAGTTCTTCGATACTGCAAAATTTTACTATTTTTGCAATTAATAAAATTGGTTAGGTAAGGATAATCAAATTAACGATCAAATTGTGATTCTGTATCTTAAAGATAGATTTGGTATTCATAATTAAATCAATATATTATAAATTTTGTTATTTTAATCGTTTCTTAGCGTCTTTACTGTCATTATATCCATCGTAATAGATCTACCACATATCTCTGTTTATATATATAATATATATGGTGGAAAAATCTTTGAATGGCTGGTTATTCAGTTGATGTGACAGTCTACCTACCATATTTTAAAATGTAAATTTATTAGCACTACAAGTGTACAAACAACTCTTTCATTGCAAATGAGTGCAAAGGAATGGGTAATAAGTACAACAATGTAAATTTATTAGCACTACAAGTGTACAAAAATGGAATGGGTAAGTACAACGTAACTCTTTCATTGCAAAGGAATGGTAATAAGTGGTCTGTTGATACAGGTGTTAGCGAACACAGCTTTTTCGGCTAAACAAAATCACACTTACAACTTACCAGTCTTCGCATTTCAATTTTCCAATTCAAATGGGTCTATTTTGATAACCAATTTCTTATTGGCTCATTGACCGTTTTGAGCGTACAATATATCAATTCCTTTGTCTCACTACGAAGAACTCGAATTAACTTTGTCTCGATCCAAATTAGAAATAGACCCCACATATATCTATATTACAAAATAGACACTTAAAATCATCATTTTAGCAAAACATTTTAACATTTAGAACCTGAAAAATGACTTCTAGAAACCATTTTATTAATTTTTCAGTGTTTGAGTATTCAAGAAAAATGAAATCAATATTTGCTAACCAAGTGGCCCTTCTTCATTCTGGCATTATATTATACTATACCTTCGTTATAATTAACCGTTGTAGATAAATTGTACTTTTCATCACATGTACTAAACAATTCTAAGTTTCTAATATATTTTAATCATTACTTGTATATTGTATGTACTTTTTATTGGTATATTGATATTATATTATATTATATAATAAGTGCCAACAAAGTAATTAAATATGAAAACAATATTAGGTTTATTGCAATCATGACGAGATAGCTTAGGAGATATCAAGAAAAGCACAAACTGTACGTACTATCTATTAGGTTGGGACTTGGAGAGACACTTCAGCATCTTGTCATCCGACTGTAAAGCTGATTGTTATGCAACTATATGAAAATAATATTATGCCTTTACTACCAGTAATTATTTTTGGTGTGATGGTAAGCGCTTAATCTTAGACGAGTATTTGAGTAGCATAAATGAAATATGTATAAATTTGATATCCCTAATCCCATTATAGATCCAATAAACATGCAGTACTTCAATATAAATACTCTAGTCCACGATATAACAATTGATAAATAACAAACCAACAATACACACTGCTCGCAAACAAACAAATATTAAACATTAAATTAAAACATGATCAATTATATGATAAGATGAACCCCGACCACCTCGTACCAGCGATGACTGAGCTGAGATCATAACATGAGTCCTGTCCCTGTGAACTTTTCCTGGACAATTTGATCAAGTCTCTTCGCCATTTCATCTGTCAGATAGTTCATCCAATCCCCAACCTTACCTTTCCTGAATAACACACCATTCTCAACCCCAAGGCCACCATTAATAGCATTCTTGTTAACCTCCAAATTGCTCAAGCTTTCAAAGCTACAAAGTTTCAAGATTCCACTTACCACACCACGCTCTTCTTCCTCCTCAGAAAATGGGCACCCCAAGAACGCCGCCATTCGCCTCAAATGATCCTCCGGCTCTTTCTTCATCTCCTCGTACTTGAAGAACAAAACTTTTTCCGGATTTTTCAGGCTTTCTTTCCAGTGCTCCAATACATGGTCCCAGAAAGGCCCCGTGTTACTCACTCCCCTGCAATATAGAGATAGTAAGTGAATGCTTCATTATGGGGGAAAGAAGGTAGCTTAAATAGCCTGCATACAACAGCTTCTGAGCTAATAATGATAAAACTCAACAACGTGAACTAATATACATTACTCTTTTACCTGCAATAACTGTCAAACGCCTCGGGAAACGGCAAGGCTTCCAGGCCTCGAAGCTCCCTCCTCAGCTTATTCATGAAGTGCCAAAAGGACACCATGGTGTCTTTAGGGTTCCTGCAGAGATAAATCACCTTGCATTTCGATTCCCACACCGATTTGGGGAACAACGAGAGCGGCAAATGTGTAGCCATTAGCCTCGACCCGTTAGCCAAAGCAAAATCCGGTCTCTCTTTCACTGCATAAGAAAGTTCCAAGAAGGGAATGAGCTCATGAGGGTTGTTTGTGTGTAAAGGGTGGGTTTTTTCACTTTCTTGCGAGGCAAGGAACTGTTTTCGAGTGATCAGCGCAAATGCCAGAGCTTTCAGCCAAACCGTGCCGGATTTAGGGAAGGTGCTTAGTATAACATCAGAGTCTTGAGCCTGGAAATGTTGTTGGGATGTAAGAGCGCCTTGCAAGAAAAAGGGCTCCAACCAAAACCCTTTGTAGTTGTACAAATCAGGAGCGAGCCAACCTGTTTCTTTGGGTAGTGAATTCAGAAGCTCTTTGAACTCTTCAGTGTAAGAGTTTCCTTGTAAAAGTTGAGACAGAGATGGTGGTGAGTTTGAGATATTAGTTTCAGATGGAGCAGCCATGGTTATGTGTTTTTGGAGTATTGAATGGTATTCTATCTGTGAGGTGTGTGTATGCAACCATTCATGCTAGGTGTATCTATATATAGAATGATACTGGTTTGGTTAGGTAAGGTTAATTATTCAAATTAATGATGAAATGGTGATTCCATATCTTAATTTTTAAATCTCTTCGGGTTTGGTTGTGATTTGGAGAGTTAAGTACAATATAATGGCCTGTTTGGTGGATGGATGTTAGCTGATTGGGTTAGAAGGTATGATTAGTTGATAACATTAGCTGATTGTAGAAAGTTGTTTGATAGATTAGGTGTTAGCTAATAGCTGTTTGGTATAATTTTTGTTCTCAAAAAGCTAATTGAAAAAGTACTTTGAGTAGCCTTTTGAATTTTAGTATTTTGGAGTTACAAAAAGCGTATTAACCAAACAACTAATAGTGGTCAAATAAACTAAAATTGGCTGATATGCTGATTATTTACCAAACAGGGCAATACCTTTAGAAATTGGCTGACTGCTATGCAAGTATATGAAAATAAAATTATGTTTTGCTATCCGCTATAACTCTTGACATATAGTTGTAAACGCATGATTCTACCATTGATATCTAAAAGCATTTGAGACTGGTAGGTGGTAACTGTTGAGAGGAGAATTATTGGGGTACTATCCAATTAAGTATAAAGATTGTACATAATTGATACAATGTATTAATAATATTTCCCACCTTATTTTTTTTTTTATCACCTTGAATAGCACTCCACCCAACAACAATGGTTAAAAAATGCAAAAATGTATACTTGTGGAATTTTTATTAAAAAAAAATTCAATTTGATGGAGGCTAGCCACTAAATCAGACTTAGAGTGTGATTTGCAAGAAAAAAAAAACATATGAAATTACATTACAAGATTTGATTATTTAGATTACGTTTAGCTCTCTTAGATCAAAGACTCAAAGTACATATCAAGGACAATAAGCTAAATGGTGGGTTCAAACTTCAAACCCCTTACCTCTTGGACAATAATAGAAACAATTCTCTAACACTAAGCTACTCATTAATCTTGGTATATAAGTGTAAGAAATTACTAATATTCTTATTCTACTGAATACGGAATACCAGGTAAACAGGTCATTTTTTATTAAAATTATTCTCGAAATCCTAAAGAGGTATATAATATCATGTAGTTTACTTATATATAGTTAGTCCAAAGAACCAAGTTAACTTCGTGGATCAATTATTAAATGTGGATAAATTTTGAGAAGCAGCTAAATACATATGAATTGAATCCCTTATGTGTGCATGAAAATTAGAGTCTGACCGGTAAGCAAATTGTGGAACTTGCAATTTACTTTTAGAATTACTTTAATTAGAGAAGGATTGTATGAGCTTAAAATTAACCCGGCAAAGCTCTATTATTTAAGTAAAAATTAAAAAAACAAAACAAAACAAAACAAAACAAAACAAAACAAAACAAAAAAAAAAAGACGTTGTGGTCAAATAGCACCCGGTTTACACTGGTTTCAGTGGAGGTAACTGTTGACTCTTTGTGCTTCGGTAGGTTGAAAGAAAGTAGTTATGAACAGATACTACATTGTAACAAAGTTAGTAGTGCTAAAAAAAAAACAAAAAAAAAAACTAAGCATTGAATGCCTGAAGCTCCACATGTCACATGTTTATATTATTTATGCTTCGACCATCTTTAGAAAACAAATTTATTAGCACTACAACTACCTCTAATTTTCCGTTAGTAATTAAAATTAATTTTTTATAGTGATTTATTTTCATTTAATTTCAAAAATTATTTTATAGATTATTATTAACATTATTACCATCACTACTAAAATTAATTTTTAACAAATTTTATATTAAAAACTTCAGAGAGTATGTTTTATTTCCTATTGTCTTGATCACGGGATCGCGAGTGGGACATTTGTAAAAGTAGTGAAAACTATTCAAACCTACACATTATGCATAAAATAGAAATATACAACAACAATTGTATAATTCTACAAATTTTCATTTAACGACAATATCCATTGAAATTTGAATATATAGGAGAGAGTTTCGGTGGGAACATACTCCTAATAAAAAGTGAAAACTAAGCTAGCTAATTTGATCCATTTATTTAAGTATATCAATTGTTAAAGGTTGTTAAAAATAAAGAGAAAATAGGTGGTGTGAGCTAGCTAATTTGATCCATTCATCCATGCACTTCAAGTTTCTTTTGAATCAATAGGATATATAGGAACTAAAAAACAACACACACACACAAAAACACAATATAATCTATCTTTTAAATAAAACCAACACAAATTAGTTATAATTCCCACAAGTTTTGAAGCAATTCACAAATAAAATGGATTTAAAAAGGGTAAAAATATGGACAATAATGCACTTATTATCAGGGATGTAGAAAAAAAAAATAGTGAAAGAATTGTAAATTTGATAATGCGAAAGTAAGGTCTACTTTTAGAAGTGAGAGAGTATTGCAGAGATAAGAAACTATTCTATGATAAGTGCATTATTATCCATATTTTTATCCTCAATATTTTCTCTACATCCATGATAAGTGCATTATTATCCATATTTTTATCCTTCTTAAATCCATTTTGTGAATTGCTTCAAAACTTGTTGTGAGAATTATGTCCATGTAAAAGATTATTGTCTTACTCTTTGAGGTATATCAGAGAGTATGAGCTTTAATTTTTTGTAAAATCACCTCAAGTGTAGTAACTATTCTACCAAATCAACCCAGATAAGTTGGTGAAGTCTAACGGATAGTATAGTTTCGAAACGTTCTGCCATAGTGTCTGCTTGAACAAGTATACACAAAACTAAAACCTATCTAATTTTGTCATAATAATACAACAAATTAAAAATTGAGGTTTAGACTTAAAACACTAACCATTCTTTAGTTGGATATTGTGGAAGACAGCCAATAATATAATAATTATTTAAAAAAAAAAAAAACTTTTGTTGTGCTTTCATTGTCAACAATGGACATAGTTTTGGATGTTATATATTGAGTGAGGTCTAGGCCATGGCAGCGGGCCGGGGCAGCAGCATATGACAAGACCATATACATATATGGCGATGGTATTATCACAAGTGGGGAATCCTGTTCTCTGTTAATTTAAGGAGCATTTTAGTAGAAGAATAATATTTTATCTACTTATTGGTTCAGTCAACCTTTTGGGATAGTATATCCACTTTATCATAGCTATAAATTATTAAATATTCATTCCATATTTTTGTTCACAATACATATATTAAAATACATGTAATAATTTGCAACAAACAAAAAACAAAGCATTGAGAAATGAGGTGATTCCTTACCCACTTGCTTTGAACTAAAATTGAGGATTCATATTCTAACTTTGATTTCTACACCACTAGAAAAAATTGAGGATGCATATTCCGACTTTGAATAATTCATTTTGCATGTCCATTTTTCATTTAATTTGTTTATTCCACTATCCACGTACTCATAATGCATTTCACATGTACATTGTAATAATCCCTCAAAGAATTCACACAACTCATATGTGTTAAATTCGCACCACTCACGTGTCACAACATTAATTTTCCAACATTGAGCCAATACAAAATTACAAAATTCACACCGTATATTTTCTAATATTTTAAAGGGATTTGTTTCCTTACTCCATGTGATTTGTTCCTTTTAATTTCATACCGTACATCTTTCTAATTTAATTGTTTCAATTAGTCCCCACGTTCTCACATTAATGTTAGTTCTCATAGGAGTAGCACTTTTAGTTACAATTGAACAACTAATTGTATATAAAGAAAAATACACACACATATATGAAGAAAAATTAAATGCGGAGTAGCACTTTTAGTTACACTTAAACAACTAATCATTTTCTCCCGACACCCATACTTATGAGTTATGACCATCAATTCTTTCCTATCCTGGTCTTTCTCGCGGTACAAGAGCATATCTATATACGAAAAATTTGTGTTCTATTTAGGAAACTCACTAATACAAGAATCATATATGTTGTGTTCGTTCAGTTCAGTCATCGTTTTGGAGCAGTATGTCGAGTTTATCATAGCTATAAATTATTAAAAATTCATCACATATTTTTTGTCACAATTCATAATATATAATATTGAAACACATGTAATTTGCAACAAAAGAAATACATTGACAATATATAAAAATAGTGAACACACTTATAAATAAAGAAAACTGGCATTTTTAGTGATGATTGAACCTAGTGATTTTCCCCTAATAACACCCATACTTATGAAAATTTGTGATCATTCACGGCTTGAGCCCTGATCCATTGAACTTTTCTTCAACAAGCTGATCAATTCTGCTGGCCATTTCATCTGTCAAGTGGTTCCTCCAATCTCCAACCTCACCTTTCCTGAACATCACACTGTTGTTGTTCCCAAACACGCCCTTACCGCTCCGGTTAACCTCCAAGCCGCTCAGGTTATCAAAGCTACAAAGCCTCAAGATTTCACCCACCACCCCACCTTTTTCTTCCTCCTCGGAAAACGGGCACCCCAAGAACGCCGCCAATCTCCTCAGATGAACCTCGGGCTCCTCCTTAAATTCCTCGTACTTCACGAACAACACCTTCCTAGGATTCTCCGAACTCTGATTCCAGTACCCCAAAGTATGATCCCAAAACGGCCCTCCCAGGCTCACTCCCCGGCAATAATTCTCAACTGCCTCTTCAAGCGATATCTCTTTCGTTTCCTTATTATTCTCTGATTTCTCTCCCCTCATTTTATTCGCAAAGTGCCAATAAGACACAATTGTGTCCTTAGGGCTTCTGCAGAGATAAATCAGCTTGCAATTCTTTTCCCGGACAGATTCCGGCAAAAACGGGTACGGGAAATGCGTGGAAAGAACCCTAACCCCATTACTGAGAGGGAAATCCGGGGTGGTTTCTCTAGCATAAGAAACATCCACGAATGGGATTAGCTCATGAGGGTTGTTTGTGAGCAAAGGGTGGGTTTCTTGCGACGCAAGGAAGTGTTTTCGAGTGATTACTGCAAATATGAGAGCTTTCAGCCAGATGGTGCCGGATTTAGGGAGGGTAATGAGGATAATATCGGAATCTTGAGCCTGGAAATGTTGTTGGAACCTCAGAGCGCCTTGAAGGTGGAAGGCACCGAACCAGAAGCCTTTGTAGTTGTAGATATTTGGAGTGAGCCATCCTTTCTCTTTGGGTAGTGAACTGATCAGTTCTTTGAAGCCTTGGGTGCCAAAGTCCTCTTGTAGATAGTGAGGTAACAAAGAGTTTGAGGCATTATGGTCAGATGGTGCAGGCATGGCTGTGGACTTACTTGGAGCTTTTGGTGTTTCAATTCTTTGTGATGTCTAGGCAAATACTATTCTGCTATATATATAGGTCAGTGTTCCCGTGAGTCCACCATGATATATGAGTCTATGTAGACAATATGGGTCATTGAATACTTGAGATCAATGACTTATATCTAACTAGCTATGCAACTTCGTAGCCGTGCACTGCAACTGTGCACTTCACTTGCACCATTGGTCAGATCTAAGTCATTGATCTCAAGCATTCAATGGCACGGATCTGTCCACTCTACACGGACAGATCTAAGCATCTACATAAATGCACATAAGGATCTACATAAATGCACATAAACTATTATAGGGGTGCATTGTGCATAGACGACAGTTGTGTGTATTTATGTGCTAATTCGCAAGTTTTGACGGAAAGAAGAGTTCTCAATGGAACATCACCATGAGGTTTGATTTGGTATTAAGATAAAATGGTGATTTAATATCTTATAGTTTGATTTAGTGGACATCTTTTAGGTAACGAAGAACCTGCAACCACTAGATGAAAATGGACACTTGATAAATTCCGCCTTTGTGATTACTAAACCATGATAAAACTATAATTTTTTTTAAATTGATATAAATAAAATTTTGTAAGTGTCATCTTTTCTTAGTGTGTTTACTTTATCATTATATTATCATAGACATGAACCACATTAAACATTCATGCATGTCGATCTAATGGCAATCACAATAATGATCAAATTTTGCAGAAAAAAAGTCATAAGAATCATGTGCGCTGTTGATATGACTTTAGATTCTGTGGGTTATTTGATGGGCATATTAATGAATGAAAGTTTTCATCTTTTGAGATGCTTTTTCATGTGATGTGGGCAGACCGACGATATGATGATAAAACATCAAAACATCGGACAGTCGAGTGCGTACTCGCATCATTTGACTCCTATAGTACAATGTCGTCCAAATTATGGGAGAGCTTAGCTTATTGTACCTTTTTGTTAGTTTAATATAATATATAATATTGTACTTTTCTTTTATCTAAGGGTAGGGGGAAACCCCAAACTAAACATCCAGCACACTGGTTAAATACGTGTCAGTGGAATACCCATCATATCCTCCTCGATGATACCTACCAATCCCGTAGCCGTAGGGGGATTGACATGTTCTTTCCAATCAGACTTATAAGAAGCATCAATGTCCGCGAGCTTGTCCGCCACTATGTTCTGTTCCTGCCAGACGGCTCGAAGAGTGATCGTCCTAAAATGGCCAAAATAGATAATGTGTGAATGAGAAATTGATTATCAAAGTAGACTAATTTTAGTTGGAAAATAGAGGTAGAACGGCTTGAAACAAGCACTTATCACACATTGTAAAAGCAAGGTGATTTGTGCCTATATATATAGAGGAGCATAGAGGCTTTCTTTTGTGCAAACTTTTAAATTTTAGAATTGGATTCTTTTGACAAACCTAGGTTACAACGCAGGATCGGAGCTAGGAGCTAGAAATAATCTTTTTGTAAGATTATATTCCTAACATGTTGTATGATAGAAGGCCCTTCTTGGTCCAAAGAAGAGGATGAGGCCCATCCATAAATATAAATAAGCCACCACCAGAAGACCATAGTGGAGGGTGGGTCATTAGATAGCCAAGGGAATGATAAAGACACTATAAATTTTCTTATAGCATTAAGACTTGCTTTCTTGGTAGAAGAGGATTATTCCTCCCCTTATCATTATTTCATCACTTCTCTCTTTAACCTTTGTCATTAAAGTGTATTTAATACAAGAATCTTTTTTTTTTGAAAGCATAATACAAGAATCTTTAATTTGGTCAAAATAACCTTTGTCATTAAAGTGTATTTAATACAAGAATCTTTAATTTAGCCAATGAAAAACCCCAAATAGGTGATTATGCATACTACAAGGTAATAGGAATAGTAGATTAAACTTTAAACCTTAAACTAGCAAGATAGTAGTGTTTGCATTGTTATTTCTCACAATAAGATGAAAAAAAATTGTTATTTAAGATGAAGTATTCAGATTAAAAATGTATTATTTTTTAGCCAACATTATATTGAAGGTTTACTCGTTAGCATATTTCGGTAATGATACATTTATGTTCTCAAGATCGATCTGTTTAGTGTTTTATGAATTTTTGTAATTACTTTCCTCATAATGGACCTTAGCCTGCTTGCCCTAATGTTGTTACCATACACACATGACACACCCCAAGGTCCACAATGTTGCAGAGGTTATTTATGGTGGTCTGGTGGGTAGATGTGCTACTGCACACAAGCTCTTTCTTTAGGAAATATAATGCAGGTTAATTATGTTATACTGCTGACATAAGCTGAATCATCACATGACTTTCTGTGTTCCTCTTGATGGATGGTCCGTGCAATGATGGATATGTTGAATAAGAATTGAAGCATGTCACACTTTCATAGTTTTGAAAGAAATGGAATATATTGGTTCTAAAGTCTAGTGTTGTTTTCCATAGCATCATGATTGAGGGGGTTTTAATTTGTGAGATTTGGAAGCTTAGCTTGTTATTGGCTAGGTTAAATTAAATGTGTTATATGCTCAATAGCATTGTCCTACACTATAATAACATGAGTATGGTGTAGTTAAGTGGCAAGAGACTCAGCTCATACATCCTTAATCAAAAGGTAAAGGTTTGATCCCTAACTTTGCGTATGAACTAGCTTTAAATCTCCAGGCCAGTTGTGTAGAACGGTGGAAATAAAATTCTCTAAACATCCTATTTGTACTTGTCTTTTTGGCATCATTAGATATGTAATGGTTTCATGAACATTTATATATCTTTCAGAGATTCTTTTTCTCAACAAGTTGGTGTGGTGTAGTGGTTATCACGTCAGTCTTACACACTGAAGGTCCCCAGTTCGATCCTGGGCATCAACATTTACCTTTTGCATAGATTCTTCCCTACCAACACATTCAGTTAATCGTCTTGATTAAATTCAGTTTCATTTCAGAGCTTTTGCTTCACAACTGGTTGGTGTGGTGTAGTGGTTATCACGTCAGTCTTACACACTGAAGGTCCCCAGTTCGATCCTGGGCATCAACATTTGCATTTATGTTTTGATTTGAAAGTTCATCATCTAATCACTACAAATTAAAAATTAATTTTATTAGTTTGTAGTTGTTTATTGGTCTTCTTAATTTGACTAACACATTTTAATGATGAAAGTTCGTCATTAAATCAGTACAAAAATTAATTTTAATTTGTTAATAACTCCAGCCAAATTAATTGAACAGTTAACAACTGCCCATTAATTTACCCAATAGTTAGTAGTTGTTTGTTGAAATAGTTAGTAGTTGTTTATTAGTCTTAGTTTGGCTAATAATGATGAAAGTTCATCATGAAATTGTACGGAAGTTAATTTTAGTTTTTGAACAACTCCAGTCAAATTAATTGAACAAGTGTCTATTAATTAGCATCTATCGATATTCTGTGTTGGGTTAACCTTTGGCTTTCTATTTGTCTCCATCGGCCGACAAAATCAAAAGACATCTTCCTGTTTCAGTCTTTCCCATTCCACTTCTGTTCTTCCTTTGATTCCATTGTCAGAATATCTGTCCACCTACCCTTTCTTCACTTCAAGTGTTAACTGTACGTAAACATGCAATAATCAACCTTAAACAACCCCAACATATATTAATCATAATTTAACCATGTAGTCAAAATCCTTAAAGTTTTAATAATAATATGCACGTGAAAGTTTAGATCTTTGTGGGATTTAGATTTCAATACTAAGCGCACAACAGCCGCCGGTGTACCGGAGATTCTCTTTATTTTTTTGTTTCTTTTCTTTTCTTTTTTCTCTCTTTTTAAAATAGTGAAATCCCCAACCCCAGCCGGTCTGAGGAACACAAAGACTAAATCTTTACTTATTGCACATAAAAAGTCCCTCACTTTGAGAGTCACACTGTTTTTTGTGAGACTCGATCCTAATCTTTATTTTCAAACTTAATTCATGTGATCAACTTAGAGATTTTTGTTTATTTTCTTTTAATCTTTTTGACTGCTTTCTGCGGCAGCAATTAATACTATCTGTCTTTCTGTGAACTGCCTCTTCATTTATTAGCCCCTCTTCATGCACTGCACGTTATGACTATGTACAGCTCAGGTTATACGGAGTATTAATTGATGATTATCGATGGCAATGAGAGAGAGAGAAAGGGACTGAGAGAGTGAGAGAATTGACCCTTTTTTTTTTCTAAAGCAGTAATCCTAATATGACTGGCTGCCACTTTTCTCTCTCTCCTTCTATCTCTCTATCTTATATTCATGTCTGTGTGATGATCTTTCACGGCCACTGCATTTATCACCTCTCTCCACACAAACCCAGATGGTGTTTTCTTCCTCTCTGGGTATATATGTGTGTGTTCAAAGGGGGCTTTTGTTGTATGTTGGAGCTGAGGTGGTCCAGTGATCCACTTGGGTTGTAAAGGTGGGATTTTTATGGGTATTATGATTGTGGGTTTGTTTAGCTTTTTTTTGTTTATCTGCTAAAGTTTTGGATTGTTTAATCTGATGATTATATTATTGCCTTGAAACTCTGCAGTGAAATCCAAGATTCTTGTGGTGTTCTGAGAGGTGAACAAGGAAGTTTCTTTTGGTAGAGTTTGGGCAGGTAATATTAATTTATTTTTTTTAAATGAATCTTTTTGGGATTTTTAGGATTTTGTTTCTATTATGTTCTTTGTGCCTTTCCAGGTGGATTGATTGAAAAAAAAAATGGGTAAAATTAGATCTGGATTGTGATTAGAATTGAGTGTGACTGAGGGCAAAAAAGGACAAAGAAGTGAGTGTTTGGGGTAAATTATAAAAGAAAAGTTGGAGTCTTTTCTTGTCTTTCTCTGTTCTTTGGACAAGTTCAAGATTCTCCATGGTGGGTGGTGCCAAAACATTGGACTACTACTTATGCCTAAAAGAAAAGTTTAAACAAAAGGGTTAAAAATAACTGGGGCTTATGAAGGTCATTGAAAGACTTTGACCGATTAGAGGTGATGAAGGCCTCTCCTGCATAGACTATATAGGCAATGTGTGAGAGCCTGGGAATTGATAGGGAGTGATTCTTAGACAAGGATTCTGGGGGCTTAAGGAATTGATAGGGAGCGATTCTTGGATAAGGATTTTGGGGGCTTAAGGAATAAGGAATTGATAGGGAGCGATTCTTCGACAAGGGTTCTGGGGGCTTAAGGAATTGATAGGGAGCGATTCTTG
Source organism: Ipomoea trifida (assembly GCA_003576665.1). Classification (NCBI taxonomy): domain Eukaryota; kingdom Viridiplantae; phylum Streptophyta; class Magnoliopsida; order Solanales; family Convolvulaceae; genus Ipomoea; species Ipomoea trifida. Next base: position 22,223,247 of record CP025656.1, read on the forward strand.
AAAGGGTTCTGGGGACTTAAGGAATTGATAGGGAGCGATTCTTGAACAAGGGTTCTGGGGTCTTAAGGAATTGATAGGGAGCGATTCTTGGGCAAGGGTTCTGGGGCTTAAGATTAGTCTACGTAAACCTAATGTATCAAAAAGAAAAAAAAAATGGAGCCCAGATGAGAGTATCTTTCATCAGCTACTTTATTCTTACCAAGCCAGGTCAAAAGTTCCAAAGGCAAATGGGGTATGGTGGCTGGGGAAAGAGTGCAGAGAGGAAAAGATGGGAAAGAGAAAAAAAAGTATATGATGCAAATAGTGAAAAGCAAGAAAAGACTATGCCCATAATCTTAGCTGCATTTTCCTTCTTGGCCATAATTTCCTTTTGGATAAGTGATTTTAGTGGAAACCTTATTTTTCTTGGTAGATTTCAATGAGGCAACTCAATCCTTACTGGTTATAGTTAATGGATGTCTTTTTCTCTTAATTATAACTCAACTTACTTGCTTCTCATTATGCTATTTCTTTCCCATTTTCATTTCGGTCTAGTGCTATAACGGCCTAGTTGTGCCTTTTCTTTCTCTTTGTGGTGGGCGCTCATCGTCAATTTCTATACAGGAATATGTCATCATTATATCGCCTTATGCCTCGTTATCACATTTCGTTTGTGCTGTGCTGTGCTGCCTTTTTTACTAACCTGTCATAGCTCATGATGATTCATGGCAGATGTGCTCGGTTTATCATTAGCTGAAGGTATCTATGGAGAATTGGCTGGTTTGTTCACATGATTTATCATAACCCTGCAGCTTTCTTGAAAATCTTGTTTGCCAAATGGATTTTTGCTCTCCAAAACTCGAGCTATGAAGGAAGATCGTAATCGAGTTTTCTGTCATTCGAGTGTTTGCAAGGAGGAGGCCGATTTGGTTTTCTTTGAAGAGAAAGTGGCGTTTGATTCCAATGATCCCGGGCTTGAAATCCCCCCGCTTGGCTCATCTCTTGATCCTAAAGATCAATTTTTGTTGTCTGATATATCATCTGCAACAGAGTTTTCACACTCAGATCCTGATAACAGTGTGATTAAATGTGAGCTCCATGAGTTAACAGTGTACAATGTTGTCAAAGATATCTGTGTCGATGAGGGGGCTCGTGGGGTCGATAAGATTTCAATAGAAAGCTGGACAGGCGATCCTGATCAAGACAAAAACCGTGATATCCAAGAAGACGATGACAGTAAATTGCTTTCTGAAGATGAATCAAAACCAGGAGATTTTGATGGTGATGTTGCTGATGAATGTACAACAAAGGAAAAGGAAGATATCGAACCAATTGTTCCAGATCATCGAAAATTTTCCTCAGAAGTTGATGATAGCAAAGATGCTTTTGTAGAATCAACACATGAACAGAATTCTCAGGTTTGTGTCTTTAGTTCCCATTTCAGCCATTTACATAAAAGACTAATCATGAACTGTTAAAAATTAAACGAAACAAAAGTTTGTTCTTGCAAATCACTAATGTTATAGTGGTTCTTGATTTTCTGTCATTCCTCGCTTTCCAGATGCCTTCTGAAGAGGCGAAAACAGCTGAGAAGAGCGCTGAAAAGCTCCCCGAATCTGTCCTCATCTCAGAGCCTTTGCACGAGGTCGAGAATTGTTCTGATAAAACTTCAGCCTCGAATGCCATCCAAGTTCAGCTGCCCGAGTTAGAAGATAGGCCTAAAACCGAGGATAAGGCCTCGAATTATCTCTCAATTGCCAGCACCAGATCAGATCGGTTTACAGATGGGGAGACTAGTTTCTCTGCAGCAGGCTCTCTCTCGACTCTGATTGCATACTCGGGGAGCATTTCTCTTCGTTCAGATAGTAGCACAACGAGCACCCGATCCTTTGCCTTCCCGGTGTAAGTCTCCACCCCTTGTTCAATGACACTAATCCAACATTCTTGAAACCGAAAAAACAAAAAAAAAAATGTTTTGTTTCCCAGATTACAATCGGAGTGGCATGGCAGTCCCGTAAGAATGGCAAAACCGCAGAAGAAGAAAGGATGGAGGCACAGTATTCTCTGCTGTAGATTCTGAAATTCTTAGCATTTCATCTATAGGCTCTTAGGTTGGTATATACATCACAAAAACCAGAGGGGTTCACAATTCATTGCTATATTGGTTTTTGAGTATACATGTTGATATCATCTTTTAGGCTATTGGGTGCAGTTTCTAGTAGGGGTTTAGCATTGCTTGGAGTTGCAGATTCAAAATCTTTCCTGTGCTACACTATATATTATATTGCATTTAGGTTTAGGACGTTTTGCCAAATTGTTGTTTAGGCAATTTCCTTGCACGTACAGTTTCTTGAGTTGGTAAATACAATCTATTTGACTCAGATTAGTTCAAGATAAATACAAACCAAATCAGACTAAAACAACCAAAGTCTAAAGGCACCAAAGTACTTTCAAAACTTGCAAAAGGCACACTCAAACTCTTTCTAAAGCTCACCATTATATTATCATAATAACATGCATGGCGCCAACTACCATATAGTGTGATGGCATTCGATTATTATACCAGATGAGTTGTCATAGATTCGAACTTCAGTGGTGTGAACTTAGATTCTTTTGGGCTTGATTCAGTTATGGATTGGTTCCTACTTAAGCTCTAGAAAAATTTATATGTATTCTCCGTTTTTACTTCATACCCTCAAATTTTGTATATAGATAGCTTTTGGGAACTCACAAGATGAAAATGTCATATCTATGTTTGTCACATCAGAGAGTAAAATTTGAAAGTTTGTAAAGTGAAATTTAAAATCAAATTTCATTTTTTGTTTCGAACCGACCGACTGATTGTCATTCTTAACCAAAAATGCTTTTAACAACCACCTTACTACCCTAGTTCAAAAAGTCATAAATGACCTTTTTACTTTGAATCGGTCCAACTTTAAACAACATACTGATTTAATTTCTTGTAGTTTTTTGTCGCATATCTTCATAACGTAGGATTCACTTAATACACACATTTGGGTAATAATTACGGATTTCATTCGTCACTCACAAAAAAATCATAAATTTATTGGGAGTAAAGTGTAATAATTTGTAAACTTTAAGGGGCAAAGTCGAAAACTATAAAGAATAGGGCGCAGGGTGCAAATTGATTGAATTCCTGCTTAGCGCCTCCACCCCGGACGGCCGACCAGTAATCCGCCCCCGTCGAGAACCTTCCTCACCATTTTTCATGGCTATAATATTTAGAACTAGGAAGTCAATTATAAAGACGCTTTTACCCTCTCCGTCAACATTAATCCCCTACATATCCTCTTCTCCCTTCTCCACTCTTGGCCGTCAGCACCTCCGCCCAATCGCCACCCAGACCCCTCCGGTGGCCAAGAAAGTTCCTTTCACGGTTTCCGCTCATGGGAAGTCATGGGTCGACCCGTATCACTGGATGCGCAACCCGGATGACCCGGATTTCATCACCTATCTCCAGCAAGAGAACTCCTATGCTGAGGCTTTCATGGAGGACACTCACGAGCTGCAGAAAACTCTGTACTCTGAGATGATTTCTAGAATGCCCTCCACAATTTTCACCCCTCCTGAACGCTGGGGTCCCTGGTTTGTTCATTTTCTTAGGCGTATTTGCTAAATAGCTGTTAGCTGATTGAGTTCTAGAGTATAACTAGTTGATAACATTAGTTGATTATAAAAATGTATTTGGTGAATTAGCTGGTGAGTTCTAGAGTATAACTAGTTGATAACATTAGTTGATTATAAAAATGTATTTGGTGAATTAGCTGTTACCGATAGCTGTTTGATATAATTTCGTGTCTCAAAAACTCATTGAAAAAGTTGCTTTTTGAACAATTTTTTGAATTTTTTGCATTTTAGAGTTACAAAAAGTCAAAAAACAATAGGTTAACTATTTTACCAAGCTTATATCCTTTAGTTTGATAAAGACATGTTAATGAATTTCTTGTGTTTTAATGTGATTTTTTTTATATTGGTGTGTATTACTTGTGAAACTAAATAGGCTATACTACCAGTACATTCCAGAGGGGAAGGAGTTTCCCATCTTATGTAGGAAGTTGGCTGCTGATAGTAAAGGTTGGATGGGGACAATAGCCAATCATATAAGAAGTGCATATAAGAAAGAGGACATATTGCTTGACTGGAATGAGATTGCTGAAAATTATGGTATATCAATTCTTTACCCTTAAAAATAATTTTTTGGATAGGTTTTGAAGAAGTTTAGGGTTTTCTTGTCTGTATATACCTTGCAGGATATGTTCATGTAGGTACATGTCGAGTCTCTCCGGACCATAATTTCCTAGCGTATACAATTGATATTAGTGGCGGTGAGGAGTTTGTGCTTCAAATTAAAGATCTTCAAAGTGACTGCATTCTTCCGAATTTGAATATCAATGGAGTTGTTAGCTTGGAATGGGCTCAAGATTCTCGTATTTTATTCTATACATTGACTGACCAACAACAACGACCATACAGGCAAAATTCTTTACTAGTTTGAGTAACAATTTACGTTTAGATCTTCTTATATGTTATGGCTATTATCCTTTTGGGGATTTACCAGGCTACAGAGCTTACGTCTTGGATCAGATTGTATGGATCATGCAGCACTGTTCACTGAAAATGATTCCAATTTCTGTCTGGATATTGCGAGTACAAAAGATGGAAAATTCATTACTATGAATTCTAATTCAAGGACTTCATCCGAGGAAAGAAATTTTACCTTTCTCATCTCAGTCATTTCTTTCTATTGATATAGGAATTAGCTCGTTGGAATAATTTTCTCGTTCATGGTCTTACTGCAGGTTTATTTCATAAATGCAACCAATCCAAAAACGGGACTTAAAAAATTTTGTAACCGTGTCTCTGGTGTACAATACTTCTTGGAGCATCATCATGGTTATTTTTATGTCCTTACAAATGCTCCGATTATTGATGATATGGCCTTGCCTGAAAGTGGGAATTTTTACTTGGCTAGATGCCGGGTAGAAAATTCGCAGTCAACCAATTTGCAAGTAATTTTCTGTTCCTGTCTCTGCTTTGTGTTGATATGTAGCAAAAATCAGTTGCTTCTGAATCATTTGCATGAATGTAATGCTTTTTACATATGTTTATATGGCATACTATGTTTTGTTTTTTATTTCTATTTTCTCCTATGACAGTTTTTCTTTCTTGTAGAACATCATTGTACCAAGTGGAGATATTTTCTTGAAAGATATGGACATGTTTAACGAACATCTAGTGCTTTTTGTCAACAAAGAGGGTTCCTCATCGATATGTTCCATTCCGATGAAAACTATTGTCAGTTGTGAGGTACATTCTTAGTTTTAGGTTAGACATTTTGATACTAGTTGTAGTTGAAGAGGATGAAATATGTTGCGGTATTTCTAATTGATGGTTGAGTTGCCTTGCAGAAACAAAAGGACATCGAGGATCTTAGTCCATGGTTTTTTCCTCTCCCGTCGGATATGTGCTCGGTAGCTCCAGGCTCTAACCACGATTTCATGAACTCAGTATACCGTGTTATTGTTTCATCTCCAGTGGTACTGTTCTATCCACCTTATTACGATCATCCAAAACTTAAAGGCCGAGCGTCGTGCTAAGCTTAGAAACGTCTTTTTTGAGTTGTAGATGCCTGATGTTATTGTTGACTATGATATGTCAAGGAAATCGTCCAATGTTGTGATGCAAGAGGAATTAACAAATATCTGCTCTAGTTCAGAAGCATGTGATAGGAACGACAATGGACTGGAGGATAGGCAGGGACGTGAGATTCAAAAAACCGAAGGGGATATATGGAGAGATGTTTCTGGAATCTATGCTTGTGAAAGTAAAGAAGTTATCTCCCATGATGGAGTGAGGATTCCTTTAACTATCTTGTACTCGAGAAAAGCACATCAGAAGGGTCGGTCTCCTGCACTTCTGCATGCATATGGAGCATACGGTGAGATTCTGGACAAAAGCTGGTGTGGCAACCGTTTATCCCTACTTGATCGTGGTTGGGCAATAGCGTTTGCCGATGTTAGGTAAGTAAACTACTTGCCACCGTTTTCTTGTGACAAAAGGTGGAATCACCCACCCCAGGCCCCCATGGTGACCCGACACCATTTTTTGATGTTCTTTTTTTTGAGTACTATTGACTCTGTTACAATGCAGTATCTGTTCGTAACTACTTTCTCAACCTACAGAAGCACAAAGAGTCAATATCGCCTCCACTGAAGCTCGAACCTACCCCCTTCCATATGGGAGTGCAACCAGGTGCCACTAGACCACAAGGTCTTGGCCCATTTTCTGATGTTATGTTAGGAGATGCTTTCTTATGAGTTCTCAATCTGGTGCAGAGGTGGCGGTGGCGGTCCTCATCCCTCGTGGCATAGATCCGGGAGTGGATTGAACAAGTTAAACTCTATCCACGACTTTGTTTCCTGTGGACAGTACCTTGTTAACGAGGGCTATGCACATGGAAACAAACTCGGTGCAGTTGGAATTAGCGCTGGAAGTCTTCTCATTGGAGCAGCCATCAGATTACATCCCGGACTATTTCAAGCTGCGATTTTGAAGGTTTATTTATCTGTTCATTAATGTAATGCCATGTTTAGCATATTTTCCTAAGTTGCTTGTTTTGTCCCACTTATTGTTGCAGGTTCCTTTCCTTGATATATGCAATACATTATTGGATCCCACTCTACCTCTCACAATCTTGGACTATGAAGAATTTGGGAATCCTCAGATTGAGTATTACTTCAATTATATTCTCAAGTATTCTCCTTATGATAACATTTCTCATGAACTATGTTTTCCCACAACGCTTGTCACAGCCTCGTATAACGACTCCAGGTAACCCCGTCTACATAATATCGTTCATTTGTGCTGTCTTTTAGTTGAGACAGAACGCATAACTATGTGTTCGTTCTTAGAGTTGGCGTCTGGGAAGCTGCGAAATGGGTTGCCAAGATCCGAGACGAAGCGTGTTCGAAGTGTTGTGGTTCAGTTATCCTACAAACGGATATGAATGGAGGGCATTTTAGCGAAGGTGGCCGTCTTGGTCATTGCCAAGAAGCAGCCTATGAATATGCCTTTCTGATGAAGGCTCTGGGGGACCTTCAAAGAGATAAAACAAGAAGTGCAAATGAAGTTTTTGGCATTTAGAGAAGATTTGTGAACAAAATGCTTATTTATGAAACTGTTTTTCATACTAGCTTTTTGTTTAGGTTGGAACTTCAGTCTCTAAATAGGAGTCATTATCCGATGCAAACTAAATCTCTAAATAGCAAGAAAAACTTACAATCACTATTCAAAAGTGCGCACAATTCTTAGCCAGACTTGAACCAAAAGGCAAGTAGGTAGACCTTGTTTTGTGACCTTAACTGATAAACCAACTTGGTTTTGTGACCTTAACCAGACTTGAACCAAAAGGCTAATAGAGTTAAGTTAATCACAACTGATCGGCTCAAATAAAAAAAACTAATAAGTTAACTTACATTGTCCCTAACTGATTGGCTCAAACCAAAAAGATCAACTTTGTAAGTACTAAATTAAGAACCTAAACAACTTGACTAAGATTGATTACAATTTTATAGCATTGATACAATAGAATGTGGATTTAGCTTGGGCTTAGATCAAAGGAAATGAAGATTGAAGAGCACCTAATAATCTTAAGGGAAGAAAACCAAGTTCAAATCCTTGTAAACATGGTAGCAAAACAGAATAAAGTAGAGGATGATATCCAAAATGTGTAGGTTTTGACAAGCATACAAAATTGTGAAAACATCACATTCAAATAGTGTACTTGAACACGGGAATAAACGCTCAAACAATAGCTCACATTGCCTGATGTTCTAAGGTGTAATGGCTATGGACCTAAGGAAATGAGCATATTATCTAGGAGAAGCTAGAGCTTGGGGGAGCACCACCTCCAAATCCTCCGGCACCACGTCCAAATCCAGGCCTTCCACCAGACCCCTACAAGTAAAAAACCAGTTTGGGTAAGATTCAAACTTCCTTATTAACACTACATTCTCCATAACTAAATAGTTGAAGTGTTTCTATGTCTAAATGAAAAATTCTGAAACAATAGTCAATAACAGGCCAAATACAGCTTCTGCTAATAGGCTAAACAAGTTCAAAAAAACACAGTACATGAAAAATTACTCAATCTTGTCAAGAGGATACTTTCAAGTTTCTTAAACCGTCACCACAGAAAGGTAAACTCTCATATCATTTCATTTCCCCTAACAATGGCACTATCAAATTGATAACTATTTGCTGAAATTAACTAGCAAATATATATTATGGAAATCAATCAACCAATCATGGGGAATTTTGAATGAAAGATGTAGAGAAGTAGAATATGAAGGCATTTGCTTTATCTATGTATGCACTTACTGGAAATTTATGAAAACCTGGTTTCTAAACTTGATCATGCTAGGTTATCTAGAATAGAAGTGATACTAAAAGCAGCCGAATGCACAACAATAAATGGAAGTCCTAATTAACCTCAATGAATAAGTAAAAGCTTGGCAAAGCAAAAATGGAAGCCAATTTTTAATTACAAAGGATAAATGATAGTGGAATTACCCTGAAAGCAGGCTGGTAATCAGCTGGTGCTCCACCCTTCTCTCCTCCAAACTCACCAGGAGGACCTCTAGGGCCACCACGATACCCATCCCTGTCACCAAACCTTCTCTCTCCATCGCCAAATCTAGGAGGTCCACTGTAAAACCAATTAAAAACCAACAAAAGTTAGCAACTTTCCAACACTACCGCAATAATCAACTAAACCCCTCAAATGGTTTGCTAAAAAAAACAACATTTACCAAATCCAATTAAAAACCAACAAATGTTAGCAACTTTCCAACACTACCACATGAATCAACTAAACCCCTCAAATGGTTAGCTAAACAAAACTATATTTACCAAATCCAATTAAAACGCAACAAAAGCTAGCAACTTTCCAACACTACCACATGAATCAACTAAACCCCACAAATGGGTTGCTAAACAAAACTATATTTACCAAATCCAATTAAAAATGCAACAAAAGTTAGCAACTTTCCAACACTGCCACATGAATCAACTAAACCCCACAAATGGTTTGCTAAACAAAACAATATTTACCGTGGGCGATCGCCAGGAGGGCCACCCATGGGCCTGCCGAGTGGCTTGGCAGATTTCTTGAGAGTAGCAGGCACAATTTCAGATGGGAGATTGAGGTAAGTCCTCAGGAACTCAATCCCATCGTTCGTAAGGTACCAGTAATAGTGCATCCAAGCAAAAGTCTCCCTCACGTACTCCTTCGACTTGAAGCTCTGCATAAGCTTAATCACCTGAAGATTCGGCACATCGATCAAGGGATGCTTCGCCAAGTTGTAATCTTTCTTCGCATAGCACACTCCCTCTTCATAATCCAAAGAAGACAATTTCACAAACACATCACATACATAAAATAAATTGGTAAACTCAGAGACTGACCTTGGAAGAGGTACTTGCAGATCTCTCTCCTGTTCTTCTCTGAAATAATCTGAAAGAAAACAAGAACAGATATTTAGAATACATATTACCAGCCATATACTTACGAATGTGTAAATGCAGAGAGGAAATTAGAAGCTTGAAGAAAACGGCGAGCTAACCATGGCTGCTTTTGCCGGTTGGGGAGAAAGGAAAAGCCTCCGACGAGTGTAGCAGCTGAGCTAATGGGGTTGAAAACCCTAGAAAGCGAAGAAATATATAGTCGGAGGTTAATGGGGTTTGATTGCAGTTTGGGTTTGGCCCTGTGAGCCCAACATTCTTTTGGGCTTTGTCAATTTTTTTGGATCTTGAGAATGAAAATCTAAGAAGCCATTAATGACCACAATATATTGTGAACCCTGGTCTAATATACAAAATTTGATTTCATAATATACATAATTTATGTTCATAATATACAAAATTATATAGTTGAAAACACATAAACACTTAACATAATATACATACACATTATTGAATTGAAATTTATAATGTACAGAATTATATAGATGAAAACACATAAATTCATAATATAATACACATACTCTATATGTAATTATTTTAAAATATCATGTTTATATGTATGTGTATTATGTTAAGTGTTATTATTATTATCATTATTACCACCACCACTACCACCATCATCGAGCTTCCAAGTCACAAAACATATTAATGTAACATTTCAATAAAGTTCGATCTCTACAATAATAGGTCAAATTGGACTAATTATATTTTTCTTTTTTTTTTTTGAAAGAAAAATTATATTTTTCTAAGTTTAGATATCTTATTAATGTTTTTTTAGTTCAAGGTTTAATCAAATTTTCATAAATAGTTCAGTTTGATTTATAAAAAAAAAATGTAAAAAGAGTAGCATCTCCTGTTAACAACTTTTCTTCACATGGGCTAAAAGCATGTTGTCGGCCACCCAAAGACTCAATCATTAATTCATTACTGACCAAAAATCAATCTCTCATCAAATAAAGCCTCTCTCCCTCAATTATTTATGCCCATCTCTTTTCATATAATTAAGCACTTCCTTCTTCTACCAAATACTCTGATCTCCATTTCCTTCAATTCCTCTTTTTCTACTTCAAGAAATCTTCAGTCTTCTTAATCTTAAAGATATTGGATAGTCGCTTTGAAGTTCAATTCTCTGCCTATTCACTTACAAAGTCAGATCAGAGGTAAGTAGTTTTTGAAATATAATGTTACATTGTTACTTACTTGTTTGCTTAGTTTTTGCTCTGATCTGTAATGTTCATTATTAGTTTAGCAATGGTTAGTCTGAATCTGAGGATCTAAAGCTGCTCTGATCTATTCAGTCCTTTGATGTTTGTCTAATTTGAGAAAAGCACGGGCTATATATAAAAAATAAATTAATTTCATCCATCATCTAAGTTGAACAACGATTATAAAATAATAATAAAAAATGTGAGTTTTGTTTCATAAATTTGTTTATAAAATTGATTTAGCGTTTTTTTTCTTAATCCTTTACTATTGATAAATTCATATGTATGATTAAGACTATTTTACATTTTTTTTACGAGAAGACAAACTGCTCACTCGAATATGCCGTTAATTTATATATAATTTCAGACAAATGTTGGCAGCAATTTAATACCACGTGTATTACTAATTTCACTTGATACTTATTTCATTTATTTTGATTGATGAAAAAAAAAAAGGAACATATTTCTAACCAAACCCTATAATTTCTTGAAGCAAATCAAGGTTCCAGAGATAAAAAATTAAAGATGACAAACATATATGATATTGATAAGGATAAAGTTGTGGGTTTTAAGAAGGAAACAGAAACAATCATAAATCAACTTGTTCATGGGTCAAAGGAGAGAGAAGTAGTTTTAATTACTGGTATGGGCGGATTGGGAAAGACAACTTTGGCGAAGAGAGTGTATGAGAAGAAAGCTGTAGTCAACTACTTTGACAAGCGTGCATGGTGTACTGTTTCTCAAGAATATAATTGCAAGGACTTGTTGTGCAAAATATATAATCAAGTTTGTGGCAAGGAAACAGAGATTAATAGTGTAGCCGAAGAGCTCCGCAAAAAGTTGATGGGAATGAGATACCTCATAGTGTTGGATGATATTTGGAGTGTGGAAGCATGGGAAGAGTTGAATAGAGTTTTCCCCGAATGTGGCAATGGAAGTAGAATTGTCTTAACAAGCAGACAAGAAAGTGTGATCTCTGATGCCAAACATATTTGTCTTCCTTTCTTCACTATTGATGAGAGTTGGGAATTATTGCAAGTGAAGTTATTTAAAGGGAAGGAATGTCCTAAAGAGCTTGAAAGTATTGGAAAAGAAATATCTAAAAAGTGTGGGGGGCTACCATTGGTAGTTGGTTTGGTAGTCGGGCTTCTAGGAGGAGTTGAAAACAGTGAGCAAATGTGGCAAGAAGTTCTTAATACTTTAAACTCACACGTTGCATTTAGAGGTGGAATACAGAGCAATAATGCAATAGAACTTAGTTACAATCATTTACCAGCTCATTTGAGACCATGCTTACTTTACTTTGCAGCAATCCCAGAGGATGCAGAATTTGTAGCTTCGAAATTGATAAATCTATGGATATCTGAAGGATTCATAGACATTATAGAGAAAGAGAGAGTAGAAGATGTTGCAAGGGATTGCTTGAATCATTTGGTTGGTAGTAACCTAGTTATGGTGTTTAGAAGAGAATATGATGGTCGCATCTTATCATGTGGTGTTCATGATTTGGTACGTGACTTTTGCTTAACAAAAGTTAAAGATGAAAATTTCTTGCAAATAATTAAGATGGAAAATATGTTGGATAATCCAATTCTAGAGTTGACTCCACATCGAATATCTTTCCATAGATATAGTGCTGAACATGAGCTTCCTAATGAATTGGTACCTTGGAATTCTTCTATCCACACACTTTTGGGTTTTAGAAATATTGACACTCCTTATGGTCAATATATTTATAATGGCTCATGGCTTGCTAACAAATTTGAACATCTCACAATTTTGGATTTAGAGTTTATTTTAGTGGACAAATCAATTATGTTCGAAGTAAACTCATTAATTCATCTAAGGTACCTAGCTCTCATATTATGTGGAAGTGGTTCTATCTCTCCATGGTTACTCGAGAATCTTGAATGTCTCATAACGTTAAGGTTGATTTCAGAAAAAGAAGTGCATTTGCCAAAATTTTTTTGGAATATGCGAAGTTTGAGACATATGGTTATCGACCACTCCTGTTTAGAGCCATGCCCAATGAAAGGACCATCCGTTATGGAACCAATTCCCCATGGTTCAGAAATCTTACAAACCTTGGATTTGAGAACTACGACTCTCGCTATAACGGACACACATTTATTGAGGAAACTTCCTGGTCTCAAATATTTGAGGTGTATGGTCTTAAAATCATATCCATTTGCTGAAATTGAGTTTCTCCATCATCTTGAGTCTCTTAGGTTAACCACCCGCGGCGCCGCGGGTAATTCACATCTTCTTAATGATCTTAAACTCACCAAGTTTCCATCAAATGTTAAGGAAATACGTTTCTCTCGGATTACTCTTTCATCGTCTGCAATCTCAATAATTGCTCAACTCTCCAAGCTCGAGGCTCTAACACTATCGCGCTGCTTGTTCGATGAAGGTTTAGAATGGAATGTGGATGAGGAAACCCAATTTTGCAAACTCAAATACCTCCAACTGTTCGGTCTTTATGGTACAAGATTTTGGATTGTTAGCAATGCTGCTGAGTCCTTTCCTTGCCTCGAGCAACTAATTCTGGATAATTGTTATCACTTAGAGGGGTTGTCATATAGCTTCGCAGATATTTCAACATTGAAACTAATCAGTGTGGTGGACTGTCCCAGAGTTAACAGTTCAGTGAAGGAAATCCAAGAAGAGCTACAGAATATTGGAAGTGAGCAACTCACTGTTCATATTAGTAAGTAAAATTAAATGAACTCACTAATTAATGCATTTCTATTTTTGTGGCCTACTAATTAAATCTCTTTTCTTGATTATCAAAATGATGATGGACACTTGACAGAGAATACGCGGTGACAAAAACAAATCCTCTCTCCCTTGCTAGTTTGAAATGCGGGCAATCCGGGCATGGAGTAATCACAACTTGTTATTACTTTTTTTTTTAAAAAAAAACTTAATAATAATGTTTTTCTTTGTCTTTTTATTTTAGTGTAATCTTTCTTTTATGTTTAATCAGTACTGTAAAAAGGCACATCCTTTTTTTTTTTTAGCATCTTTGGGGTGTTATGAACCCTCCCTATTGTATTTGATTTCGATATAATACCGCCTTTATTAAGATGTTTTTGGTACTTCGAAATTTGATTCAGATCATGATGGAATGAAAAAAATTGATTTACTTTAATATCTCACTTGTGCTCTCATAATGGAAATTGGGTGAGAGTGAAATGAAATTGCATGACCTAATTTCGGTTCTCATTTAATTTACTACAAAGAAAAATAATTACTCTTAATAAAAGACATTCTTTCAATTCTTATTCTAAAATTTAAGCAAACTATTTGCTCTTGAACCAGTTCTTGGAGGATATATTGAATGATTTTCAAACAAACGTTAAAAATTGCATGTCCTTGTGTTGAATTGACAGCCCGTTTGGTTCGCTGGAAAATATTTGAAGAGAAATGAAATTGGAATTCCATTGAAAATAAATTTCAAGAAAATGGACTCATTGTTTCGTTAGTGGAAAATAAATTATTGGGAATATGAATTCCAGTGTTTGGAATGGTAAGGAATAATGAACATAGTGAATAACATAACCCTACACAATAATAATAATATAATAAAAATATGAGTAAATAATAAAGTATGATGAAGGCAAAATTATCGTACTTATATTCTATAGAAAACAAAATACCTAAGATGAGTTAATAAGAAAAATTTTTCCTCATTCTTAACAAAACTTTTTTTAATAAAAAATATATTTCGTCCAATCAAATAACATAGAACACCATTTTCCTCCACTCTTAATAAAACATTTTCCATAAAAAATACTTTCCATCAACCAAACCCATGATATATCTTCATTCCCATCTTCTAATTATATCATTTCAACACCAGTTCTGGTCCTACACACATTAATAATTTCTGTCCTATATTGAGCAATAATTTAAATGATAAAAAATTCTGCAGCCACATTTAATGGTTGAGAAGATAAGGTCGTCAAGATTTTAGGGGCAATCATGCCATTGAAATTTCCAACTTTATTCACATACATATTAGAAAAAAATGTGTTTAGTGGAGATATGAGGATTCTTCTCTTTCATCTTTATCTAATTTCGAAAAATTTATAATCTTAGTTTCCACTAGTTAGTTCTTTCAATCAATTCAAAGTGTTTATCGACCTCAAAATCAAAGTTTGTGCACACTGACAAAGGTTTGTTAAGATCTTGTTAGTCTAAAATTTAGTGAAGTTAATTAAAGTATATTATTATTATCACAATATTAAGTATGCACACTATACTAGCTCTGAAAGTAATTTCTCTGCCCATTCACTTACAAATCAGATCAGAGGTAAGTCATTTTTGATAAATAATAATATTGTATTGTTAGTACAGTGTAAAGTCATTTGTTTCCTCACTTGTTTGCTTAGTTTTCGCTGTTGTGTTGTTGGCTCTGTAATATTCATTAAATTAGTTTATGAATTGTTTGTGCGAATCTAAGGATTCTTTCTTTTCATCTTTATCTAATTTCAGGCAAATTCTCAATTAACTCAAAGTGTTCATCTTCATATCGATCAAAATTTATGCGCACTTACCATACTAATTAAGGTTAGTAAACTCTTGTTAGTATGAAGTCTGGGCAAATTTGGAACATGCTAACTAGTTGATGATAAAAATTGACAAAGCTCACTATTTATGAAATTAACTCTTCTATCTATTATTTGACTATAGTAAGTCTTTTATTAATAATCTGGTCTAAATTAACTTATGTATTAACATGTTCTTTACATTTTCATTAATGATGAACCCAACTAATGCATGAAGCTCATAAATTTAATTTGTGGTAAGAATTAAAATATAGTAATATTTACTTAATTTGATATGTTTCATCAACTTTATATTAAAAAAATGTAAAAATTATTATTTATTCAAATTTTCATCCTAAAAGATATATGAATGTCATGCTATAATTATTCTTTACTTAAATCAAACATTATCTGTTATAAAATGTACATCCTGAAGCAATTCCTGCTTGTTAAAAAGAATTGCAAACATGGGTTTGGCGATGCCCTCTCACTCCAAATCATGAACGCTTATTGAGAGAGCTTCTCTGTCTTAGAACTTTGAGTTGTGGTGTCTCACGTTCTGAAAATTTTCCTAAAATTGACTTTCTTCATCATCTTGAAAAGTTGGAATTGTTTTGTAGTAATGGATATCCACATCTTCTTAATGATCTCAAACTCAGCAAGTTTCCATCAAGTGTTAAGAAAATACATTTGAATGCTATTATTCTTGAGGTGTCTGCAATTTCAATAATTGCACAACTTCCCAATCTTGAGAATCTATTACGATACTATTGGGTTGGATGTTTTAGGGCTTAATATGGGATGTGGGGGAGGAAATTTGATGGCATGCACCCTAAAATATAAAGAGAAGGAGGAGAAAGAGACCAGGGGTGTGACCAAAGTATTGCATATATAGAATAATCACAATGCAACTTGATATTACTTATTTATTAAATTTGAAGAATAATATTTTTTTATCTATGTAACTTTATATTTACTCTGTGTACACACGCTAACGGTAAATATGTTACCGGAGTATATTCATATAAGTGAAGTACAATGTTCTAGTACAAGAATGTAGATCTGTGTATTTAGTGAGAGTGAGTGATTTGAGTGCAGTATAGTAGTGTTGTGTATCATCAACAAAGTGTCCCCATTCTCTACCACAAGTCTGCTACTTATACTATGGCTGCAACGACCCTTCCTCTGGTGAGTGTAACGGACTCCTAGTAATGGTGAGCATACATTGAGTGCTGGGTCGTGGAGAGCCGTTGAAGTAATTATCCTCTCATCAATGTGTAGACTGTGCTAGTAATGGTGACCGTTTGTCTTCTTTGGGTCAATGCTGGTGGGTCGGGTGCTGTTGCCCAATTACTCTGTGACACGCAAATACTTAGAATCCTTTTGCTAAAATATTTGAGTGTGTAAAGCAAAATTTTTAATTTCTGAAATAGTTTTGTTAGTATGAATTTTATGTGACGTTTGGTTAATGAAATACATTGCGAATGAAATATCATTTCATGGAATAGATTTATTCTGCTGTTCGATTCAATTTTTACGGCAAGGAATAAAATTCCACGAAATGAGCTAATGTCTTTGCAATCGGAAGGCTTACAAATCTTGAGTTTGTTAGCTTCAATCTGTAAAGAGAATGAGCATTTATTGAGGAAGTTTCCCATCTCAAAGTGTTGACTTGTCTAATCCCACCATTTTCTTTGTTGTAATTAGATTATCCAAAGAAAAAAAAAAGATACATTTGGATGATATACTTTTAATTTATCAATAACCTTTGGGCATGTTGTATTATAAAACTAAAGCATATGCACCCATGATCTGTTCATGTGACAAGTTGACTTAGATCAAGTGTTACATTAAAAAAATTAAAAAAAATTAGGATGACTAGCTAAGTTTCATAGCACATGCTCCTACAGTGTGTCCATGTGACAACTTGATGAGATCCAGGTTAATAAATTTAGTTAATAAATATTAAAACCTTCAAACCATTTCTTTATTTTCAAGGGCCACGATGAATCATGAATATTGAATTAATTATATCAAATACATACATTTTCTATTTTTTTATTTACAAGAAAATTCGTATTCGCTACTTGAAAGTGCAATATGAGTAAAACTTATTTTTATGATTGTAGCTAATAAATGACTAAAAAAAAGTAAATCAGCTTAGATTATTCATAATTAATTGGTTCAAATCGAAGAATCAAATTTGAAACTTTATGACTATCAAGTTAACATCAACTTGACTATTTTTTTGTTAGATCATGAGGTGTTCTAAGCAACCCTAACTGTAGGAGACACATTTACGCTCGTACCATACTCAAAATAATCCCCGTTCGCACCAGGTAAAGTGCATTGATTTTTCTAATAGAAGACGTTCGAACTCCCGACTTCTCTTAAGGGACGAGAGTGTACCGCCACTCACCCTAACTGTTAGATCATGAGGTGTTTTGAGTAGGCCCTAATTGTAGGATACACATTTAAGCATGTACCATACTCAAAGTAATCCTCGTTCGCACCAGGTAAAGTGCATTTGTTTTTCTATAGAAAAAGACATTCGAACTCCTGACCTCTATTAAGGGACGAGAGTACACCGCCACTCACGTCAACCAAGTTGGTTATTAAAAGTTTATCATTAAATGAGTATTGAGTTTAGTATTTTGAGTGACAATCTGGCCACATGACAAGTTGACGAGGGTGCAAATTTCGACAACCTCGTATCAGAGCATTATTTATATTCGAAGAAAAAAACACTTTCTTCTTCTTGTTCTTCTTCTACCAACTACTCCATTTCATTCTTTTTCTACTTAGAAAAAATGAATTTGATTACACAGTCACAGTTGCAGAGCAGAGTAGTATAAGGATATGTGGTGAGTAGGAATTGAAGTTTATTAGAATCATCAGATATGCATGCGTAGGATATTAGTTAATTAAATATTTGGTTTTGGTTTTTATGTAATTTCAGATCAGGGAAGCATAGGCAGATTAAGTCTTTTCCTTTGATGTATCTCCCACGAGTTCTTTCAATCCATTCACAACTTGGATTGTATTGTTTTTGAGATCAGATAGATCAAAGTTTGTGCGCAGTTACAAAGGTAAGCCCTTAATTAGCTTTCTTATCTTAAATAATACGGCGTAATAATTTGGTCGCAAATTATATCGTGGACCGTGGTCCACAATGCATTGTGGACCGCGGTCCCAAAACGACGTCGTTTTAATTAATGAAAACAGACGGATGAATTCGCGCCACTCACTTTCTTTTCATATATACTGCAATTACATTTCAACACAAATTCAGTTATATTTCAACACAACTGCAGTTACATTTCAACACAACTGCAGTTACATTTTGATATAACTACAGTTTCATTCGATAATATAAAAATACAAAAATGAAACTGTTATTCAGTATATGTTCATATACACTGCAGTTACATTTCAACACAACTACAATTACATTTTGATATAACTATAGTTTCATTCGATAATATCAAACACAAATGTGAAACTGTTATTCAGTATCTTTTCATATACACGTACTGCAGTTACATTTCAACACAACTACAGTTACATTTTGATATAACTACAGTTTCATTCGATAATATCAAAACAAATGTAAGGCAGTATCTTTTGGAATGAACTGTAGTGTCAATTACGAGGCTCCGTCTCCCACTTACTAAAACGACGTCGTTTTGGGACCGCGGTCCACGATATAAGAACTGTAGTTTCGTTTGTGAACTTTCTTTCTTTCCTTATTTGCTTAGTTTATTCTCTCGATCGCTATACTAGCTTGCTCTATATGAAAAACAACAAAATAAAACTATTTGGACCTACAATTTTAATTTGCCTTATTAGACTCCACCCTCCTGCTAATTCAAGTTAAAATGTTTGTTATGCCATGGACGCAGGTCCACCTTGCAGATCCATGTTCACAATTTTAGAACTCTATATTCACAGTTTTTTGAACTTTATATTTACGATTTCAGAACTCTATGTTCACAATTTCATAATTCTATGTTCACAATTTCATAACTCAATATTCAATAGTATAACACAATTTTTGAAACTATATAACAAAATTGTGAATATAGAGTTCGAAAATTGTGAATATTGAGTAATGTAATTTTGTACATTGAGATTTAAAATTGTGAACATATAATTATAACATTGTGAATATGAAGTTTTTAAATTGTGAACGTAGACCTGGGACCCAGATCCATAGCATAATTTGCCAAGTTAAAATTGTCGAAGCAAGAATACATAATATGAATATCATTTTAGATCAAGTTAATTAAAAGATGCTATAACAGTTGTATATATCTTAATTAGTAAAACAAGTAACAAAAAGATTCAATTTGCCAAAAAGATAAATACACTGCACAATTAACCAAGTAGTAATAATTGTTGAGCATAAATAATATCTACTATCTACTATATTAATAAGAGCCAAAGAAAGTTAGGCCTATAATGGGTAGAAAAAATCGCGGTCAAATTATTAAATCAAATGGATGATTCAAATTGTTTAGATTTATATTTTTCCTTGAGATTTCCTAATTTATCCTTAATTATATGATAATCCGTTAAATTTTCCGTTAAATTTTTTCTTTTCCGTTAACTTTTAACTTACCCATTTATTTCTATAAGTAAATTTTAGGTTCGAACATCATTCCAATCAAAGTTGGCATAATTGTTGAACATATACTACGATTATGTTAAAGTATACTATTCAAAAGTAAATGGCCACACTCTCTTACTATTATTAAATTAAATAAATTAGTAGTTACAACAAAAAAATAATACATATGCATTTCTTTAATTTATAATTCGATTTCTACAATGCCTTTATTAAAAAAATATTCATTATCAAAAAATTTAAAAAAAAATATAATTTCATTAGTTATATTGTCTATATTTTCTACAATGCAAAGATTCCTTACCTTCAAATTAATTAATTAATTATATTCACTACATTGTTCATTATTTTATTTTTACACTATCTTGTAATTAAATATCAAAGTTATACTAAAAAATAATGTTATATATTTATTTACCAAGTATTATGTTAATAACATGGAAAAAATTACTGATAAAAAAACAGTTTGAAACCAATCATATTAACTATTACTTAGGGAGGATTTGTTGACAAAGAACATATTCAAATAACCCAATAAATTGATTTAAAACTCATTAATAAAAATATCAATGTAAGGCAATAGAACATTGTGACACACTTGATGCATTGAAAATATGCAAAAACTACAACAATGCTGCAATCAATTTGGCAAACATAGAAAATGAAGAAATTTTGCCTTCAAAAAAAAAAAAGAAAATGAAGAAATTTCAAAATAGCCACCGTTGATTCATATATTTATCCGGTATGTAAAATGCTTATTGTGCATTCATTAAATATATTAGAACTAATATAAATTTACAATTCATTTCATCCTAAGCCTAATTTTGGTCACTATTTTTTTTTAAAGAAAAGTTTATGCACAAGGCGAAAAATAATTTAACTCGAAGGTTAATATCAATTCAATAAAAAACACATACACACACAAATCAAGTACTATACTCATTCCTACTAATTCTAAAAATATGAACTTTAAAATTAACAGATGCAAAATGAATGTGAAAATTATTGATGAAACTGGACACATTGTAATATCAATATTCGAACTATCTGCAGAGTTATTGTTGTTACTACAAAGTGAACAAGTTATGAAAATAGAACAAAAGGTACTACTAATGAACCTATACAAATATAATAAATATTAATATTTTATTCAATACTTCCACATGAGACATGTAGGGGAACAAACTACCACTGCAAAATATCAACAAACATTTGCAAGATCAAGAGTTCATAGTACAACTAAGGTCCAGTCATATACACAAGAAGGAAAATCCATAGTTTCATATCCTACATCATAATCTCATTGCATGATGTTTTCATCTATGCTACCAACTGTAACCCAATTGCAAATAACACACTACCAACAAAAAGGAAGAAGACAACTAACGAAGATGAAGACAATAACAATGTTACTCAAAAGAGAATTAAGAATACTTAAAAAAATTCAAACCAAATTAAAGTAGTATTTATTTAGACTATCATTTTTAGACCAAGTATTTAGACTATCAATTTTACAAAGTTTCAAACATTTTTTTTGTTACAATTATAATGAATTTTCTATATTATCTTGGATTCATATATTTTGAGTTACATATTTAAATAAACAAATTTGACGTTCAATTACCTATGTATAAACTTCTCATATATAATCTTACATTGATATACTTTCAAATATTTATTTAAATATAAACATTGGGCATTAACTTATACGCGCAATGCACGTGTAAAACTATTATAAACATAAATGTGCAATCCAACTATTAGCTTATGCTTTTAGTTTAGATGGAGCACATGTTTCAATTATAATAACATATGGGTCAAAGGGATATTTTGCCAATTTTATTTTGTGATTTGATAAATATTCTTTATAAACAAATGGAACTTAAAGTTATATTTGGGATATCTTTGTACGTAAACCAGGAAAATGACTTCTGAAAAATGTTTTCTAGAAAATGAGTGTTTCAGAAAATAGTTTTATTTTCAGTGTTTGGTTACATTCTAAAAAACTATTTTGGTGTGTTTGGTTCACTTTCTGGAAAATAAGTAGAATTGTATGATTAAACATTTTAATTGTTTTATATAGAATATAAAATAATTATAATAATATAAAAAATAATGTTATTTATTAAAATAAAAAATCTCTAGTTTTAGCTGCGGCGCCAAAAGCCAAGATTGTGATTGTTATCGGAAATCATTTTTTTGT
The DNA here is from genome assembly GCA_003576665.1 of Ipomoea trifida. Classification (NCBI taxonomy): domain Eukaryota; kingdom Viridiplantae; phylum Streptophyta; class Magnoliopsida; order Solanales; family Convolvulaceae; genus Ipomoea; species Ipomoea trifida. The sequence continues at coordinate 22,245,357 of CP025656.1, forward strand.
CGGTGGAAAATGACTTCCGCCAAACTCAACTATATTATCCCAAGTCAAAAGAAAATGATTTTTATTGACTTGATTTTTCAGGCACATCTAAACACTGGAAATTTGAAAAATAATTTCCGGAAATTATTTTTTAGTTTCCAAACACACCCTTATAGTTAATTAAAGTATATAATTATTATCACAAAATTAAATATGCACCATACAAAGGTAAACGAAACAATTATAAAGACAAACAACAAAGTCTCACATCCTATTAAACATCATTCGAATAGAATAAAATACCACATGTAACTACAAGTTAGTCAGATTGTAGACTTGGTAACCGCAAGGTTATAAGTTTAATTCCACGCGCAAGTGGCCTATTGGCCTTCTTGGTTTAAACAGGTTAGCGCAACTATGGGCAACCTAATAAGTTGATTAGTAGTCTTTTACCAATTAAGGTCACAAGACGAGGTTTATCCAGTACACACTCGATTTACCTTCTCAAATGTAAAAACTTTAATAATTTGACTTGTTACTTTTCTCCTTTTATTTTGATTGATGAAAAAAATTGAACCTAATTCTAACCAAACCCTATATTTCTTAAAGCAGTTCAAGGTTCCTAAGATAAAAGATGCCAAACATCTATGAGATATTAAATGATAAAGTTGTGGGTTTTGAGGAGGAAGCACAAACAATCATAGATCAACTTATTCATGGGTCGTCAAAGGATAGAGAAGTTGTTTTAATTACTGGTATGGGCGGGTTAGGAAAGACGACTTTGGCCAAGAGAGTGTATGATGAGAACATTGTAGTCAATCACTTTCACAAACGTGTATGGTGTACTATTTCTCAAGAATATGATTATACGGACTTGTTGAACAAAATATATAATCAAGTTTGTGACAAGGAGATAGAGATCGGTACTGTAGCGGAAAAGCTTTGCAAAAGTCTGAAGGGATGGAGATACCTCATAGTATTGGATGATATTTGGAGTCTCAAAGCATGGGAAGAGTTGAATAGAGCTTTCCCCGAATGTCACAATGGAAGTAGAATTGTTTTAACAAGCAGACAAGATAATATAGTTCCTGATGCTAAACATATTTACCTTCGATTCTTCACTGTGGATGAGAGCTGGGAATTATTGCAAGTGAAGTTATTTAAAGGGAAGGGATGCCCTAAAGAGCTTGAAAATATTGGACAAGAAATATCTAAAAAGTGTGGGGGACTACCTTTGGTAGTTGGTTTGGTAGCCGGGCTTCTGGGAGGAGTTGAAAGGAGTGAGCAAATGTGGCAAGAAGTTCTTAATACTTTAAGCTCACAAGTTGCATTTGGAGGCGGAATAAAGAGCAATGATGCAATAGAACTTAGTTACAATTATTTACCAGATCATTTGAGGAACTGCTTACTTTACTATGCAGCATTCCCGGAAGATGAAGCAATTGCAGCTTCGAAATTGATAAATCTATGGATATCTGAAGGATTCATAGATCTTAAAGAGAAAGAGAGGGAGAGGGAGAGGGTAGAAGACGTGGCAGAGGATTTCTTGAATTATCTGGTTGGTAGTAACCTAGTTATGGTGTATCAAATAAATTATGATGGTCGCATCTTATCATGTGGGGTTCATGATTTGGTACGCGACTTTTGTTTGACAAAAGTTAAAGAGGAAAATTTCTTGCACATAACTAAGATGGAGAATGTGTTGGATCCAACTCTAAAGTTGACTCCACATCGAATATCTTTCCATAGATGTAGTGTTCACCATGAGATTCCTAATGAATTGGTACCTTGGAATTCTTCTATCTGCACACTTTTGGGTTTTGAAAATTTTTACACTCCAGAAGCATATGATCAACACATTTATAAAAGCTCATGGGTTGGTAAAAAATTTGAACATCTCACAATCTTGGATTTAGAATTTATTCAAGTGGACATATCAATTATGTTTGAAGTGAACTCATTAATTCATCTAAGGTACCTAGCTCTCAAATTATGTGGAAGCGGCTCTATTTCTCCATGGTTACTCGAGAATCTTGAGTGTCTCGTAACGTTAAAGTTGACTTCAAGAGAAGATGTGCATTTGCCAAAAGTTTTTTGGAATATGCGAAGTTTGAGGCATATGGTTATCCAGCACTGCTGTTCTAAGTCATGCCCAATAAAAGAGCCATCCGTTATGGAACCAATTCCCCATGGTTCAGAAATCTTACAAACCTTGGATTTGGATACTCATCTCTCTATAAGGGACGAGCATCTATTGAGGAAATTTCTTGGTCTCAAATTCTTGAGGTGTGCGGTCCCAGAATCATATCCATTTGCTGAATTTGAGTTTCTCCATCATCTTGAGTATCTTGAGTTATGCGGCATTGGACTACATCTTCTTAATGATCTTAAAGTCACCAAGTTCCCACCGAATATTAAAGAAATATATTTCATTAAGATTACTCTTTCATCGTCTGCAATCTCAATAATTGCACGACTCTCCAAACTCGAGGCTCTAACACTAGAGTCTTGCGAGTTCGAGGAGGGTTCAGAATGGAATGTGGATGAGGATACCCAATTCTGCAAACTCAAATATCTCAAACTGTCATATCTTGATGATTTAAGAATTTGGAATGTTAGCAGTGCTGCCGAGTCCTTTCCTTGCCTGGAGCAATTAATTCTGTATGAATGTTTTAGGTTAGAGGGGTTGTCATATAGCTTTGCAGATATTTCAACATTGGAACTGATCAGTGTTGTGAACGGTCCCGATGTTGACAGTTCAGTGAATGAAATCCAAGAAGAGCTACAGAATATGGGAAATGAGCAACTCACTGTTCACATTGGTAAGTCAAATTAATTAAATGAACTCACTATATATTTAATGCATTTCTTCTGATCTATTTTAATTTTGGTGGCATGGGTGGAGTCCTACTAATTAAATCTCTTTTCTTGTTTATCTTCTCAAAATGAAATGATGATTGACAGATAATAGGCCTTGGTGGAGCCGCTATTGTACAGACGACGACACAGACACAAGTCCTCCCCTCATTGATACATATTGGTTTCCATTTTTTTTTTTTTTTTTTTTAAACTTAATAATAATGTTTTTCTTTTGTCTTTTTATTTTAGTGTAATCTTTCTTAATCCTTTACTATTGATAAATTCATATGTATGATTAAGACTATTTTAGATTTTTTTTACGAAGACAAACTGCTCACTCGAATATGCCTTTAATTTATATATAATTTCAGACAAATGTTGGCAGCAATTTAATACCACGTGTATTACTAATTTCACTTGATACTTATTTCATTTATTTTGATTGATGAAAAAAAAAAAAAGGAACATATTTCTAACCAAACCCTATACTTCTTGAAGCAAATCAAGGTTCCAGAGATAAAAAAAGATGCCAAACATATATGATATTGATAAGGATAAAGCTGTGGGTTTTAAGAAGGAAACAGAAACAATCATAAATCAACTTATTCATGGGTTAAAGGAGAGAGAAGTAGTTTTAATTACTGGAATGGGCGGGTTGGGAAAGACAACTTTGGCGAAGAGAGTGTATGAGGAGAAATCTGTAGTCAACTACTTTGACAAGCGTGCATGGTGTACTGTTTCTCAAGAATATGATTGCAAGGACTTGTTGTGCAAAATATATAATCAAGTTTGTGGCATGGAGACAAAGATTGATAGTGTAGCCGAAGAGCTCCGCAAAAAGTTGATGGGAATGAGATACCTCATAGTGTTGGATGATATTTGGAGTGTGGAAGCATGGGAAGAGTTGAATAGAGTTTTCCCCGAATGTGACAATAGAAGTAGAGTTGTCTTAACAAGCAGACAAGAAAGTGTGATCTCTGATGCCAAACATATTTGTCTTCCTTTCTTCACTATTGATGAGAGTTGGGAATTATTGCAAGTGAAGTTATTTAAAGGGAAGGAATGTCCTAAAGAGCTTGAAAGTATTGGAAAAGAAATATCTAAAAAGTGTGGGGGGCTACCGTTGGTAGTTGGTTTGGTAGTCGGGCTTATGGGAGGAGTTGAAAAAAGTGAGCAAATGTGGCAAGAAGTTCTTAATACTTTAAGCTCACACGTTGCATTTAGAGGCGGAATACATAGCAATAATGCAATAGAACTTAGTTACAATCATTTACCAGCTCATTTCAGACCATGCTTACTTTACTTTGCAGCAATCCCAGAGGATGCAGAATTTGTAGCTTCGAAATTGATAAATCTATGGATATCTGAAGGATTCATAGACATTATAGAGAATGAGAGAGTAGAAGATGTTGCAAGGGATTGCTTGAATCATTTGGTTGGTAGTAACCTAGTTATGGTGTTTAGAAGAGAATATGATGGTCGCATCTTATCATGTGGTGTTCATGATTTGGTACGTGACTTTTGCTTAACAAAAGTTAAAGATGATAATTTCTTGCACATAATTAAGATTGAAAATATGTTGGATCCAACTCTAGAGTTGACTCCACATCGAATATCTTTTCATAGATATAGTGTTCAACATGAGCTTCCTAATGAATTGGTACCTTGGAATTCTTCTATCCACACAATTTTGGGTTTTAGATATACTGACACTCCTGATGTTCGATATATTTATAATGGCTCATGGCTTGCTAACAAATTTGAACATCTCACAATCTTGGATTTAGAGTTTATTGTAGTGGACAAATCAATTATGTTCGAAGTAAAGTCATTAATTCATCTAAGGTACCTAGCTCTCATATTATGTGGAAGCGGTTCTATCTCTCCATGGTTACTTGAGAATCTTGAGTGTCTCATAATGTTAAGGTTGACTTCAAAAAGAAACGAAGTGCATTTGCCAAAATTTTTTTGGAATATGCGAAGTTTGAGACATATGGTTATTGACCACTACTGTTTAGAGTCATGCCCAATGGAAGGACCATCAGTTATGGAACCAATTCCCCATGGTTCAGAAATCTTACAAACCTTGGATTTGAGAGCTACTCTCGCTATAACGGACACACATTTATTGAGGAAACTTCCTGGTCTCAAATATTTGAGGTGTATGGTCTTAAAATCATATCCATTTGCTGAAATTGAGTTTCTCCATCATCTTGAGTCTCTTAGGTTAATCACCCGCGGCGCGGGTAATTCACATCTTCTTAATGATCTTAAACTCACCAAGTTTCCATCAAATGTTAAGGAAATACATTTCTCTCAGATTACTCTTTCATCGTCTGCAGTCTCAATAATTGCTCAACTCTCCAAGCTCGAGGTTCTAACACTATGGCAGTGCTTGTTCGATGAGGGTTTAGAATGGAATGTGGATGAGGAAACCCAATTTTGCAAACTCAAATACCTCCTACTGTTCGATCTTTATGGTACAAGATTTTGGATTGTTAGCAATGCCGCTGAGTCCTTTCCTTACCTCGAGCAACTAATTCTGTTTGGATGTCATCAGTTAGAGGGGTTGTCATATAGCTTCGCAGATATTTCAACATTGAAACTAATCAGTGTGGTGCACTGTCCCAGAGTTAACAGTTCAGTGAAGGAAATCCAAGAAGAGCTACAGAATATGGGAAATGAGCAACTCACTGTTCATATTCATTGGTAAGTAAAATTAAATGAACTCACTAATTAATGCATTTCTATTTACTATTTTTGGTGTCCTACTAATTAAATCTCTTTTCTTGATTATCAAAATGATGATGGACACTTGACAGAGAGTTCGTGGTGACAAAAACAAATCCTCTCTCCCTTGCTAGTTTGATATGCGGGCAATCCGGGCATGGAGTAATCACAACTTGTTATTACTTTTTTTTTATTTTTTTATTTTAAACTTAATAATAATGTTTTTCTTTGTTTCTTTATTTTAGTGTAATCTTTCTTTTATGTTTGATCAGTACTCTGTAAAAAAGGCACATCCTTATATTTTTCTTAGCATCTTTGGGCGTGTTATGAACCCTCGCTTATTTGATTTCGATATAGTAACGCCTTTATTAGGATGTTTTTGGTACTTCGAAATCTGATTCAGATCTTGATGAAATGAAAAAAATTGATTTACTTTAATATCTCACTTGTGCTCTCATAATGGAAATTGGGTGAGAGTGAAATGAAATTGCATGACCTAATTTCGGTTCTCATTTAATTTACTACAAAGAAAAATAATTACTGTTAATAAAAGACATTCTTTCAATTCTTATTCTAAAATTTAAGCAAACTATTTGCTCCTGAACCAGTTCTTAATTGGAGGATATATTGAATGATTTTTCAAACAAACGTTAAAAATTGCATGTCCTTGTGTTGAACTGACAGCCCGTTTGGTTCACTGGAAAATATTTGAAGAGAAATGTAATTGGAATTCCATTGAAAATAAATTTTAAGAAAATGGACTCATTGTTTCGTTAGTGGAAAATAAATTATTGGGAATATGAATTTCAGTGTTTGGAATGGTAAGGAATAATGAACATAGTGAATAACATAACCATACACAATAATAATAATATAATAAAAATACGAGTAAATAATAAAGTATGATGAAGGCAAAATTATCGTACTTATATTCTATAGAAAACAAAATACCTAAGATGAGTTAAGAAAAAATTTTCCCCATTCTTAACAAAACTTTTTTCAATAAAAAATATATTTCGTCCAATCAAATAACATAGAACACCATTTTCCTCCACTCTTAATAAAACATTTTCCATAAAAAATACTTTCCATCAACCAAACCCATGATATTTCTTCATTCCCATCTTCTAATTATATCATTTCAACACCAGTTCTGGTCCTACACACATTAATAATTTCTGTCCTATATTGAGCAATAATTTAAATGATAAAAAATTCTGCAGCCACATTTAATGGTTGAGAAGATAAGGTCGTCAAGATTTTAGGGGCAATCATGCCATTGAAATTTCCAACTTTATTCACATACATATTAGAAAAAAATGTGTTTAGTGGGGATATGAGGATTCTTCCCTTTCATCTTTATCTAATTTCGGAAAAATTATAATCTTAGTTTCTACTAGTTAGTTCTTTCAACCAATTCAAAGTGTTTATCGATCTCAAAATCAAAATTTGTGCGCACTTACAAAGGTTCGTTAAGATCTTGTTAGTCTAAAGTTTAGTGAAGTTAATTAAAGTATATTATTATTATCATAATATTAAGTATGCACACTATACTAGCTCTGAAAGTAATTTCTCTGCCCATTCACTTACATATCAGATGAGGTAAGTCGTTTTTGAAACATAATAATAATATTGTATTGTTAGTAAAGTGTAAAGTCATTTGTTTCCTCACTTGTTTGCTTAGTTTTTGCTGTTGTGTTGTTGCGATTGGCTCTGTAATGTTCATTAAATTAGTTTATGAATTGTTTTTGCGAATCTAAGGATTCTTTCCTTTCATCTTTATCTAATTTCAGGCAAATTTTCAATTAACTTAAAGTGTTCATCTTCAGATCGATCAAAGTTTATGCGCACTTACCATAGTAAGGTTAGTAAACTCTTGTTAGTATGAAGTCTGGGCAAATTTGGAACATGCTAACTAGTTGATAAAAATTGACAAAGCTCACTATTTATAAAATTAACTCTTCTATCTATTATTTGACTATAGTAAGTCTTTTATTAATAATCTGGTCTAAATTAACTTATGTATTAACATGTTCTTTACATTTTCATTAATGATAAACCCAACTAATGCATGAAGCTCATAAATTTCACACTCATAAATTTAATTTGTGGTAAGAATTAAAATATAATAATATTTACTTAATTTGATATGTTTCATCAACTTTATATTAAAAAAATGTAAAAATTATTATTTATTCAAATTTTCATCCTAAAAGATATATGAATGTCATGCTATAATTATTCTTTACTTAAATCAAACATTATCTGTTATAACACAAATTTTATTTTTCTATTCTAAATCTATATTGTTTTAATTAAAATGTACATTTTATTACAACTTGGTATACTATATATGTATGAGATAAAATTTCTCTATATTTTAAACAATATTTTAAAATGTCAATGAGTTGAGAGTTTAGAAGATGAATAGTTATATATAACAACAATTGAGGTTCCAATCATATACACAAGGATAACTTATGAATTAATATGTTATAATTTAATTGCATAACTCTTTAATTACTATTTAACAACATCAGTAAGCTTATTATTATCATGTTACTTCTAACAAAAAATAAATTAAGTTTTACTACTCATCATCAATATTGAATTTAGAATGTTTAATTATTTTAATATGAAAATTGTTAAAGAAATCATTTTTATTTTCGATTATAGCTATCTACAACAATACTCATATTTACTATTTTTGAAAATATTAATTTTGATTACATTAAATATAATTATTTTTAATTTATATTAATTATTTATTATTTGAAAAGTGTATTAAGTATTTACTTATTTTAATTTTTTATATGGGGCATTAACTTTTTTTTTATGGGGCATTAATTTAATAGCGCAATACACACATTATAACTAGAAAATGAATAAGACCAAAATATTAAACAGCATCACTACTGGCAACTTTTGTTCACATGGGTATGACGCGTCCAACTATCCTTTAAAGTCTTCCCCTCTATCATTAAACGCCAAAAATCAACTCTCCTTCGTTTATTCTCTGATCTCCATTTTATTGAAATTCTCACTTCCCATGAAACACTACTTGTAATTACCTATTACTGTATAAAGTTCCCAATTTATGGCAACTCATTTTCTAAAAGATACATTTATATTTCCTAAAATTTAAAACTTTAATATTAATTTATATCCTCTTTGTGCCAACACTCTTCTCTTTTTGTCATGTCCTTTATTAAGTGCTTTATCTCTCATAATTTTATCACTTTATTACTTTGTTCTTTTATTCTAATTAATAAAAAATGTTGAATATATTTCTAATCAAACTCTTTAATCGTAGACATAACACAAGCTTTTCGAGATCAGAAAGATGCCAAACATCTCTAATCAAGATAATGATATAGTTGTGGGTTTCAAGAAGGAAGAAGAAACAATCATAAATCAGCTTATTAATGTGTCAAAGGAGAGAGAAGTTGTTTTAATTTCTGGCATGGGCGGATTGGGAAAGACAACTTTTACGAGGAGAGTGTATGAGGAGAAAAATGTAGCAAACCACTTTGACAAGCGTGCATGGTGTACTGTTTCTCAAAAATATGATTGCAAGGACTTGATGAACAAAATATATAGTCAAGTATGTGGTAGTGAGATAATGATGCGCAGTAGTGTAGCTGAAGAGCTTCGCAAAAGGTTGATGGGAATGAGATATCTCATAGTGTTGGATGATATTTGGAGTGTGGAAGCATGAGAAGAGTTGAATAGAGTTTTCCCCGAATGTGACAATGGAAGTAGAATTGTTTTAACAAGCAGAAAAGAAAACGTGGTTTCTGATGCCAAACATATTTGTCTTCCTTTTTTCACTATTGATGAGAGTTGGGAATTATTGCAGGTGAAGTTATTTAAAGGGAAGGGATGTCCTAAAGAGCTTGAAAATGTTGGAAGACAAATATCTAATAAATGTAAGGGATTACCTTTGACTGTTGGATTGATAGCTGGTCTTCTTGAAAAAGTTGAGAAGAGTGAGCAAATGTGGCGTGAATTTCTTCTTACTCTAAACTCACATGTTAGTTTTGGAGACGGAATAAAGAGCAATGATGCGATAGAACTTAGTTACAAGTATCTGTCACGTCCTTTGAAATCATGCTTACTTTACTTTGCAGCATTCCCAGAGGAAAAAGAAATTGAAGTTTCGAAACTAATAGAACTGTGGATATGTGAAGGATTCATAGAAGGCATGGTTGAGACAGAGAGAGTAGAAGATGAGGCAGAAGATTACCTAAATCATCGGGTTAGCAGTAACCTAGTTATGATGTCTCGAAAGCTTATTGATGGTCAGATCGAATCATGCGGGGTTCATGATTTGGTACATGATTTTTGCTTAACAAAAGCTAGAGAAGAAACTTTCTTGGAGGTAATTAATAATATGGAAAGGAAGTGGGATCCAACTCTCAAATTTAACCCGCATCGAATATGTTTTCATTTAGGGACATCTCATCTTCCTTCTGAATTGGTACCAAGGAATTGTTCTATTCGCACAATTTTGGTTTTCAGCCATTATACTGATCGGCCCTTATATAATGGCTCATGGATTGCTAAAAAATTTGAACATCTCACAATCTTGGATTTAATGGCAATTCGTGTGCACCAATCAATTTTGTCTGAAGTTAACTCATCACTAATTCATCTAAGGTATCTAGCTCTCAATGTAGATGAAGATGAAGATGATGATGTAGATAATGTCTCACCATTATCACTAGAAAATCTTGAGTATCTCATAACATTAAAGTTGCACTCACATAAGGTGCATTTCCCAATTTTTTTTTGGAATATGAGAAGATTGAGACATATGTGTATTACTGGTGCCCTATGTGATGATTCTTGCAAGGAGAAATCAAGATCAGTTATGACTGAAGCGATTCCTGTTTGTTCAAAAGAACTTCAAACATGGCATTGGCAATGTCCTCTCACTCCAAATCATGAACGTTTATTGAGAGAGCTTCCCTGTCTCAGAACTTTGATTTGTGTCTCAAGTTCTGAAAGCTTTCCTAAAATTGACTTTCTCCACCATCTTGAAAAGTTGAAATTGTTTTGTAATGAAAGGCAACATCTTCTTAATGATCTTAAACTCAGCAAGTTTCCACCAAGTGTTAAGGAAATACATCTGACTCGTATTACTCTTTCGGCGTCTGCAATTTCAACAATTGCACAACTTCCCAATCTTGAGACTCTATCACTAGTAAGTTGCCCGTTTGAGGAGGGCTTAACATGGAATGTGGGGGAGGAAACCAAATTCCAAAAACTCAAACGACTCCAATTATTTTTACTTGATATTGGAATTTGGAATATTAGCAGTGCTGCTGAGTCCTTTCCTTGCCTTGAGCAATTAACTTTGGCATTCTGTAGGCGCTTTAAAGAGATGCCTTATGGTTTTGAGGATGTTTTAACATTGAAAATGATCTCTGCGGAGGATTGCAATCCCACTGTTTACAGTTGGGTGAAGGAAATTGAGGAATGCGCACGAGACTTAGGAAATGAGCAACTCCAGATCGACATCATCGACGGTAAGTGAAATTATAATTTCATGTTGAATTACTATTTTACCATGTTTAAATTGGCATGTTTGTACAATATAATAAATACAAAGTTGAGTTATATTATGAGTCATTCATATAAAAATTTTCATCAAGACATAGCTTTATACATGTTGTGACTTTCATATTGTTTCTCATGATAGTAAATGTACAAATCACTTTTTTTTGTTTGCTTTTTGTTTTTTTTTTTTTTTTTTAGTTTTTATTTTGGGTGGTACTGAATAGAGTTAGGATTATATTTTAAAGAAAAATATTATATTCTCTTACTAAGCTTGCATTGAACTAGACAAAACATGCAAACTTTGATTGCAAGTTTGAGGAGGGCTTAATATGGATTGGGAAATGTCTTATGACTAAATAATTAAGAAGACATTTTCTATTGTATTGAACTTTTTTTCATTAGTCAAAATGAATATTTTTCTTTTGACTTCATTTTTTCTAAGTACCCATCAAACGCGGAAAAAATCTGAAAAAATATAATTCTAAAAATCATTTTTCGAGTTTCCAAATAAATCTTAAAAAGTACAACCGAACATTAATCCTCTTATTCAACCTCTTTAATTTGATGAAGTGAACAACGATACATGAATAATTTTGGTATGTTTACTTGGAAATGCACATAAATAAACACAATAGAGCTTATTGTAATAATTATGAAATGGATAACAACAGATTTGATCGAATCATGTCAGCTCCAGCAATAATTCTTGATTATTAATTTATTATATTATATAGTATACAGCATGCAGTAAATTAATTAAGTTCAGTCCAAATACACAGCCATTTGTTAGCTCAACCAACCATATCCATGTTTCTCCATCATCTTGAGTCTCTTGAATTATCCAGTAGAGTGGGTGTAAACCACATCTTCTTAAGGGAATTCAAGAAGAGCTACAGAATAAGGGAAGTGTGGTAACGTAACTCTGAAGTATACTACTTTTAATTGCATTTCATGTTCATTTCAACACACACTAATTTTATTTATAGCAATACTAAAATATCATTTTATTTTTTTGAGTGCTACTAACTCTATTACATTGTAGTATCTGTTCATACATACTTTCTCAACATAATGAAGCACAAAGAGTCAACAGCGCCTGCCACTACATGTCATCTGAGTACAAGTGCTTGACTATAGTTTTATTTGACAATATACATTATTGTATGAGCTTTGTTTTTTTAATTTTATTTTCCAAACACACAAATTTTATTTTAACAATACTAAAGTATCATTTTAATTGTATTACAGTTTCATTTGATAATCATATTAGACTAAGATCCCCGTAACGCTTTATGGACCATGCATGGTCCAGACTCCAGTGTATAACAATTCAATCATTATTTCATAGACCATGATCTACACATTTGTGTGAATTATAAATAAAAATATATATTTTTAATATATTAAAAGTATATTATTTATATATATAAAGTACATTATTTGAAAGTACATAATTTTTTATATATTATCAAACATTTAATACGTACTCATAAATAATATGATTTGAGTATATTAAAAATGTAATATACTATTAAATTATGGTGTCCACATATCCGTGCAATAATTTGCCATAAGAACTGATTGATCAACTGCATTTCTGGCCTACTCCACAAACAGCTTTTCCTCATGATGTGCCCACACAATTGATCTCTATCATTTCAACACCAGTTCTGGTCCTACACAAATTAATAATTTCTGTCCTATATTGAACAATAATTCAAATGATGAAAAAGTCTGCAGCGACATTTATGGTTAAGAAGATAAGGTCAAGACTTTAGGGGCAATCCCGTTGAAATTTCCAACTTTATTCACATACATATTAGAAAAAAAATGTGTTTTTAATTACTCAATTATGTAAGTCATTTTAATCTCTATTTTGATCCCTCATCGAATTATGAGCTTTTAATATACTGTGATTTACTCATTTATTCCTGAGACTTCAGTATATACATAATGTAATAACCTACAAACAACATTTTAATAAAAAATTAACTCATGACTTTTTTTTTTAAATACTATTTCTCATTCAAATTATATTGTGAACCACTAATAAATGTAATTTTTTTTTAATAAAAAACACTTCTTGCCTCTCATGAATTTCTCCTCCTAAATTTCTCTCTTGATAGGGCTTCCACTCAGTGGGTGTCATGAATTAGCTAACTCACCACTAATTTTAAAAAGAAATAGTACGTAACCAATTAATTAATGACACATGGACTATAATGTAAAAGGACATCATATCATTTTAATTATAATTCAGTTTCATTTGATAATATTGCTTTGTTTTTTAGTTTCATTTTTCACGCACACTAGTTCGTTTTATTATAATATTAAAATATCATTTTAATTATGCTACAGTTTCATTTGTTAATATATATTATTACATGTGTTCAATTTTTTGTTTCATTTTGAACATAATATATGTTATTTTATGCGTCGTGTTTTTTAGTTTAATTTTTCACACACAAGTTTCATTATAGCAACACTAAGCATCCTTTTAATTCTACTATGGGGGGTGTTTGGCAATCAATGGATAGCTGATAGCTGGTAACTAGTTGTGTTAAATTAGCTGATAATTGATAGTTAATTGTGTTAACTAATTTGACCAGCTGATTGTATCAACTGATTATATAAAAGTGTTTGGTAAATTAGCTGTTTACTTTCAGCTGATTGGAAGGAAGTGAGTTCGAGTCGTAGTGGAGAGAAACTATTGATTCTTTGTACTTCGGTAGGTAGTTTATGAACAGATAATAACTCGCCGTTCATATTGGTAAGTGAAATTAAATGAACTCACTAATTAATTCATTTAATTTCTATTTTTAATTTGGTGAATGAGTGGAGTCCTAATAATTAAATCTCTTTTTTTTTTTTTTTTTTTTTTTTATCAAAATGATGATTGACACTTGACAGAGCGTTGGTGGTCCACTCTCCTTTTAGTAGTTTGATATGTGGGCATAGAGTAATCACAACTTGTCATTATTATTATTATTTTTAAAAATACAAACTTAAGAATAATGTTTTTTTTTTGTCTTTTTATTTTAGTGTAATCTTTCTTTTATGTTTGATCAGTATTCTGTAAAAAAGGCACATCCTTATATTTTTTTTAGCATCTTTGGGCGTCTTATGAACCCTCGCTATTGTATTTGATTTCGATATAGTACCGCATTTATTAGGATGTTTTTGATACTTCGAAATCTGATTCAGATCATGATGGAATGAAAAATTTGATTTACTTTATATCTCACTTGTGCTATCATAATGGAAATTGAGTGAGAGTGAAATGAAATTGCATGACCTAATTTCGTTTCTCATTTAATTTACTACAAAGAAAAATAATTACGTACTCTTAATAAAAGACATTCTTTCAAATTCTTATTCTAAAATTTAAGCAAACTATTTGCTCTTACCTGAACTAGTTCTTGGAGGATATATATATATATATATATATATATATATATATATATATATATATATATATTGAATGATTTTCAAACAAACGTTAAAAATTGCATTTCCTTATGTTGAACTGACAACCAGTTTGGTTTGCTAGAAAATATTTGGAGAGAAATAGAAATAGAATTCCATTGAAAATATATAAATTTCAAGAAAATGGATTTAATTGTTTGGTTAGTGGAAAAAAAATTACTGAAAATATGAATTCTATTGTTTGGTTGTCTTTAGAATGATAAGGAATAATATGCATAATGACAAGTATAACTTTACACAACAATAACAATATAATAAAAATAAGAGTAATTAATAAAGTATGATGAAGGTAAATTGTTGTACTTATTTTTCATAGAAAACAAAATACCTAAGATGAGTTAAGAAAAAGTTTTCCTTAGTCTTAACAAAACTTTTTCCAATAAAAAATATTTTTCATCCAATCAAATAACATAGAACACCATTTTCCTTCCCTCTTAAAAAACATTTTCCATAAAAAATACTTTTCATCAACCAAACCCATGATATTTCTTCATTCCCATCTTCTATTATATCATTTCAACACCAGTTCTGGTCCTACACACATTAATAATTTCTGTCCTATATTGAGCAATAATTTAAATGATAAAAAATTCTTCAGCCACATTTAATGGTTGAGAAGATAAGGTCGTTAAGACTTTAGGGGCAATAATGCCATTGAAATTTCCAACTTTATTCACACACATATTAGAAAAAAATTGTGTTTTTAATTAATCAATTATGTAAGTTATTTTAATCGATCTCTATTTTGATTCTTCATCGAATCGTGAACTTTTAATACGCTATGATTTATCTCTGATTCTTTAATATACAAATAATGTAATAATAACTTACAAACAACATTTAAAAAAAAATAACACATGATTTAAAAACAAAATTAAGTGGTGGTCGTTGTGGTAGATTTGTGGTGTGGTAGTGGTGATTGTGGCGGTACGGTGGTGGTGTTGGTGGTGATAACAATTCAAAAATTAGCCTGAAATGAAAAGAGAGAGAAATTAGATGGAAATAGAAGCTAATTTAAGGGAAATTTTTTTGATAAAGTTCTTTTAGTTATCCTTTTAATCCCGATCCTTAATCCATAAGTGTAGGGCTGGATTTTAGGGTGTGCAAGATGTGCAACAGCACATGGCTCCAAAATTTATGGCCCCTAGTTCAGCCTTGCCTTAATAGTTAGTAAATGTATGAGGTATGTTTTTTAATTTTATATTTCACACACTAATTTTATTTTAACAATACTAAAATACCATTTTAATTGTATTACAATTTCATTTGATAATCGTATTAGACTAAGATCCACATAACACTTTATGGACCCTGCATGCACCATGATCTACACATTTTGTGTGAACCATAAATCAAAACTACATTTTTAATATATTAAAAATTTATTATTTATATACATAAAGTAAGGAGTACATTATTTAAAAGTACATAATTTTTTATATATTATTAAATAATTTACATTCAATACATAAATAAAATACTTTTAATATATTAAAATGTAATATATTTTTAATATATTACCTTCATGGTCCACATATCCCTGCAATAATTTGCCAAAACAACTGATTGATCAAGTGCATCTCTGGCCTACTCCGCAAACAGCTTTTCTTCACATGGGGGCATGCATGATGCGCCCACACAATTGACCTCTATCCTCTAAAGTCTTCCCTTCAATCATTTAACACCAAAAATCAATCTCTCACAAAATATAATCCTTAATTTCTCCCTCATTATTCTCTGTTATCCATTGCTTTCCTTTTTTCCTTTTCCTACTTCAAGAAATCTGCATTGTTCTTCATATTGGATCTGAAATTCATTTGCCTGCCCATTCACTCTCAGATCAGATGTGAGTCGTTCTTGAAATATTGTTTTATTGTTAGTAAAGCTATTTCTTTCCTCACTTGTTTGCTTAGTTTTTGCTTTTAATTTGTATATAACAATGTATGTATGTAGTTGGGTCTGTAATGTCCATTAAATTAGTTTATGAATGGTTGTTTAGTGGGGATCTGAGGTCATCTTTATCTAATTTCGGAAAAATTACAATCTTAGTTTTCACTAGTTAGTTCTTTCAATCAATTCAAAGTGTTTATGGATCTCAAAATTAAAGTTTGTGCGCACTTATAAAGGTTCGTTAAGATCTTGTTAGTATGAACACTATAGTAGCTTTGAAATTCATTTCTCTGCCCATTCACTTATAGATCAGCCAGAGGTAAGTCGTTTTTCAAATATAATAATATTGTTATTTAAGTGTAAAGTCATTTGTTTCCTCACTTGTTTAATTACTTAGTTTTTGCTGTTGTGTTGTGTTGTTGGCTCTGTAATGTTCATTAAATTAGTTTATGAATTGTTTGTGCGAATCTAAGGATTCTTTCCTTTTATCTTTATCTAATTTCAGGTAAATTATAATCTTTGATAAGTTAGTTCTTTCAATCAACTCAAAGAGTTCATATCTAGATCGATCAAAGTTTATACGTACTTGCTATACTAAGGTTAGTAAGCTCTTGCTGTGTGTGGCCAATTTAGAACAAGCTAACTAGTTGATGATAAAAAATTGTCAAAGCTCACTATTTATGAAATTAACTCTTTTATCTATTATTTGACTATAGTAAGTCTTTTATTAATAATTTGGTCTAAATTAAAACTTATGTATTAACATGTTCTTTACATTTTCATTAATGCACTATGCTCATGAATTTAATTTGTCTATTTTAGTAACTAGTCAATTTTTACATTCACACCTTTAATTTTAATGCTTACTAAATAAATATTTAATTAAAGAACAAAATTTGAAACAAAATTAATAGTCAAACACCATTTATTGTCAAATTGAAAGCCAATAATATAAATTGGTACCGTGAATGACAATAGCTACGAAATCATTCTTAAAATTTACTCTCTCATCTATCATTTGACTCTGGTAAAATAATTTGATGTAATTTAAATTTTTTAATTATTTTTTAATATCTTAAAGTAATTTATATATTGATATAATAGATTAATAGTAGAAAAAAATTTTATTCATAAAAGAAAATAATATTTTTTTTGTAAGTTGACGTGAAAGTGAGATTATTTTTAAAAGAAAAAAGGCAATTAAATGGATGAAGAATGAATAATAATTAATTATAAATTTAGTCATTTTAAAAGCGAGAGAAGATTTGTTGTGCAAATAGTCTTATCATCCAATTAAGCTGCAACAAAATTTTCTTTCACTTTGACAGTTGGACCCACAAAAAATTATATTTTTACCAAAAAATATATTTTCTACTAAATATCTACTATCTACTAATCTATCTATTATTAATATATGGCAAAAACTTGTGTGCGTCGGGTCGGATTGGGTCGGGTCAAGATGCAAATATAATACTTATATGCTCAAATGTAATACTAATCAGGAATAAAATTTTTGTTACTTATAAGGGTAAATGTAATACTTTTAAGGGAAAATACAATACTTTTATATTTTGATTAAAAAGTATTACATTTTTCCTCAAAAATATTATATTTTCCCTTATAAAAGTAAGTGACACTTGTCAACATTACTTATTATTATGAAAAGTGTATTACTTTTTCTCTTATAAGTAACTAAAACTGTACGTATTCTTAATTAGTATTATATTTGAGCATATAAGTATGACATTTGCATGTTGCTTCGCCTCGACCTGACCCGTCTCACGAATAAGGATCTGTGAGACGGTCCCACACAAGTGTGACGCTTAATATAAATATAATAAGAGTCAATGTTGGTAATGTTATATTGTTATAATGAGAATAAAAATTATGTTGGTGTAATAATGTTAATTGATAACTTGTACATTTTTATTTATTTTTTGTACAATGATAAGACATTTTCAAAGTTACTTGGCCTTATTTTACTTTTTACTTTTAAATTTATGTACACACTTTAAAAAAATAATATTCTATAAACCATTTATTATTATTAACTTACTCATTGTGAAATATTTTCTAACATTTTAATAATAATAATCATAATAATAATAATAATAATAATAATAATAATAATAATTATTATTATTATTATTATTATTATTATTATTATTATTATATTAGTATACACAAAATGGAATTCATGTTTCTTTTTCGTTTTTATTTTTCTATTTTTTCAACTATTTTATTCTTTTTGGTAATAATCAAAATATAATAATATTTATTTTATTTACTGAATTTAGTTTGTTTCTTTCAACTATATTAAAAGAAAAGAAAAGTGAAAGCTATTATTTTTAAAATCTTGATCTTAAACGAATATAAAAGCCATACTATAATTATTCTAAGAATAATTTGTCCTTTCTTTACTTAAATCAATCATTATTTGTTGTAACACAAATTTTAATTTTATATTTCAAATATATATTTATTTAATTAAATTGTACATTTTATTACAATTCTATTTTGTGTGAGAAAATTTTAAGTTTGTACTGACTCATCAATACCACATTAAGAAAACTAAATTTATTTAATATGAAAATTGTTAGGACATCATTTTTGTTATAAATTTTAACTATCTATAGCGATACTCATCTTTACTAATACTTTAGAAGTTGAAAATATTATTTTGATTATATTGAAAATAGTTACTTTTATTTTATATTAACTATTTTATGTTAATTTTTTAATATTTAAAAAAAAAATTGAACATATTTCTAACCAAAACCGGTACTTCTTGAAGCAATTCAAGGTTCCAAAGATAAAAAAGATGTCAAACATCTATGAGATTGATAATGATAAAGTTGTGGGTTTTGAGAATGAAGCAGCAAAAATTATAAATCAACTTGTTAATGGGTCAAAGGAGAGAGAAGTAGTTTTAATTACTGGTATGGGCGGATTGGGAAAGACAACTTTGGCGAAGAGAGTGTATGAGGAGAAATCTGTAGTCAACTACTTTGACAAGCGTTCATGGTGTACTGTTTCTCAAGAATATAATTGCAAGGACTTGTTGTGCAAAATATATAATCAAGTTTGTGGCATGGAGACAAAGATTGATAGTGTAGCCGAAGAGCTCCGCAAAAAGTTGATGGGATTGAGATACCTCATAGTGTTGGATGATATTTGGAGTGTGGAAGCATGGGAAGAGTTGAATAGAGTTTTCCCCGAATGTGACAATGGAAGTAGAATTGTCTTAACAAGCAGACAAGAAAGTGTGATCTCTGATGCCAAACATATTTGTCTTCCTTTCTTCACTGTTGATGAGAGCTGGGAATTATTGCAAGTGAAGTTATTTAAAGGAAAGGAATGCCCCAAAGAGCTTGAAAATATTGGAAAACAAATATCTAAAGAGTGTGGGGGACTACCTTTGATAGTTGGTTTGGTAGCCGGGCTTCTGGGAGGAGTTGAAAAGAGTGAGCAAATGTGGCAAGAATTTCTTAGTACTTTAAGCTCACAAGCTGCATTTAGAGGCGGAATGCAGAGCAATGATGTGATAGAACTTAGTTACAAGCATTTATCACATCATTTGAAACAATGCTTACTTTACTTTAGTGCATTCAAAGAGGATGAAGAAATTGAAGTTTCTTATCTAATAGAACTATGGATATCTGAAGGGTTCATAAAGATTACGGAGGAGGAGAGAGTAGAAGACACAGCAGAGCATTATTTGAACCATTTGGTTGGGAGTAACTTAATAATGGTTTCTGGAAGGAATTACAATGGTGGAATCTTATGTTGTGCTGTTCATGATTTGGTACATGACTTTTGCTTAGCAAAAGCTAAAAAGGAAAATTTCTTGTACATAATTAAGAAGGGAGATAAATTGGATCCAACTTTGGAATTTATTCCACATCGAATATCTTTCCATAGATATGGTCGTAATAAGATTCCTAATGAATTGGAAACATGGAATTCTTCTATCAGCACAATTTTGGGTTACCCAAAGATTCACACAAGCAAAAGTTCTGATATTTATAATGGCTCATGGGTTGCCAAAAAATTTGAACATCTCACAATCTTGAATTTTGAGTTCATTATGGTGGACAAATCAATTTTATCCGAAATGAACTCACTAATTCATCTAAAGTATCTTGCTCTGTATCTAGTTGGACGTGGTTCTGTCTCACCATTGTCACTCAAGAATCTTCAGTGGCTCATAACGTTAAAATTGACTTCAGAAAGGGATTTGCATTTGCCAAAATATTTTGTGAATATGAAAAGTTTGAGACATATGACTATCTGCCACTATGATTGTCATTCATGCCCAACAGAACCAACTCCAGCAGGTGGTATTGAAACAATTTCTGGTTTAGAAGTCTTACAGAGCTTAGATTTGGAGACTTTTCTGTGTATAAGGACGGATGAACATTTATTGAGGAAGCTTTCCCATCTCAAATATTTGAGTTGTGCGGTCTCATCGTCATATCCATTTGCTGATGAAATTGACATGCTGCATCATCTTGAATTTCTCCGGTTACATGATCCCCATTTTCCGCACGAGAATCCACATCTTCTTAAGGATCTTAAAATCAGAAAGTTTCCACCAAATATTAAGGAAATAAATTTGGAGAGTATTACTCTTTCGTCATCAGCAATGTCAATAATTGCACAACTCTCCAATCTTGAAGCTCTAATACTAGTGGGTTGCGATTTTGAGGAGGAAGAATGGAATGTGGAGGAGGAAATCCTATTCTGCAAACTCAAATACCTGGAATTAATCGAACCTGGTATTAGAATTTGGAATATTAGCAGTGCAGAGTCTTTTCCTTGCCTTGAGCAAGTAATTTTGAATGGTTGTTGGTTGCTAGAGACGGTGCCTTATAGTTTGGCGGATATTGTTACATTGAAACTAATCTGTGTGGGTGGCTGCACTGATACATGTGAACGTTCCGTGAAGAAAATTGAGGAAGATGCACAAGAAATGGGAAATCATATATTAAGTAAGTGAAATGAACAAACTTCTAATATTATACTCCGTACCTATTCATTTTGATGATATAATATAAATCTAAGAATGGTAAGATACATTATTATATCTCATAAATTTTTTAAAAACTATGTTGAACTGTACTACTTGTGTTTCAAAATGAATTTTGTAAATGTAAACCATTTTTCTGATAATCTTTAAATATTTTTATTCGGGAAAATGACATTTTTCTCCCTATGTTATGTGCATAGAACATTTTCCCCCCTGTGTTATTAAAGTGGTAATTTTACTCCCTGAAATGTTAAATTGACATTTTTACCCTTAAAATAACTATTTCATATATTTTTCTTCTTCAACAAATTATTACTTATATGTACGGATGATCACGATTTGATCCGAACCTAACCAAACACTGTAGCAATCATATCGTAATAGTATGGACGGTTTTGGTTACTATTCAGAACCGAAAAAATAAAATTAAAAATTGTTTAACTGTGAATCGGAACTGAACCACAGTCATATATAGTGAAAATGATCAAACACTTATTTTGATAAATCGGTACGGTTCGGTTCTATTTTCGATTTTGAACCGCCAATCAAAATTTATTTATTTATTTTTTTAATTTTATTTCTTATTTAAAAATAGTCTAAATTCAACAATTATTTTATTTTATTTTTTCAGTTCTGAATCGTAACCGTCCATACTATTTAAGTTCAATTGCTACAGTCTAAATCGGTTTTGAATGCTTTCTTGGCAATAATGCATATAAGAATAACGAAAAAAACGGACATAAACCATGGGTATAACTTGGATTGAGACTTATTATATTTTTAGAAAGTTATTATAGTAAGATATAAGAATAAAAGTATGTCAATTCCAGGGACATAAACCAGGGTTCTAAGTGGTTCTTCTCTCCTACAGCCAAGTTCTCTCTCTTTTTCTCATTCTCTGTCTATATATATAGCTTCTGAGAAGAGAAAATAATTTAAATACATTTCTACTTTTGGTGTAGTGCGTGAAGTCCTACTAAGTTTCTTCTCTTGTTTTTCAAAATTATTGACAGGACAGAGGTAAGTTTAGCAAATATGAAGAGAAGAATTGATCGATATTACCGCCTGCTAATAGGTAACAAGTAAAGAAGTGTGACTGTGTGAGCAGTAGACCAGTTTGATGCATGAACTAAGTAGTTACAACTTGCAATATCACTTGAATCTTTATTGGTGTGACGGACCGTGTCATGTTAATATATACATATAATACTTATACTAGCAAATCTAATATTAAATTATAAATAAAATGTTTATTACTTATAAGGAAAAATATAATAATTTTATATTTTTATGTGAAAGTATTACTTTAATTTTTTTCATTAAAAATATTATATTTTTTCCTTATAAGTAATATTGCACTTATAAAGACAAATATAATACTTTTTGATAAAAATGTAATACTTTTACATAAAGATGTAAAAATATTACATTTTTTCCTAAAAAATATTACATTTTCTCATATAAGTGATAAATATTTTATTCTTAATTTAGTATTATATTTGTTAGTATAAATATTACATTTCATCTTAACCCGACCTGTGTCACGGATAAAGATCTGTGACACAATCTCACACAAGTTATTGCTTTTAGGTGCATTGGCAGATGCTAGCTACGCTTATTTGGGAATTACTTTAAACAATATATATATATATATATATATATATATATATATTTACAATCAAATGAGACAACACATTTCCATGAGACAGTGAGACACAACGTGAGTGCACACAGTTTACTACGCGGATACACACAGCCTAGAGTGTGTGCACTTAGCACAACATAAGTGCACACAGTTTAGGGTGTGTGCATTCATAAAGTAGATTGTGTACATTATTTACCGTCTCACGGGAAGGTGTTGT
The DNA here is from genome assembly GCA_003576665.1 of Ipomoea trifida. Lineage (NCBI taxonomy): Eukaryota > Viridiplantae > Streptophyta > Magnoliopsida > Solanales > Convolvulaceae > Ipomoea > Ipomoea trifida. The sequence continues at coordinate 22,268,754 of CP025656.1, forward strand.
CTCATAAGATGTCAACCTTATATATATATATATATATATATATATATATATATATATATATATATATATATATATATATATATATATATATATATGGGGGAAAATGACACTTTTTCCCCCGGAGTTGTTTGCTTATAGCACATTTTCCCCCTATGTTATTTATGTAACCACTTTATCCCCTTCAATTGTTTCTAAAGTGGCTATTTTCCCCCTCTATGTTAAATAGATGTTTGGGTTGTTAAAAATGAGGGTAAAAATGGCATTTCACTTATTATTATTATTATTATTATTAATGGAACTGGAGGTGTCTTTTTTTTTTTTTTTTTTTTACACACTGCCTATTCTATTTTTTTTACAGAATAAAAAAAAAAACAATTTTCCCATAATCCATTCTTTCACCTGTGGATTTTTGCATTTCCTTTTGTTAAAAATAATTTAGGATACATAAAAACCAAACTCATTACTAAATTTACTTGCTTTCATTCTTTTATTATAAAATGAAAAATACAACTAGTTTCTCCAAAATTACATGACTTTGTACCTAACCTCCAAAGTCATGTAATTTTGGAGAAATTGGTCATAGGCACTTACTCTAGAAATAAATTAGGAGTTATATAATCAGCTATTTGATCAGTACATAATCTTTATGTACACCTTCCATCATCTGAGCGTTCTAATAATTATAATCCATATAAGAAAAGTTGGTAAAAACGGACGTCACCAATCGCAAACGGACCTTCCAACGGACGTCAGCATTAAATAAAATAAAATAAAATAAAATAATAATCATAATAATAATAATAATAATAATAATAATAATAATAATAAGGGAAGTGCAATTTTTACCCTCATTTTTAACAACCCAAACATCTATTTAACATAGAGGGGGGTTAAATAGCCACTTTAGAAACAATTGAGGGGATAAAGTGGTTACATAAATAACATAGGGGGAAAATGTGCTATAAGCAAACAACTCAGGGAGGAAAAAGTGTCACTTTCCCTATATATATATATATATATATATATATATATATATATATATATATTGTGTGTGTGCGCGTGCCAAAGACCTTGTGTTCTAGTGGCACCCGGTGTCCCAGTTTACACCCTCACATAAATGATGGGAATGTGTTTGAGCTTCAGTGGAGGCAACCTCTTTGTGCTTCAGTAAGGATACTGTTGACTCCTACTAAAACCTCTTGTTTAACTGTGCAGAGCGAGCGTCTCGCAGGCTGAATACGACCGGTTGTTTAACTGGGACTATCTCGCAGGCTGAATACGACCTCTTGAAGGCTGAATACGTACGACCTCTTGTTTAAAGAGGAGGTTGTGCAGAGCGGGCTGTTCTCCCGAATCTTGGAGACCGAAAAGGAGGTTGTGCTTCAGTAAGGCCAATCTTGGAGACCGAAGAGGAGGTTGTGCTTCAGTAAGGCCAATCTTGGAGACCGAAGAGGAGGTTGTGCTTCAGTAAGGCCTTCCTGAAGGCCCGCGAATCTTCAGTACGACTCCTACTAAAACCTCAAATACTGCCGCGAATCTTCAGTACGACTCCTACTAAAACCTCAAATACGAGCTTCAGTGGAGGCAACCTCTTTGACTCCTACTAAAACCTCTTGTTTGCAGAGCGAGGAGGCAACCTCTTTGACTCCTACTAAAACCTCTTGTTTGCAGAGCGAATATGGGAATGAGTTCGAGCTTCAGTGGAGGCATGAGTTCGAGCTTCAGTGGAGGCAACCTCTATGTGCTTCAGTAGGGCTACTGTTGACTCCTACTAAAACCTCTACCTCTTTGTGCTTGAGTTCGAGCTTCAGTGGAGGCAACCTCTTCGTGCTTCAATAGGGCTACTGTTGACTCCTACTAAAACCTCTATCTCTTTGTGCTTCAGTAGGGCTACTGTGACCTCTACCTCTTTGTGCACCTCTTTGTGCTTTAGTAGGGCTACTGTTGACTCCTACTAAAACCTCTTGTTTGCATATGCAGAGGGCTACTGTTGACTCCTACTAAAACCTCTTGTTTGCAAATGCAGATTCGCTGAAGAAACTGCGTTCTTATCTGCACCACGCACACTGGGCGCGTAAAACATCATTTTTATTTTATTTATTTCTTTCATTTGTTAGACTTTTGTTTTATTTTCTCCCTTTTATTTTTCTCACATTTCCTTCTCTCATCTCTAATACTTGGCAACCTAAAAACCCACAAAAACCTCAACAAATGAGGTTGCTCTTATATATAGAAGGTACATTATTTGAAAGTATATTATTTGAGTACTAAAGATTAATTATTTTGTATATTATCAAATAATATATACTTAGTATATAATTAATATACACTTAGCTCTTTGATGAACTGAACAATAATACATGAATAATTTTGGTATTTTTACTTGAAATTTGTCATCTAATTTACACATACCAATATTCACATCTCCAAAGATTTAAACTAAAAGTACAACATTAATCCTCTTATTCAACCTCTTTGATGAACTGAACATACATACATGAATCATTTTGGTATTTTTGCTTAGAAGTGCACATGAATAAACACAATAGAGCTGATTGTAATAATTATGAAATGGATAAGAGCATATTTGAATCATGTCAGCTCCAGCAAGAATTCTTGATTATTATATTATATAGTACACGGCATGCAGTAAAGTTCAGTCCAAATACACAGCCTTTTTTTTTAGCTCAACTAACCATGATCTAGACATGTGATCTCCTTCTTGTGCTTACTTGTTTATGACTGTGTACGAGGATGACATTTGATCTGTTCAACAAAAGACTATGTTCACAACTCACAAGAAATGTCCACACATATTTCCAACCCAAAAACAACATATTTGATAATTTCTTTAACCTAGTAATGACAAATTAGATGGAAGAAGAAAGGGAAAAAAATGTGACTGATGAGTTCACATTTTTTCTTGGCTTTGACTCTGGTTTTACAGCCGAATTTAGTTTAACTGTATTAGTATTTTTTGGGGGATAATGAGGAAAACCGACAGTTACAATACTATAATATTATACTACGTGGATGTTGGGTTATATGGATCGAAACCTATGTATATTGGCTGATATGACCAAAACTTCAAACTTGATAAAGAACGCACTAGCAGAATAAGGAGTTTTAATCATTCATTCAAACTGAGTAGAAAGTACATTCAAAATGATTTAAGTCTGTCTACAAAACGACCTAATATATAGGCATAAAATTAAGAAGCAATGCAACATTATTTAAATTCTAGGAATTACAAAAGACACACAAGTACAGAAAATGAAAATACATTTAATATAATCTAGAGAAAAGATTCTTGAGCCTCCAAACAGATATTACTCAGGTTTCTCGTGTTGTGTTGCTGGTGTGAACGCCATCAAAACTCCAATAACAAAGGAAGCAAATTCAAACCATCTAAACACCAAAACAAGTTGCGGAGTATTATTAATAGTATTAACACGGACAACTTAATTGGTTATTGAGTGGTAGATTGTAGTTATAGACATATATATGACTGAGCCTTGGCATCCTTACTGTGGAGTTTCACATAATCTGATGGGGTCCGTGTAGACACTAGGCACTGGTCCTCCCACCTAATAGATCACTAAGTCACCGTAATTTACTCCATGCTATCCTGTGGGACATGTTATTATTAGTAGTTAGAAGCCAAATTAAAGAGAAACTATTGTTGTTGTTGCATCGTTGCATAAATTATGTGTATGGAGAGTATTTTTGTCTTTTTTAATGCTTATTGTATTTTTATTCTTTAAAATTTAATCCAACCAAGAACTATAATACAATTATTGAAATCTATTATTTTGACAAACCAAATAATAGAATGAAATCCTTATTACATTTCTTGCTCTATTCCAATTCCTATGTATGTCACTTAAAATTCATTATGTAAACTAAATGTATTGTAAATGGCCCATACTTATTTGTGTTTGAATTTTTTTAATAATGATATTAAAATTTATCTATACAATGCAAGTTAAATCATTGTTATTACGTTAAAAGTTAAAATAAGTACGGAGTAATAATTTTATTGCACATGAATTTTTATTTTTTTATTTTTGGTCTAATCTAATACAACCCATATTGTTGTTTGTAACGGTGTGGACGAATGGATATCCCGTAATTGTTTTTGACGAAATTAATAAACCGACCCCAATAGCGGACGTATGTAACTCCTAATCCAACCATGACTAGAGTGAAACATTCAAGTCAATGTCATGAGCTAGCCTACCTTAACCATTGGAAATTCCATTTGATTTCTTTACATTATGGACCCCACCCCATGTCCACCATTACAAATTGCAAACTCTTTTTTTTTTTTTTTTGAAAACCAAATAAGTGCATTAATTCAAATCAGAAAGAAGGGTGTTACAAATGATAGGAGGAGGGTTTGTAAGCCACTCCGAGCAACCAGCACTAGAAACAGATTGTCTAGCTAACAGATGAGCAGCCTGATTCGCGGATCGCTTGACAAAGACTAAACAACACTGAGCAAACATACTCATTAAGTTTTTAATATCAGCTAAAATTAGATGAAAAGAAGATTCTCCATCATTTGAATAGAAGCTTTGGACCACTTGTTGGGAATCAGACTCAACTATAATAGAACCTTGAGTGTGAGAGCTAAGCCAGCAGAGTGAATCTCGGATTGCCAATGCTTCTGCCTCTCTAGAATTGAAAGTGCCTCTCCTACTAGCACCTCTGGCCGCCACGAATATCCCATTATCATCTCTTAGCACGCATCCAATTCCAATGCAGCCACCCTGCAGGTTGATGGCTGCG
>CP025656.1:22285953-22342197 GCA_003576665.1 Ipomoea trifida
GAATATCCCATTATCATCTCTTAGCACGCATCCAATTCCAATGCAGCCACCCTGCAGGTTGATGGCTGCGTCCACGTTTAATTTTACTGAGCCCTGCTGTGGCTTTGTCCACTGAACTACTGGCGGAGTGGTGTCGTTGCTATGAATTTCCTCCGATGACGCTGCAAGCCAAGCTGCATAGTAAGATTTAGACTTGAAAATCAGACCATCAATCGACTCTCTAGCGTGGCTGTTCCAGACTATGTTGTTCCGGAGGTTCCATATATTCCAGCAGACAATGGAGAGGATACAGAACTGCTCCTTGGATAGAACATTCAAAGCGATGCAAAGCCACGACTGGAAATCGTTCGCACCATGTGGGGTGAAGTGGAAATGTAGATGATTCCAGCAAGCCTTGGCGTAGGAACACTCGGCCAAAATGTGAGTGACGGATTCAGAGTTGTTGCTGCAGAGGATACAAATCTCATCACACATGATGTGCTTTTGTCTCAATCTGTCCTTTGTGGGAAGACAAGAGTTGCATGCCTGCCATAGGAACGTTTTGACCTTCGGAGGGATTTTAAGCTGCCAGAGTTTGCTCCACGCTTTGGTTGACTCTTCGTTCAGAACACCTTGAATAGCCTTGTAGCAACTTTTAACAGAAAACTTTCCATTATCCTCTGGGCCCAGATTATTTTGTCCTGCACCTTCTGTAATGGAAGTGGAATCTTCAAAATAAGGTTGACATCTCTGTTTGTGAAGATTTCCCGAATGGTGGATTCATCCCAACTATGAGAGTCCGGAATAATAAGATCTTCCACCTTTGAATTTTCCATAAAAGGGAAAGGAAACGACACCACCATTGGATTATTGATATCCGGCAACCAATTATCACCCAAGTCGAAATTTGCGAACCTTCCCCTACCCTCCATCTCGAGTGCTTACGAATAATTTCTTGAGTGGCCATCAAACTGCTCCATATAAGGATGGGTTTGCACCTGCTTTTGCCTCTAGAAATGAGAGTTTTGGAAAATATCTTGCTTATTATTGCATCATTTGAAACCATGCTTACTTTACTTTGCAGCATTCCAAGGGAACAAAGTAGTTAAAGTTTCAAAACTGATAGAACTATAGATATCTGAAGGATTCATAGACATTATGGAGAAAGAGAGAATAGAAGAAGAGGCATAGGGGTTCCTGGATCAATTGATTCACAGTAACTTAATTATGGTGTTTGAAACGGAGTATGACGGTCGCATTCTTATCATGTGTTGTTCTGATTTGGTACCGACTTTTGATATCGGATATGTTTTAGTGGACTTGGAGGCCAAGATTTTCCTTATGAATCGGTACCATGTAATTCTTGCTATCAGTACACATTTAGTTTCTGATATTATTAGTAGTAGTTTTGGTCAGGAGATTTATAATGTCACATGGATTGCTAAAAATTTCGAACATCTTGCAATCTTAGATTTAGAGTTCATTGATCTGGACTAATCGTTTCTATCTGAAGTTAACTCATCACTAGTTCATCTAAGGTATCTAGTTCTTTCTTTATGCAGATGTGGTTCTATCTCACCATTATCACTCGAAAATCTTTCTTATAACATTAATAAAGCTGATGTTGTTAGACGAGGATTTGCGTTTTGCCAATTTTTTTTTTGAACTTGAGAAGTTTGAGGCACATGATTATCTACCATTCGATTGTGATTCATGCCAGCGGAACCAACAACGACATCAGATATTGAAACAGTTTCTGTCAGAAGATTTACAAATCTTGAGTTCGTTAGCTTCAATCTGTAAAGAGGATGAGCATACTTGAGGAAGTTTCCCCATCTCAAAGTGTTGACTTGTGCAGTCTCACCATCGTATCCATTTGCTGAAATTGAGTTTTCTCCACATCTTGAATATCTCGAGTTACATAGTGACAGTTACCCACATCTTCTTAATGATCTTAAACTTAGATCTTCTTAATGATCTAACTTAGCATATTTCTATCCAGTATTTAATTAAGGAAGTAGTGTTGTTTGGCATTACTCTTTCGTTTCCTGCAATTTCAGTAATTGCATAACTCTCCAATCTCGAGGCTCTAACACTAGATTTTTGTGAGTTTGAGGAGGGTTTAGAATGGAATGTGGAGGAAGAAACCCATTGTGCATACTCAAATCCCTCCAATTACACCATCTTGATATTAGTGCTGGTCGGAAGCAGCTTCAGAGGCTTGGAACTTCTTGCCAGTTTTGACCTTATCAGAAGCAGCTTCAGCAGCTCGGAAAGTCATTCTTGCTAGGTTTGAGTTTAAAGGCACCGTCTTACTATCAGTATAAGCAGATATGGAATAAGAGTGTGCTGGCTTGTGGAAAGTAAAGGATTCGGATCCTAGCATAGGTAATAGGTGGTTGGTTGGTTTTTCTTCTTCCGTTGGTGGCGGAGTGGTAATAGAAGGCCGGAGCTGTATATAGTTTTGTAGGCAGCAGCCGATCGAGCAATGAGACTTTTACTCAAGACTTTGTTAGATAAATAAGTTGTAGAGTGTAATGTGAAAAGAAAAACAAGAAAGCAATGTAAATATTGGATTTCTTTTTTCTTGTATTGTCATTTTTGTTTGTATTTCTTTTAAGCAAATAATGTTCCAATAGAGATATCATAGCGGCTTCTGTATATGATTTGGGATCAGGAGATACACCATCTGCTTAGCATATGAGCAAGTATGAAGCGCTTGGCGTTCGAGAGGCTCTTAAATGGCTTAAGCAGCTTGGTTTTGAGAGGGTTCAGATTGAAACTGACTGCAATCAAGTGATCAATGCTCTTCACCTACAGAGATCAACTCATCTCATACTTTGATGTACTTATCAATGATGTTAAATTACTAGTTAGAGAGTTTTTTTAACCTTAGCTTCATTTTTGTGCGGACTGTTTCTCGGTTCTTTTTTTCTTGTATTTCTCATGTATTGAACCTTGATTTAACTTAATATATTTTCGTCCGTTTTTTTCAAAAAAATTAAAGTTTCAAGTACCTATTAACTTTTTTAGTTTTAGCCTCTCAGCTATAGACAATTTAAGTTAGCTTTTTTCTTTATGATCCATTGACCATTGCTGAATAGAGTTAGAAGGCAGAGAGTTAGAAGGCAGACTTAATCAGAAACTAAAAGTGTGCTTTCGGATAGTAGGAGTTTCCTGTAAATCAAATATAGATAAAAAGTGGAGGTAATCCCAATTGAGTTGTGACTATTAACTATGGTTGAAAAAATCGCTAGGCACTCCTCGAGCGCTCTGTGGCGCCTAGGTAGCGATTAATCGATGCCTAGGCGCCCGTGTATTTTTTATTTTTATTTTTATAAAATAGGAGTATTAAATATTAACCTAAAAATATTAAAGTTTTGAACAATTTAGGGTTATTTCGCTCAAAACGATATCGTTTTGAGTGAAATAACACATTAGAAAACAATAGCTATCGATTAGGCGTCATGTCAGTGCCTATCTAGGCCACGGATTATGGTGGTAAGCTAGGACGGGCGGCGCTTAGGCGGGATTTTTGCAACACTTACTATTAGTTACCTCAACTTAATTGAAACAATTAACTTGGTAACCACAATGTTCCAAGTTCGAGTCACAATGAGAGTTAGCGCCCCATTGCAATTTTTAGCTTGAAAATACATTGTATACTCTCATATAATTACTGTAGATTTTTCTCGTTATCTATAATATATATATATATATATATATATATATATATAAAAAGTGGTAAACTTAACATTTCAATGATAAGGTTTCGCAAAAAAAAAAAAAAAAAAAAAAAACATTTCAATGATAAGGAAAGGGGGACAAGATTGCACGTCCAGTCCAAAGATGATAAATAAGGAATCTGTACTATTAACTATTGACGAAAGGTCAATCTCATCAGCAAACTATGGGCGTGTCTTCCTGTCATGTTGCCATTGCTTGTTTTTTGTTTTATATTGACAACTTGAGTTTCTGTATACATATAATTTGTGTGGGGTACGTTAGTGGTGTCAATTCACGGGACTCATAGCTGTCTCCCACTGTTTCCACATTGCAGCGTTACCTATTTAACAGAAAGAAACCTTTTTTTCTTTAATTTATGCAGTGGGCATTTGTTCCATTATATTGCTTGTAATTTAAGTTATAACGATGGAACAACAACGATGAATGACTGTGGGGTTAGGAGAATGGGAGGTTTGTCTGCTTGGTTTTATCTTCAACAAATTTTAAGTTCACCCTTATCAAATTATATGGAACTTATAACTTATTGGATCTTTAGTTATTTGTTTATATATACAGAAATTGGTAATTGTAAGTATAGAATCGAGTCAGCGGTAATGTACATCCTCCAGATGTTCTGTCGAGTCCTACACACCTTTAAAAATCGCAAATTTTATTGTGAACCACGGTCCACCCTGCATTGTGGTCCAAGTGACAAAACGACGTCGTTTTGATTAATGAAAACAGACGGATGAAACGGCATTCATTCCGCGCAACTGCAGTTCCCTTTCAACACAAGTGCAGTATCAGTTCAACACAACTACAGTTCCAGACAGATGAAACGGCCTCCGACAACTGCAGTATTAGTTCAACACAACTACAGTACAGTTCCAAACGGATGAAACGGCCTCCGACAACTGCAGTATCAGTTCAACACAACTGTAGTATCATTTGAGATGAGTTGTAGTATCAGTTACGGAGATTTGCGGGAGCCATTTCTCCCACTTATTGAAACGACGTCGTTTTGTGATCGTGGTCCATAATGCATTGTGGATCATGGTCCACAGTACTGTTTAAAAAGTGGCTGCGGATTTTCTACTTAGAACAAAGGTGTCTTGGTTTACTAATTACTAACAACTCTATCAGCTGTAGCTTGAAATTAATCAAATAATTATGAATCTTTAGAGGCGTGTTTAAAGAGACAAATTGGATGGATTCTTTCTACCTAAAAGTGTAGTGTTATGGGGCCTGGGCATGAACTTTATTCCTTTATCAATGCCTTGTCATTTGCAATCCACCTCTACTTTTTTTTTTTTTTTTAAAATCAATCGATTTTAGAAGCACTAACACAAAATCAAAGCATATAGTGATTTGATCGATTGATTTATACACTTATAGGTTAAAAAAATTGTTTTCCCATTAAAATCACATTCATAATGTGACATTAGTTATATAAGGTTGTCCTCGGAATACCTCAACCCAACAAATACTACAAGCCACTCGCTAAATGGCAACTGTCATATTTGGCTTTGAAAGTGAGAGAATATTTACAGGAATAACAATAGCATACGAGAAATAAATGTTTTTTTAGTACTATTGATTCTGTGGCAATGCAGTATATGTTCATAACTACTTTCTCAACCTACTGAAGCACAAAGAGTTAATATCGTCTCCACTGAGGCTAAAACCCACAGCCTCTCATATGTATGTGTTTTGTGTTATGCGTTTCTGTGTCTTATGTATGCAATTCTGTACCTTAAGTGTATGGATTATGTAGCTTAAATAGATTTGTAGTTGTGTAACAAACAGCATATTATTGTGTGTCTTATTTTACGAATTTATGTATTGTATTATGAAATTATGTGTCTATAGGACATATATTATCTACACAAATCATATTTGAGGATAAGTAAATATATAACATGTGTATGTGTTTTGTGTTGTGAATTATTATATCTCGTGTTATGAAATTTTGTACCTAAAGAGTATTGATTCTGTACCTAGAATAAATTAAAATTTGTATTGAAACATGAGAAACAGGAAACTACATAATCTTTTAAAACTTAAATATCAAAACGGCATCATTTTGATTCAAAGTCTACAATGTTATGTGAACTTTGTCCACAATATAAATAATTGCCATGAGAGTATTTGTGGGTTTGTGCATCCCATTGTATAGTGTGGCAAATTTAATGGCCCAATTATTGAAGCACTTTTGGACTTTCGAGATGTAGCTAGCCTGTTTTACATGCATACAATTCGATCCAAATTAACACTATAAATGCCTTTTGAGTAAAACATACAGGCTCTGTTTGGTTAATGGTTGTTGACTGTTTGGGTTGACTGTTTGGGTTAGAAGGTATGATTTGTTGATAATATTGGCTGATTGTAGAAAGTTGTTTGATAAATTGGTTGTTTGATGATGGCTGTTTTGTATAATTTCTTTTCTCAAAAAGCTAATTGAAAAGATTGCTTTGAGTAGCTTTTTGAATTTTAGTATTTTAGAGTTACAAAAAGCTTATTAACCAAACAACTAATAGTGGTTAAATAAACCAAAATTGACTGATAGGCTGATTATTTACCAAACAGAGCCACAACAAGATTTTAGAATGAAATCTATACCATTAACATTAACACTAACCAATAATCCAAATTTCCAAATTCTAACACAACAAGATCGAGTTTAACTACCTCATCACTCCATATTGTTATCACTTCTATTATTATTGGTTAAAAGAAAAGAAAAGAAAATGAAAGAAAAACAACTAGTGTTACAACCATGAATGAATTTCAATTTCACATCAGATCAGATCAGACATGAATTAAGGTCTTTGAGCTAGTTAGCTAGCAAGATTAACACAGTCCTTGTATCTAAAACAAGCCAGAAGATGATCTATGGTCATGCCGGCGGCTTGCATGAAGGAGTAAACGATGACCGGACCGACGAACCGGAAGCCACGCTTCACCAAATCCCTGCTAATCATCTCGGCTTTGGGGCTTCTCAGAGGAACATTTCTTGGATATTTGAATGTGTTGATGATGGGTTTGAAGTTCACATGGTTCCACATGTAGCTGCTGAATGATCCATATTCACTCACTATCTACACATATATATCCCTCAATGTCACGTTTCGATAGCAGAATATTGGACTCAGCATTTCAAGCCGTTGCCCAACAGAAGGGTTTGAATTAGGTAAGTATGAGGGGGTAACATAGGCTCGAGGGGTGACATAGGCACGGTATATAGTACCATCAAAGTGGCCTGACCCGGCTTATTAGGCCCGGCCCACTGCGGGCCTAATTTTTTACGGGCTTTTGTGGGCCAGCCCGTTAGGTCCGCAGACTAGGGTTCATGGGACCCTAGATAGCCCCACGCAGGTTGGCGAGCCCGGCGGACTTTTTTGAAATGTGTACTGCGTACACATGAATATGAATTCATGTGTACACAGTACACAATTTCTTTTTTAAAAGGGCCTGGCCCACAACCTGCACGGGTCGCGGGTCAGTTCGTGAGCTCCGGCCCACTTTGATAGTACTAACTGTATACATAATACATAGGTTGGATGGATTATTTCATCTCGATATCAATGTAATATAAAAAAAATGAAAAAAAAAAAAAGAAGAAGATAATAAGTAAAAGATAAAGAAGGGTAGATGGAGCTGAAACATGCCTTCACTATGCATTTGGCATTCTGCACAATGCACCTTACTCTGCTCACTGCTAACATCAATGCTTTATTGGATGCAATTTCTTGAATCTCTTTCTCCCCCATTTTGGCCACATTCTTTACATTAAACCCACCAAAAGCTTCTCTGTATTGTTGATAGATATGAGTATATGACAATTAAAGTCCAAAGTAAAATGATTTTCAATTCAAAACAAAAGATCAGAGTACTCGTATGTAGAATGAAAACAAGTGTTTTGTCTCCTTAAATGTTACCTCAGTACTTCTCTCCTTTTCAAAATTTGAGTCCAGTTCAAATCCATCAACATGCCACACAGTGCAAGCAGCTCAAACAATTGACTGTTCACAAAACATTTCTTAGCAATTAACTCTTCAAAACAAATCTCTTTAATTTGTAGTACACAAGAATCCAGTTGAGAACTGAAGTTCAGAATTAATTTTGTTTATTTGGCCTTAGATCCGCCCTGTGAACCTAGCTGTGGATCGAGCTGACATTTATATAGTTGTCCTCCGCCCTGCGAACCTAGGCTCTAATCTCACTACAAAAGCCAGGTCGATATATGTTTGACCTAAGCCATATATATTAGCCCAAATTCTCATCAATTGGCGACATGGGGCACATCAATTTTTTTAGATAATGAAAGAAACCCTAATCACTAACTGAGATATATATGTATGGGCCGAGTTAAATCTGCTCATATGTAATAACTCGCAAACTACATAAAGGTAAATCCACTAAGACCTAAGATTAGTAAGATATACAATTCTTTTTCATGTATCAATGGGGGCTAATTGTAAATTAATTTTCTTTAAAAATGAAGCTGAAAGATCAGAGATTGTATATATATATGCTGCTTACTTATCATCATAGACTGGAACTCCCCAGCATTCATCATGGAACTTCATATATACATTATCTGCATGCAAAATTATATTATATTAATTATCACTTCATTATAAATTCTTTATTTCAACCAACAAACCCAACTTATATATTTTTTTAGCAATACTGACCCAACTTATAATTAATCTGATAAGTTTAAAAAAAAAAAGTAATTATATATAGCATTCAATATAATTCGATTTTAACCCATCCAAAAACATTTTGAGCTAGAAAAACGACAAATTTCTTCAAACCTGGCCATGCAAAATCTTATATGCATCTAGACTAAATTTTTGTTCATAGGTTAGATAGTGTTGAGGCATCAATGGACCTAACAACCGCTAATATATAATGGATTAAATTCACAAGTTTGATGTAATGCATAGTACTAATGGTTGGTACAACGAAAGCTAAAACAACATACTACCTAATATGCATGTATACAATGAAATTATCAATGTTTCTTATTTTAGTAAGTCTTCAGGTTTCAGCCAATCATTAATTCATTAGATTGTTTCTGTTGGCTATGAAATAAATTAATTTCCACCTTCCCTATTTTAGAATTTTGACCATTTGGATTAAGAGGATCCAACTTAAAATTCTCTCTTTATACCAATATTAAGTCTAATATTGGTCTTCTTGCAAGTTTAAGTCGGCCAACTATGCATGACAACCTATGCTGGTTTACTTCCTTGTGGTTATTTATCGATTAGGGTTACAAGGTGGACTGTACTTTATCCAAAGTGTCCCTTCAAAAAGGGTACGTGAACTTTCCCGTAAATCAAAAACTCAAGTGAAAATAATTTAATACTTAATATTTAATTGATAAAACTTATTTGAATATATGTATATAAATTAATCCTTATTATATGTAATTGATAAAACCCATTGACTATTTATGAATTATAGTATTTATGAGAATATTGACAATGTTCGTTTTATTTTTGGATGAAGAATGAAACTTGTCGTCATTATTTGAGGGTGTATGTGCAGGGGTAAACTAACCCCACTTCTGTTAAAAAGCCTCATGTTTAATCATTATTATCCCTCTTATGAAATTAATCGCTAATGAGAAAGAATCATGTCACGAATACAATAGGGCCTAGGAAATTAAATTCCAATCCCCATATGGCTATGTGCTACATTCACTATGATCTCATGACATGACTAGATTGAGTGTCGGAAAACTCGACTTAGACTTAAACATGGCATATACTTATTATTTTTACAAGGAAGTCAAAGATAAAAATTATATTGAAATAAACATAATTATTTTTCTTTTTAAACACAAGGCACTCTAAAAATTAAACTCTCCTAATAAACAAATTAAAACTTTTAATCCATACCTTAATATATACAAATTAAAGTGTTTTGTTTTGTCTTCTTTTTTTTTGGAGAAGTTAATGAATCTTACCACTGTTTTTCGTAATCCAGTTGCATCTCTTCACCTCGTCCTCGCTAGAACTGGGGCTAGGAATATTCCGGCCCGGACTAATACAACGCTGCCGGCGGGCATTTCTAGTAGCCGGCGGCCGAGAGCCTCTTTTTTCCGGCGAAGCGATCAAAGCAAGCGCCAGAGAAATGTTCTGATCCAACGGGGATAAAGAAGAGTCAGTGAGGGAGGAATCATTGGACGTCTGAGATAACGAAAGCGAGAGAGAAGACAAGGAAAGTGCTGAGCAAGTCTTGTGGAGGCCATTATTAATGGGGTGAACTTTCTTCAAGTTGTTGGAGAATATGAAGTAATTATTGGATGGTTTTTGGGGTTGTTTGTCAAGTATTGCATGCTTTGATCTCGGGCTTTGTTTGGACATGTTGAGAGAGGAGAAGAAATATGGTGAGGGGGTTTTTTTGGGGAGAATTTTGCAGGTGAAATAGTACAGTGGTTGAATTGGGAGAATTAATGAAGATTTAATTATCGAAAATGGGATGTTCGTAGGTAGAATGTGTGTTTCATTGGACTTTGGATTAGGTATTACTATATTATATTCTTCTTGAATGTCAAGCAATATTAGATAGATATAATAGGTCATATATTCTCTTTGTTATCAATTTGTCTATCAAGCTAGTTTCAATTTTATAATTGAAAATAAAATGTAGCTAGCTAGAGATGGGAACTAGTTGGTTTTCCTAGTGTGGTTTATATCTATTGTGTGGTCGATTATTGTCAATATTTTTGGTCGAGTTCATCGCATAGAGTCTTTTAGTGTGGTTTATATCTCTTGTGCGATTTGTAGGCTATTACATGAAGTTGACATAATGTCTACCTTCGGGTAGTACTTGTGAGTTTCCCTTGTCACCAAAATAAAAAAAATAAAAAATCTAACCAACCAATATAAAAATTAATTATATTGAAAAAGTGTTCATTTTACTAGCTAAACTGGTATTTTATGTGTACGAACTATTATATCAAAAAATCGGTCAAAAAAGAGAGTCTCACTACTCAGTTAACGCAACTCATATACATCATCTAGAGCGCAGCACTACTTAATATATGTGACAAAAACACGTACACCATATATGTTTTTCACGTCAATCCATGATAGTAGCCTTGAACCTTAGCTTCATATTATTTATGTACTTATATGTGACTATTATGTGCTTACATGCATAGAATCATATCTAAGCAGCATTAATTGCAAAAACAACCACAATAATTGTATAGGTAGGACAAATTGACCGGTAGAATGATTATTAGTTATGGCACCAATTTAAGGATTTCATAATTTGGTTAGCGTGCCAAACTACTCTAGTGCCTAGTGGTCTCCACTAATAATCTAATATGTTCACTATTCTACCTTATATATCTATATATCCATCTCTGTTTTAAATTAAATATATTGATAAAATATTAATTTTTACTGGATAGGTATTTTATATTTGTACAAAATATTATATCAAATGACATGATAAGTGTAACAATTTTTTATATTTATTGTGAATTAGTTGATTTCACTATATAAATTTATTATAAGAAGTTATGATACAAAATTCATCACAAAAATCTAATATATACACTGTACTATCATTGTCTATATATACTTACACCAATTATTATATTTGTGTTTTGAATATCATAAATTGTTTTATACTCATTAGTTTATTGCAATTTTTTTTCAACAAATTAAAAAAGAGAGAAAATCCAAGCAAATAAAAGCAAATAGGGTTTTCAAGATAGGCATTCTTAGCTATATGCCAAGTCACGTTCGTTTCACCAGTACAATTAGCCAAAAGCAACTCGGCCTTGTAGAGGAGGAGTGTACATCCTTCCCCTTCCATTGCACTCTAATCCGATCACCCCGCCATAGAGAAGGGATAAATTGAAATGATAATACGCCCTTGAAGAAACATGTTTCAATTGGACCACTCAATTACGTTGAATCTCACACATGCATGCATTCATCCACTAGCTAGCTACGATCACCAAAGGACCACTACACACCACACTTTCTTTCAAGAATCGTACCATACTATATATATATATAATCACTACTGAATCACTCTCTACCATCAAGCATCTATAATATAGTCAAATTAAAATATCAGCTCCCAATTTTACATCATGTGTATTCATGTTGTAATAACAAAAATACATTAGATTCCATCATATTATATCTAACAAAAAAAAACCCTATATTTTCTCATCACATATATGTACTTATGATAAAATTTCAAAAAAATAACTTGAAAAAGAAATTGCTAAGGTACTGCAGTGTAACTAAACCTAGGAGGTGCAGTGTATAGCATCCAAAATAACCATACTTTCAGTTCATGAGTTGATCTCAGTTCAAGTAGCAATGGGTCCCTCAAATATACTTAATTCACACTCGTTTACCCTTAATAATGAGGTTATCTTAATGACTGGACGATTAATGATGATGAAAGATCATCTATCTAATCAGTATTTATTTATTTATATTAAATTAAGGCATTTCTCACATAAATAGTTACATCGTTCTCATCCTTCTCACCATCATTTTCTCTTAGTTAATTAAACATAAAACAAGTCCGAGAGAATACAAAATAGATATATACAACTTAAAGAAGTATACATACAGATACAGTATATATTTAGACATGCTACTATACAAAAGTAGAAAATTGAGACGCTAATGTTACATTGCACGTTATATATATTTTTATATATTCTATTTCAACGCATTACGTATCAAAGTACAAAATGGGAAAATCATGAGATTATATTACATATATCTCACCATCCTTCTCTCTTAGTTAAACACAAAACAAGTCCAAGGAAATACCAAACTGGTACAACTTAAGAAGTATACATATAGTACTACGTACACATCTAGACATGTTACGATGAGAACAGAAAATTTTTCTTAAAATACGTATAAATTAGCATAAAACATTATTAATTATTTAATTGTTCTTGGGTGGATGATGCTTTGGAGGATGGTAATCAAGAGTGTAGGCAACAAAACCAGGCATCTTACGTTGTTGCATTGAAAGTGAACGCCTCGAATCCCCTCCTTCATCTCCACCTTTCTCTACCATGCCCAATTTTCGTGTTTTCAACTTGTTTGTTGTTGTAGTCGGTCCGTGTTTTGTGTCGATAAATACCTACATGTATGATGATATGTAAAAATAAAGGGTTCGTTATTCATTTTATAAAGCTTTTGGTCAGTAGAAATTTTCATCGAGTAAGAGTTAATTCTAATAATATAACTTAAATTAGTTTAATTTGAGTGGTTGAGATACCCGATGTTGTATGGACAGAATGAAGAATTGTTTCAAGAGGGGTATAGTATAAACTAGTTGAAATGAAGAATTACCTTTCCATTTGAAGGAAAATTCCATCTTCCAGCAGCAAATGCTCGACCTAGAAATTTAATTACCACATAAAATTACTTCTTAGTAATATATACAAACACCTTTTTTACTCTAAAACTTGAGCAAGCTAAGCTCTTGAAGTTAATATACACACATGTTTAGCCCAAATTTTGATATATATATATATATATATATATATATATATATATATATATATATATATAAATCAAAAAATATGTTCATCGATTAATAACAAGTAATAACATAACTATAACCCAAAAAACTCAGAGAAATCACATCCATATAGCAGTTAATTAAGAATTTAGCATATGACCTCTTGATCGTGGACATATTTCTTAGCCATGTTGGTTGAACTCTCAACTACACACATGAAATTCTTTATGGTGCTGATAGTAATGAGTACAACTAACTATACTTGTAGATTTGACACTAAAATAATGTATCAAGTATTAATCTCACTGATGTTGATTGGTGCCGTGGAAGCCATTAGCCATAGACAATCAATACATATATAACACACATAACAAATTAAATGAAGAAAGGGTTGGGGAGGGAGGAAGAACCTGGTTGAGGATGAGCATTTGAGAGGCATTGAGCAATCAACACTAGAAGTAGAAGTGAGACTGCTGAAACCCTAATTTGCAGCAACATTTTCCCAATTTCCTTCTTTATAAGCAGTGTGTGGATGGAGTGAGTAGTATGTCTGTTAAGTTCTTCTTCACAAGGAAGAATACAGGCATGCAATGGCTTCTATATATATATATACACACACAAAAACTAAGAGCACGCAAGCCAATGTTGTGGTCTATAGAATTTGCAAAAAATTTTACATTCCCCAAGTCAAAACAAATTTACCATTCTCAGCTCCCACTTTCCCACTGTCAATTTTTTTTCCCCTTTTGTACTGTACGGTCATCAAAATTTTAACCCATAATTTCTACACTAGAGACCACAGTCCACAGTGCAACCTGATATTGTGTGCGCTCTCACTGTGATGTCCAACATTTTTCTACAATAGGTTAGAGTTTAGCATCAGTTGGGATAACTCAAATCGATCGAGTTGATTAAAACGTTCGTTTGATGATCACAACCTTCTAAGTTCAAATCGTATATTAATGTTAGTGTCACAATGTGAGTTTCATATGATCTCAAGCACGATTGCTGACTTTCCTGTAAATCAAGATGGACTTCACTAAAAGTACGATTGTGACTTTTCTTCAAGCCAAAGCGGGCTTTAGTGGTTCAACCAATGACCCAAAGGCCAATGCACGACTACATGTTGCGTTTTCTATAAATCAAAGAATTTAACATCAGTTACATCAATTCAACTATATAATTTAAAAGTATTTAGGGCAAAGTTTTTTTTTAAAAAAAATAATAATTTATATTTCCAAAAATCAACTACATCGGAGCATGATTTATATTCTATTTCCTTCATTCGTATTAGATCATGAGTTTTATTCTTGTCAATATACTTTTAGTCAAAAATTCGATTCTTACTGAGATTCATTTAGTATTATCTTTTATTAATTTCTCCAAAGTCTGTATAGTGATTACGAATATCTTTGTTAATAAAAAAAAGAATAATATGTTATATAGTGGACATACAAAAGATGACACGAAGCAGATCTGATTTACTATTATAGTATTAATTAATTAGTACTCCGTATATAATAATTTGAGGATGTGAATTTTTCATTGTAATGCATCCCCATGTTAGTCAAGTTTTCAACTTAAAAATTCGTGAAGATCCATGTGTCAGTAGAATGAGCAAAAATACTATGATCTTCGAGCACATTATTTAATTCACAACTTTAAAAAATAAAAAATAAAAAATTATGTGCATTCCCCTAATCCCCTTTGAGTGCCCATAATCATCATCTTGAACTTTCGTGCCACTGCACCGACTACTTTATTAAACATGGTACGTTTTGTTTATGATTTTTTTTTTGATTAATAACATATATAGTATGTGAAGAGTCTGCAAAATGATTTTTTTAATACGGTCTAATAGAGTTTAAAAATAAAAAATGATGACTTCACAAATAATTGAATAGCAAAAAGTAACAATGAGCGTAACTGATTAACCTACAACATTGTTTCTTTATAATTCATGGATGCAAAATATCATTTTTCTTTTTTTTTTTTTTCTTTAAGAAATTTGTTAATACAAATAATTAAAAATTGAATTATATTTGAAAGTTGATATGGCATTGTGGGGTTGAAAAGTGTAGGGAATGAAATTTGTTAGACAACGTGGAGAGGAAGATACGAGTGTTTCGCGCCTGTCCTCCGCCATGCACTCTACGATAACATATTTCTCTTACTTTTATTTATTTTAATTTTTATGTTTGATATTGCCAAGAAGTTAGTTTTTCCAGGCAACCCTACTTTTTGTATATATTGTAAAAGGTGTTTGATTTTTCGTTGTGAACATATGTGAATAAAATATAATGTTGAGGACTTCTAGGATTATTATTTTACTGCGTGGATACAAACGATAGATCGAATGTAAGACTGATTTAATGAGAGAAACAAAGAACATTTTCGTTGCTTAACATACAATAACTAACAATTGATTATTTAAAGTATATTTAATACAATTAGTTTTCTTTTTTATCTTTTTTTTAATCACAATAAATAATGAATTTTTAATTATTATTTTAAACATGTGGTGCGAGACCTTACAAGCTAAGACCCGTTGTGGTAATTGACACCATTAATTGAATTTAGGCTTTGTTAATATTTTGAGTATTTTTTTCAAAAAAAAAAAATATTTTGAGTATTGGCTGTGTTTATTGTCAAAATATCTTTGTAATTTTCTCATAGTTTGGTTATGGTAACGTTAGTGCTCGTATGGAAAGGGGATATTGTATGTAATTATGTATTAAGGTTTTAGTGCTATATATATGAGGGTTATGTGCGAAGTACTGGTGCAAAAATGTGACTCAAGGGATATTGAACTGGTGTTGCAACTTTTTCAAGGCAGAAAGGATCCTGCGTCACGAGGGTCTCGTGATCATCAATTTCTAGTGGTACTCTTGAGCATTGTCTATAGATACCGAGGAGGTAATCGTATTTTGTAAATTTCGGTGTCATTGTATTGAAACATGCTTAGTAAATTGATCTTGATTTGAGTTGGTCCCCCGTGAATTCAACCACGTTAATTCTTGGTGTCATCCTGTATTTTATTTTTGTGTTTTGCCAATATGCTATACATCTAAGAAATTGATAACAGGACTCTAGTGTCATTATTAATCCAGTCTGAATAAGTTGATCTATTTTTTTATGCACTGCGTATATTTCTCAGGCTTCAACATTTTTGAAATAATCGAACAAATAAGTTTTACTTTTAAATTGAACCTACGCAAGACATAATGTGTAGTGATTTGGAAATGGTAGAATATAATGCGTCATAAATTTTTTTGGGTGTAGCCAGGGTTTCCACAGTCGAACACGATTGTAGACACCTTTACTGGGTGAGGCCCGCAGTTTGTCTGGAAATTTAAAGCTGCTCCATACCCAAAGCCAAAAGTCGAACCATTGAACTTTGGTTAATAATTAGTATAACATGACCTTGATAAGTAATGAAATCTGCATGTTTAATTTGTTTGTGCCAATTATCATTCCAAATGGGTGGTCACAAAAATGAATAAGTGACGAGAACATTAATTCTTTGGGCTTGTTGGAGAGTGTACTTTCTTCACTTGCTACGTCTTCCGTCAGGGCTGGAAAAAAAAAATTAAGAAATCTTATAAAGAATTATACGTGTTTCATATAAAAAAAAAATTGTTTAAAATCATGAGTCCACGAGAGAATAAATCAATCTAGAGTTTTCTTACATTTAACACAGCATTCAATAATAATTCATCACACGAGGTAGTGATGAGGTGTTTAAAGATCAACCCATACTACAATATAAATTTTACATAGTACAAGGTAAAAGTGAATAAAACTTGAAAATAATATCTTTAATTTGGCATAACATAATAAAGTCATGTGTTAGATGAAGGAAACAAATAAAATTTAATCACTTTAAATATAAATAAAAAAATAAAAATCCTTCAATAACACTATCTACACGAGTTGAAAACGACTTCAGATATTTGGTCCAATGGCCTAATAAATGGTTTCCAAGTTAAAGTAACAAGTACTTGCCAACCCTAAATTTAAACCAAAGCCCAAGGACAATACATGATGAATATGCATGCTAACCATAATGGAGCTTGGGCTTTCTCCAATGGAGTTGATAATGTTGATATAGCAGACTACATATATTGGGCTACTTAGGATTTGCTTCATGAATTATGGATTTAGATTCATATAAACCATACAACTATTGTCATTAAAATAAAAGTTTCTATACATTAGAGTTCTAGATCTCACTACAATAAGATATTAGATATACAAGGATTTATAAGGTATTTAGCTATAATATAATATTCATTTCATTTTATAAAAATGAAATGATAGTTTTGTTGGGACCGAGTCCATCACAAATGGGGTATACAAAACGATGATTCTTATCAGGACACTGGGCCTGTGGAATCGTAGCCCAGCCACAGACAAGTGGCCCAAAAGAACAAGGCTAACCTACAATACTGAGGATCGAACACTAATCTTGGTGCTAGAAGATAAAGCTCAAGACCATCAGACCATGAGAGTCATTGTGCTCTGTTCGATGTCCTAAGCAGACCATTCCATCCCCTTTTATACGGCCAATTTCCTCACACAAACCGTCCACGTGTACGCCATATGTGCCAACTTGCCCCAACCAACCACCTGCCTCACGTCGCCCAACGTTCAACACCCTGCCTAACAACACTACCAAGCACATCCACAATGAACGCCACATACCACGTCCAGGATGCAGTTGGGTACACCCGACCCACGCGCATAGGGCACGCCCAGCTAGCAGCGCCGCGCACCTGCAATCGTGTTGGTGCCCCGCCATGCAAGCGGGACGCAGCCAGCGACCCCGGGGCACCTTGGGCGCCGGAACCCAGTGCCCCGGGACTCGCAATGACATCCACCATGCGGCCACACCACCCCCTCCTTGACCTCTTCCTCAAGGTACCCAAATCCAATCCTAATATCCCCACCAAGAAGTGTTAGAGCATCTACATCTATAACTTCTTAAAGGATTTTTGTAGCTTTGTTTTTTTATATTTAATGATAATAATAATAATATCATATTCAAATTAGAAAAATTTGAAAAACAAAAATCAAGATAATGTAATTGCTGACATGGCAGGATCCCCACCTTAAAATTCTCAACAGGCAAACTTCCAAACTAAACCCTTATTGCAATTTCGGCGTTCTAGAACTCTCCGCGCCTCCTCCTTAAACCCCTCTTTTCATCTCCAGGGCTTTCGCACTCTTCTTCATTTTCCGGTTTAAGCTGCACACCAAAATACTCACACTGTAAGCGTTGGAAAACAATAGTAACGCCCAAATTTCATCTGGGTATTGAGCTAAATGGCCCCAGTGCTGAGCCGGAGTTTGACCTCTGTTGCTGCGGTGCCCTTTACGCCCTCATTCCCACAGAAGAGTGTAGGTGGCAATAGGGTAGCAGCGTTTAGAAGTGCTTTCTTGCCCAGGAATGGCCTGAGGAACAGGTTATCCAGCTCCGGGTTGAAGTGGAAGCTTGAGAGGAGAGATAGCAGTGTGGTGGTGAGGTGTGAGGCCTCTGCCGTGGCTGAGAAGGAAGCTCCTGAGAGCGAGGGAGAGACCCATGAGTACCAGGCTGAGGTGGGTTTTCGGTTTTATCCTTAAATTTCGTGTCTTTGTAGTCTTTTTGTTTAAATTGGAATGTGGGTCATGCTGCTTAGAGAATGGTAAATGAGAGGTTTGAAGGATTTGGTTATGTATCATAAAGACTTAATCTTTATTTGTTCGACTGGAGATTTGGTTGATTCTTATATTATTTGGTTATGTCACTCTTTTGAGACATTTTATTTCAGTATTGAAAGTTTGAAACTTTATTGATTGCAGGTCAGCCGCCTATTGGACTTGATAGTTCACAGTCTATACAGCCACAAGGAAATCTTTCTTCGAGAACTTGTTAGGTGATGAAGCCTTTCTTATGCAAAAGAATAGTCTTGTTTTTTTTCCCAGTAGACATGTAATCCAATACTAAGGTATTAACTTTTGGGCCATGTGGTGTTTAATTCAATACTATGGTTTTGGGTATCCTTAGTTATCATTTCTGGCTTAAGAAATTGGAAATGCAATTGTTTTAATGCCTCTTTAGTTCAAATAACCAATATTTGTGAATAATTGTATTGTCGTTTCTGCAGTGTATGGAAAGAACTTGGTGTTCTTTTCATGCTGATATCTCTGACATGGTTTCTTCTTTCTCTGTAGTAATGCAAGTGATGCACTTGACAAGTTAAGGTTTTTGAGTGTGACTGAGCCTTCTTTACTTGGAGAAGCTGGTGAGCTTGAGATTCGTATCAAAGCCGACCCAGACAATGGGACCATTACCATAACGTATGTGTTTTAGTATACTTTCAATTTGCAGGGTTGCTTGGTTCAATATATAGATGTATCATTCTCTTTCTGTTTGCAGTGATACTGGTATAGGAATGACAAGGGAAGATCTCATAGACTGTCTTGGAACCATTGCACAAAGTGGTACCAAAAAGTTTTTGAATGCTCTTAAGGTACTTCTACTTATCAAATAAGTTTGTGGTTATTGAAATATTAGATTAACTTTTATAGATATCTTTAATAGCACTACTAAAGAACAGCACCCCCTATCTGCAGGAGAATAAGGACCTTGCATCAGATAATGGATTGATTGGTCAATTTGGTGTTGGATTTTATTCTGCTTTCTTGGTTGCTGAAAAGGTGAATCAGTAATTTCATTCTGTTTGGATGGTTACTATATCAATATTATATTGCTTGTTACTATTTGTTCCGTACTGGATTGCTGATCATCATCCTCTCGAATGTTTAGGTTGTAGTTTCTACTAAGAGCCCCAGGTCAGACAAGCAATATGTTTGGGAAGCTCTTGCTGATAGCAGCTCATACAAGATTAGGGAGGAAACTGACCCTGAAAAGTTCCTGCCCAGAGGAACACAAATTACTCTATATTTAAGGGTACTTTCCCTCTTTGTTTCGACTGTCTTGGGTAGTTTTCATCAATGTTTTACATTCTAAGGATTATATATTTCATTAGTATTTCATTTACAAAATTTATTAATGAGTGTGACATTTTATAGTCAGTTCTGTGCCCATTCGCCGAGAAGTAACATTGGATTTTTCGCCTGAGTTTATTATCTAACTTTGATTGCAAGGAGTCAGTACATTTTGTTTTCTTATGGTTAATGAGCAAAAGTGCTATGAGCATTAAGAATATCATAAATGATTCAAGCTTATAGCTCAGTAATTCGTACAGGAGGATGACAAGTATGAATTCGCAGAACCAAAGAAGATCCAAGAGTTGGTGAAGACCTACTCACAATTTGTTTCCTTCCCCATCTACACTTGGCAAGAGAAATCAAGAACTGTTGAGGTGAGTATTGCTTCTCTAGTTCAGAAACTATTTCCACACTGAGTAATTTTTGACTTGAAACCAAAAGTTTGAATTTAGATGCAAGGTTTAGGCGTTAATTTTCAGCACTAAAACTTTTGACAGGTGGAAGAAGAGGAGGAACCTAAGGAAGGAGAAGAAAATGCTGAGGTAATGGATTCTGACAGCCAAATTGAATCTATCTTTTCTATAAGCTTCTGTATTCTTTATTGACAATGACACAATACAGGGAGAGAAGAAAAAGACAAAGAAGACCAAAACTGAAAAGTACTGGGACTGGGAATTAACGAATGAGACAAAGCCAATATGGGTGAGTTCCAGCAACTATTTTTCTACTATGTATTTGATTGTCATAAAAATTGGGCTATTTTTTTTGGGTTCATGGCAACCCAAATTTATTCAACTATTGATTGATTGATTGATATGTTAATATG
This sequence comes from Ipomoea trifida, assembly GCA_003576665.1. Classification (NCBI taxonomy): domain Eukaryota; kingdom Viridiplantae; phylum Streptophyta; class Magnoliopsida; order Solanales; family Convolvulaceae; genus Ipomoea; species Ipomoea trifida. The sequence continues at coordinate 22,307,012 of CP025656.1, forward strand.
CATTTCAAATTTCAGATGCGCAATCCAAAGGATGTTGAGAAAGAGCAGTACCAGGAATTCTATAAGAATACCTTTAGTGAGTTCCTGGATCCACTTGCTTACACTCACTTCACCACAGAGGTACATCAAACTTTTCCAAGATTACCATTTGGTGTTTAATGCTTTAAATTTACTGGTAGTTTAATGTTTCAATTTTTTCAGGGTGAGGTGGAGTTTAGAAGTGTCCTGTATATACCTGGAATGGCACCTCTGAATAATGAAGATGTCATAAACCCAAAGACAAAGAACATACGGTTGTATGTCAAACGTGTGTTCATTTCTGATGATTTTGATGGTGAATTGGTAAGTTAGGACAGGAAGTTACCTAGTAGGTTGTTTTTGCTTTGAATTTTGACATTTTGGAGACAATGACTAAAGAAATCAATACAATTTCCTTTTTCTCTCTTTTTATATCTTTGTTAGTTATCAATTTATTGTAGGACATGCTCAAGTGTGATGGTTTACAATAATCCATCAATTCCACATCTTTTCTGTATCAATGCCAGAATTATTTATTTTTTTATTTAGTATATTCTGATCATATAATGCTATTTTGGTGATTTGCAGTTCCCAAGATACCTGAGTTTTGTAAAAGGTGTTGTGGACTCTGATGACCTTCCTCTCAATGTTTCACGAGAAATCCTACAGGAAAGCCGAATTGTAAGGACAAACTTTCATCTGTTGAATGATCATCAGATGGAATATATTTGAACAAGTGGTTTACTAATTTGTACTTATGTCACAATGGATATTAATCATTAATAAAGTTCCATTTAGTATTTAAGGATTTTCTTTATATTTAATCATTTGTTACTTATTTCTGTCATCCAGGTAAGGATAATGAGAAAGAGACTTGTGAGGAAAACATTTGACATGATTCAGGATCTTTCTGAAAGTGAGAACAAAGAGGTAAGTGCTGCATTTTGGCCTGTTTGTTACTTGTTTCCTGTTTTGTCCTTTTTGATCTGCTTTCTAAGTGGGACTGGTATTCCATCCAGGACTACAAAAAATTCTGGGAGAACTTCGGGAAATTTTTGAAATTAGGATGTGTTGAAGACACTGGAAACCACAAGAGGATTACACCGTTACTTAGGTTTTTCTCTTCCAAGAGTGAAGATGAATTAATAAGTCTTGATGATTATGTTGAGAACATGCCCGAGAATCAGAAAGCCATCTATTATCTGGCTACTGACAGCTTGAAAAGTGCCAAGACTGCTCCTTTTGTGGAGAAACTTGTCCAGAAGGGTATTGAGGTAAGCATCTTCTCTCTCTGCCTCACGCATCCTCTTTGCAACTATGGTCATCATTGGTGTTGATCCTGCTTGCAATATTTCATCGTAACTGTGTATGTATGTATATAAAAAGTTTGGTTTATTGCTGAATTGTAGGTTTTATACCTTATTGAGCCAATTGACGAAGTTGCTATTCAGAATCTACAAACATACAAGGAAAAGAAGTTTGTTGACATAAGCAAGGAGGATTTGGAGCTTGGTTAGTATCTCCGATTTACGTAGATAGTTCTTTGTTTGAGAGGTTATTGTCGGTAGGTAAAGTATGAATTCCTTCCTTCCGATAAAAGACGGGGAGAGGAAGTTATGCACTTGTACCCCACGGAAAATACTAAGTGGACTCCCATTTTCTACTCCCACACTCAAAATTTTGATGTAGACACTTTTACTGGGGCCCACATGAAAAAAGTAGCTTATCAGTGTCTGCTAGATCAAGGAGTAAAATTGAGGGAGTAGCAATTGGGAGTACATGTAGTAGAACTCGTACCCCGCATTGTTTATTGTATGGCTTTATCTGACAGCATGGATTGTTTCAGATGACGAGGATGAGGTGAAAGAAAGAGAAACAAAGCAAGAGTACAATCTTCTATGTGACTGGATAAAGCAACAGCTGGGAGATAAGGTAGCAAAGGTGCAGGTCTCAAAGCGTTTAAGTTCATCTCCCTGTGTGCTCGTCTCTGGCAAGTTCGGGTGGTCCGCAAACATGGAAAGGTAAATACTTTAGATGAAGTGGAATGCGGCCTCTTTCTTTTTATTTATTTCCCCAGTTTTTAGGCATAGTATTTTTTTAACACTTCCTTTTGCACTACTTTTCCTTTATAAACAGGTTGATGAGAGCTCAGACCCTCGGGGACACCTCTAGTTTAGAGTTCATGAGGGGAAGAAGAATATTGGAGATTAATCCCGATCATCCAATTGTCAAAGATTTACAGGTAAGTAGTTTGCATGAATTCTAGATTTCGAAAAATCGAAATTTAATATTCTTTTTTTGGGTAGATTTGAGTGGAAAGCGAGTAGAACCCGAGACCTCTTACATGAATTCAAACGAATAGCATTGGACTACAAGGCCGGAATGCCCCTTGTTGAAATTTAAATTAAATGTATAGTGCTATCGTAATTCGGTTGTACTTGTTCCTTTTGCAGGCTGCATGCAAGAATGCACCTGATAGCACCGATGCCAAGAGAGCTGTGGATCTATTATACGAGACTGCCTTGATCGCCAGTGGATTCTCTGTATGTATTCCATAGAAGTCTTCAACTCTTCATTCCTTCGCGTCTTTAAAATCTTTAGCAACCTTATATCATGTTTTGTTCTTTTATCTGTCTCTTAAATTTGGCGTTCCCACAGCCCGACAGTCCATCTGAGCTGGGTAACAAGATATACGAGATGATGGCAATGGCTCTCGGAGGAAGGTGGGGCAGATTGGAGGAAGACGAAGAAGAGGAAACCGAGGCATTAGAAGGCAACGCCACAGAGGACTCGGGTGCAAGTTCTCCGGATGACTCACAGCCCGAAGTCATCGAGCCATCAGAAGTAAGAACTGAGAATGATCCATGGAGTGATTAAGAACTGTTCCTCTTCCCATATCAGCATTCTTTCAGCCAAAGCTCCATCCACATTGCTGCTAGGAAGAAATTTTTAGTGTTTTATAGACACAGCTTCCCAGGGTGGAAAACTTGCAAAATCACAATTGGATAGGAAATTTTCATATTTCTATCAATAGAAAAGAGGTGGAAAAGGAGTGTTGTATTGGGGGAAATTTTTGGGTAAACTGCTGATTAGAGAGATCTTGTTTTGTGACAAAACTTGTTTGATCCCATGTTTGGAGTGCCCTTCAATACATAATGTTTTCTTGAATGTAAGTGAATGTTTATCAGCTTTCAGTTTGGTTTGATTTGCTAAACAAACTGTTACAAAAATTCGTCTAGGCGCTTGTCTAGGGACCGCTGCCTAGCGTCTAATTTGGCCGACGTGACCGCCTAGTGCCTAACTCAGTTGAGTTAGCTGCATAGGTGCCCGCTTAGACCGTTTAGGTGTTAAGTTTCTCTATCCACTAGCGTTTGGCGCTTACTACAACTATGGCTAAACATAGCCAAATGTTTATGTCCTATCAAATGAAATTAATCCAATTTTAGGGACAGTTGAAGTTAGTTAAATAATTGATTTAGTAATTATAATATTCTATATTTAATTCTCCATGAAAGTTGTAGGCTCTAAAAACATTAAAGAGGTAATATTAGACTCTATGTAATTGTTGGAGACTTTTCTATAATGTGTGTTTTTTTAGTTGTCGAGACCAATTTTATTTGTATCACATTTTTTAGTTTGGTAGGTTAAAATCTCACACATGAGAGTAGTCATATTTTGTTCATGTTAAATAAAATCTTAAATGATGACAAAATATTTTTTCATTGGTTCGAGACTTCATTAAGTTGGAATAGATTTACAGATTTTACATGGATAGTGTTACATTAAGAACTTGAATCCCAAATTCCCAATGTCTTGATGGATTCTAAAATTATACCCTAGGGTTTAGGAGAAGTCTAAAAGTAATCAATCCCAAAACGGGTCGGATTTTAGCCCATTGGGATTCACTCCAATTGAAAGAGAGGCAAAACTAGGTTTTTAGAGGGGTTTAAGGCGGCTTCTGAAGACTGCGACTCGCGCCACCGCATCTGAGCTCGGAATTTCTCACTGCGACTCGCGCCACCGCGTTCGAGCTCGGAATTTCTTAGCGCTTATAGACCTCCATAGCTTAACATGTGGAGAAATTTATCAAAGCAAGCTTCTTTAAGGAAATATAAGTTATTTTCTGAGTCTTATCCTCTATTCTCTTCCTTAAGGGCTTTTCAACCGTCTCAAGTGTCTGAGAAGATTAGAGATGGAAGAGGTGAAGAGCATGCGGCTTGTATGCACAAAGAGCTAGGTTTTGCTCAAAGTTCACATTTTTCTCGAGGTGATTTTGGTGTTTGGAGCAATTTTCCTGGGATTTTTGGGACTTCCAGGGGTTATGCAAGTGTAGCTGAGGCTTTAGCTTCGACCTCCGAGGAAGATGTGGACGAGGTTCAGGAGCTAATTGAGGAAATGGACAGACATAATGAGGAGACGATGACGGCGAAACAACAAAAACAGCCGAAGACCATCGGGGGAATGGGGGTTTGGAGGTACAATGTGTTGAAGAAGAGGCAAATAAAGATTGAGACCGAGGCATGGGAAGAGGCGGCGAAGGAGTATCAGGAGCTTTTGACAGATATGTGTGAGCAGAAATTAGCTCCCAATTTGCCTTATGTGAAATCATTGTTCCTAGGTTGGTTTGAGCCTTTGAAAGATGCCATTGCTGCAGAACAGACGGCTTGTTTAGAAGGGAAGATCAAACTAGGCCATGTTCCCTTTTTCACTCATCTCCCTGCTGAAATGATGGCAGTTATTACTATGCACAAGTTGATGGGACTATTGATGACTGGGAGTGGGCATGGAAGTACTAGAGTGGTGCAAGCTGCTTGCCATATTGGTGAAGCCATCGAGAACGAGGTGAGTAGCATATTGAACTCAGAATGTGATGCCATGTGATTTAATGGGGGTTTGGCATTTGATTTTGTTGTATATTAACTTGATGTGAAATTGTGATAAGTTTAGACAAGATAGGGGAGGCTAAACTTGACATGTGATATTCACAAGTAATTAATCTCTTGAATATTTTGAGTTTTTGACATTCTAGAGATACTCCTTCATGTTGTGGAGCTGAAGGCTTCTACTTTTGATTGAGATTACTGTTTTATTTATTTACTTATTACAGTATCATTTACCAACTGTTAAAGATTCTGCTGGCTCAGTTATGTTTGTCAAAGTTCTTAATTGTTTTAGCTTCCAACAAAGTTAACTAAGGTTTTATTTTTTAGGCTTTGCTGATTTATTTGCTATCATCGTCTTTCCTGTCAGGCTAGGATAAACAGGTTTTTGGAGAAAACCAAGAAAAAGAGTGCATCAAATACTGATTCTGAAGAGCAACCTGAAGATCTGATGAAGGAAAGAGAGAGACTAAGAAAAAGAGTTACAACTTTGATGAAACGACAAAAGATGCATGAGGTTAAAAAGATAGTGAAACAGCAGGATGATGGGAAACCTTGGGGCCAAGAAAATCAAGTCAAGGTTGGTCTTGGAGTTGATAAGCAATATGAGTAATGATTGACTAAATTTTATCTTATGGCTTCTTTTTTGCCTTTTTGTTCCTATGGTTATTTTTTCATGGATGGTGAATTAAGATTCTTTACTCAAACTATGCATTTCCAGGTTGGCTGCCGGTTGATGCAGATATTAATGGAAACAGCCTACATACAGGCGCCTATGAATGAATCAGAAGATGGTGTGCCTGACATTCGACCTGCATTTGTTCATTCAGTCAAAACTTTGGAAACACCGTAAGCACAATACATTCCCCCCCACCCCCACCCAAATAATAATAACAAAAAATAAAATTCACTTGTGCACAAAAATAAAACAAAAGTAAACAAATATCTACCTACTCTTTTGTAAGGGCTGGAAAAAGTATGCAAACTTGCAAAGCATAAAAATGGCATTGAGGATTTGTGGAAACCCTCTGACTTATAAATATCTTTTTTTTTCCCCTCATAATAGGGGAGGCAACAGGAGATATGGGGTGATTCAGTGTGATCCCCTAGTTCGCAAAGGCCTTGAGAAAACTGTAAGTGTGACTTATGTTGCATAGTTTGGGTTGCTTTATTTTAATTGTGTTTGATATGCCCCATTTGGCAGCCCACTTATATATTTAAGATGTGAAGGAATGCCATTACATGTATACCTTATATACCATTACACATTCAGTTGTTGAAGAAATAGTGAATCTTATTCATTGCAATTCTGCTTTTTGAGCAGGCTAGGCACATGGTGATACCTTATATGCCAATGTTGATTCCTCCGAAGGATTGGACAGGGTATGATATACTACATGATTCATGCTTTAATCTGATTTTCTTAGTATTGATGTAGTATGTAGTCTTTTCCCCTTTGCGTCTAAGTGACAAATTGAACATATTCTATTCCTGATTGCCATTGTTGTGTTCATATTTCAGCAGGGTTGCATATCTTGAATTCCATTTTCAGCTTAGTTTTTATATGCTGATAGGGCCAAATTAGATGTTCAAATTTAATTGCTTCGAATGGTTCAAACTTTAGACATGCTGCATAGGCATGGAACATTATGTTGCTAATTTGGCCTTCTAGTTTGCGCATATGATACATGGTTTTTGGTGGTTAAAAATTTTAAATATATGATTTGTGATTTGATCGACTTATTCATTCCTGGCAGATATGATAAAGGTGCTTATTTATTTTTACCTTCATATATTATGCGCACACATGGAGCAAAACAGCAGCGGGACACAGTCAAAAGAGTGCCAAGGAATCAATTAGTAGATGTTTTCCAGGTCTGGGAGCATTGAAATCTATCACTTCCACTCTTTATTGGTGACATTATTTTATTTTAAATAATTTGATTATTTGAATGCGTAAATTTGTGACGTCATCCCTCTAATGCCATGCTTAAGTTTGCGTAGAGTGTTAATAATTGTTTCCCACATATTATAATTCTATCTTCTCTTTCACTTTAGGAATAAGAAGTGAAAAGTTTTGTGAAACTATGCTAATGTTTGATATTCTGTGGTCTATTTAGTTAGAAATTAGAATACTATGCTATTATCTTTCATAGATGGAGTACCACAAAATTACTTCTATAGGATAGAAAGGTATACTTGGCATCTTTATGGGCCCACTGGCTGTTTTTCTGTGTATCATTAATGACTTGCAACAAGATGATGAGTTTTGCTTAGCTTATATATTCTTCCCTTTAGACTACTTCTTGCCCTCATTTTTCCATATCTTAATATAATTGCCTTTTTTCCATAAAAAGGGTTCTACCCTCTTAAGTTCTATACTATTTATTTTGATTCAGGCACTTAACACCCTTGGTAACACCAAGTGGAGGGTGAACAAAAGGATACTTGGTGTTGTTGACAGGATATGGACTAGCGGAGGTGGTGTTGCAGACTTGGTTGACCGTGAAGATGTGCGTTACACCAAGCATAAGAATAGCAATTTTATTTCCTTAAATTCCAGTTTCCATCTCCCTTTTCTTCTCCCCACTTCTCTTTTTCCAGTGTTCAATCTTTTTGTTCTTTCAGATTCCTTTACCAGAAGAGCCAGACACAGAAGATGAAGCAGAAATAAAAAAATGGAGGTGGAAAGTTAGAAATGTGAAAAAGCAAAACAGCGAGAGACATTCTCAGCGGTGTGATATCGAGCTGAAACTAGCTGTAAGAAGCACAATAGATTTCAATTCCTTTTGCATTATTATTTGTTAGATTGATTGTATTCTAAGGCAGCTGACTTTGAAGATCAGGTTGCACGAAAAATGAGGGATGAGGAGGGATTTTACTATCCACACAATCTTGATTTTCGTGGCCGTGCGTACCCCATGCATCCATATTTGAATCATCTTGGCTCTGATTTATGCCGTGGAATCCTGGAATTTGCAGAAGCTCGCCCCCTTGGCAAGTCAGGGTTGCGATGGTTAAAGATACATCTAGCAAATGTGTATGGTGGTGGTGTTGACAAGTTATCATATGAAGGTCGAGTAGCATTTACTGAAAAACATGTGGAGGACATTTTTGATTCTGCAGATCGACCTCTGGAAGGAAAACAGTGGTGGTTGGGCGCAGAGGATCCTTTTCAATGCTTAGCAACATGCATTAATCTTACTGAGGCACTGAGAAGCCCCTCTCCCGAGACTTACCGTTCTCATATGCCTGTTCACCAGGTACTAGATCATACCTAATAATAAACATAGTGCAATTTTAGGATATATAATGTGCGTATTTGAGTTGTGACTGGTCATTCAAATTGAATGTAAATAGTAATAATGTTGTTTACATGTTATGTTGTGCTGTATTTCTTTCCTTTTATATCCAATTTATGCTTATGGTTCCAAGGCTGTCCTCTTACTTGGTAGAAGTTTGGAGTTATATCCTCTGATGTGAGCTTTCCTTTTAAACATGATCTAGTTACATGTTACGGAGTATGTTATTCTTCATTTCTTTCCTTCAATAGTTTAATACTTTAATATTAACTTTATGTTTCCTATTGTTAAAATTTGACGTTATTGCATCTGATATGAACTTTCCCTTGCAACATGGACTGGTTTCTTTTTCTCTATGTATTACATCATGTGCTTACAATATACATTGAGGGAACTTGTTGTACAAGTTTCATATAGGTTAGCCTTATCTAGCAGTCCTGCTGCATATGAGTTATATATATTCTGAAATCTATTTCAATTTTGAATCTGATGTTCTTACTTGATTGTTTGTAACCTTTATCAAGGATGGTTCATGTAATGGCATGCAACATTATGCTGCCCTTGGGAGGGACAAGGTAAAAAGTTCTCTCTTTCTCCCCCCCCCCCCCCCCCCCCCCCCACCTCTTCATTTTCCCTTTTTGTCTTTTGATGGGAAATGATGTATTATTTCAGTATCTTTGTTTCACTTTATTTTCCAAGTGAACAACGTAATCTATTGCTCGCTTAAGTTGCTCTATCTTTTTTCTCCCAGTTAGGAGCAGCAGCTGTCAATCTTGTAGGAGGAGATAAGCCAGCTGATGTTTACTCTGGAATTGCTGTTCGGTAAGCATCTGCTAGGATTTGGAGCTTCCCCTTCTTCCATTACACATTGTCCTCTTTTATTATGCATAACAACGTTCTTCCTTATGGCATGACATGGTTTGAGAGAAATACTTAAAATACAAGAGAATAAAGATAGTGGGCATCCAGATTAATACAATTAATAAGAAAAATAGCCAAGTGTTACTTTGATCATTTGTTGTAAAGTAACCTCAATGTTTCATTGGTCTCAAAATTCTTTAGTTGGCAGCAATATAACATTTGGATAATAATATCAATGTTGGGGTATAACTCAAATACTGATAACATGTTAATATTTGAAACCAGAGTTCTTGATATCATGAAAAGAGATGCGGCTAAAGATCCTGCAACTGATCCAAATGTGATGCTTGCAAGACGTTTAATTAACCAGGTTATTATTATTATTATTATTATTATTATTATTATTATTATTATTATTATTATTATTATTTGTACCTTGTTATTTAAAATATCACAACACTTAGCACACTAATTTTTCTATTATAGACCAAAGAACAAGCATGTACTTCTTGCTACATTAAGGAACAAGCCTGCATTCCTGTTACACACATGTGCTTTTATATAATCACTCAATTCTTTTCTGCCATCTTGTAATTTTTTTTTAATTGCAGGTTGACAGGAAATTAGTGAAACAAACAGTGATGACGTCAGTGTATGGAGTCACTTATGTTGGTGCCCGTGAACAAATCAAAAGAAAATTAAAGGAGCGTGGTGTGATTGAAGATAGTGAAGAGTTGTTTTCAGCTTCTTGTTATGTGGCAAAAGTAAGATATTTTAAATGCTATCATCCATCCAGAGTTTGAAATTTCTGTTTCCTGGTGATTGATAAATATTGTTTTAGTGAGATTTAGATGATTCACTAGAGCTCTCATCTACTTCGGAATCTAGCATATTGTCTACTTTGGTCTGTGTTATTGTAGTTAAGGGCTAACTGTTAGTCACATTACCAGACTACTTTGACTGCCTTGGGAGAAATGTTTGAAGCAGCACGAGGCATCATGAGCTGGCTTGGAGACTGCGCCAAGGTTTTTGTCTCTAGTTTCTTTCTTTCTACGGATAAATAATTGTGTTTGCAATTTTGCTTATTCATTAAGATGTTAGATTTTGGAATCATGCCATTTGTAAATTGCTATTCTTAAATTGGACACGTTCACCTTGATGTTAATTTTGTTTTACTAATGGCTATAATTTATGGGTACAGATTATTGCTCAGGAGAATCACCCTGTACAGTGGACAACTCCGCTTGGCCTACCCGTTGTGCAACCTTACCGAAAAATAGGAAGGCATCTTGTAAGCATCAATTTGAACACATTTTAAGTATCTTTTGAGCAATCTGTTTCTATCATAAGTAATAACTGAAATGATTGCTCAAATTTATGCAGATTAGGACGTCCCTTCAGATTTTGACATTAAAACGGGAAACAGATAAGGTTTTTCCTGCTTTCCCTCATCTATTCTGGCTGCCCCTGTAAGATGTGTATGGTACTTCCGAAGCTTTTCCAAATCTGTCGTATTTCTAGTTATTCCCTTAATTGTTACAGGTGATGGTCCAGAGGCAGAAGACGGCCTTCCCTCCAAATTTTGTTCACTCACTCGACGGTTCCCATATGATGATGACTGCCATTGCATGCAAAGAAGCGGGCTTAAGTTTTGCAGGTTTTCTATTTCTCAGCCTGCCACGTCATTTGATGCTCCCGCAAATCCATTTTGTAAGCAAGTCTTAATTGAGATTCACTAATCTTTGGCTGCAGGTGTGCATGATTCGTACTGGACTCATGCATCTGATGTTGATCAAATGAATAGAATTCTGAGGGAAAAGTTTGTCGAACTCTATGAAGCACCGATACTTGAAAATGTAAGTTCTCACTAATACCTCAAATTATCCATTTGAGGTTCCTTATATTCGAACTTTCTAGTAATTTGTATCTCGTACGATCTTAAATGCTGGTGCTTGATGTTTTTTAACAGCTATCAGAAAGTTTTCAAAAGTCATTCCCTAAACTACAATTCCCTCCCTTGCCTGAGCGGGGTGATTTTGACTTGAGAGAAGTTCTGGATTCTCCGTACTTTTTCAACTAGATCGACGGTCATTCATTTTGGAAATTTTGGGCTACCTTCAGCGCCAAATAAGATACGTCACCCTCCAAAACCGTGGTAAAAATGGCCATTGCAATCGAGGTGTGTAGCCAATCATTTGACTGTGCTCCATAGATGACCCTCTTCAACATGCGGCAATTTCCATGACAAGGTGAGGCCATTGATCATCTCGAGCTATAGACTTACGCTAACTATACACGAAGTTTGAAATGTGAAGATGAGACGACTAATCTTAAACCTGTCATACATTTGAAAGCGGGGAGACATCTCCAATGTCGTTCCTATACGCCTTCAGAAGATTAGGTGTAACCACAATATAATGCAGTGAGGAGAAGCATTTGCTTATTTTGAGTCTGGAAACCTTGTATAGTCATATGGATTACACACACTGCTGTGTGTATATTTGAGTTTATTTTTTTCCAATTTAGTTTTACATTTTCACCTGATTTTTTATTTATGTATATAGCAGCCAGCTGATAGTGTGATAATAGTCATCCATATACAATTTGTATCTCTGATACTTTTGCAGAGCATTCTGCTACTAATAAAGAAAATTGTTCACCTTTCTTGGAGAGACATTACCCAATCAACTATTTTAAGAGTTGAAATGTTTTATTATCATGTATATATTTGATTACGATGAGGTTTCAATGAAGTTATATTATCTTATGTTACATGAATTTACATCGTATGTATCATAGTACAGATTAAATTTGAAAAAAAAAAAATTTGTGAGGATCAGTGTCTAATAACCACAAGAAATCATTCCTACACTGCAGCTATCAAGATTCGATCTTTATCTCTTTGCTCACAATCTATCACTTTAGAGCCAACTAAGCTCTAAACAGTTCTAAATTAATGAATGCAGCTACTATATATATATATAATTCTCAAAGACAAGATGTTGCATAAATGTGATGGAAGGAAAAGAAATTTCATCTCATTTTCTGTTCTTGAAATATAAGTTCATATTTCAGCTTCTACATGATACACTGAACACAAAAAAGAACATTTTTAAACGGATTTTCACAATTGAAATTTACAAAGGGTATCTGTCCTGTATGCCTGATGAACAATATTTCTTTTCTCGACGGAAAAAACTCCCATAACATCTGCTTTTCTCACTTTCTTTACGATCATTGTACTCTATACAACCAAACTGCCATCTCTGAAATCTGTGGATACCGAATAAAACATGTGCAAAAAGATTGGAGAAACGAAGGCAATAGCTATGCAACTTAAAGTTCACGATTCACTGTTTGTCTGGGGCGGTAGGGAACCTACAGATGCAAAACGAAAATATGGTTTTACGGTTACTAGTGTGTTTTCTGGTTTATTGTAAAATGATAAAATGTCAGAGCATTTGACGTACTATGATCTTGGCTGTTGAGGGGAGCATTCGGTTTGAAGCCCATCTGGAAGACGTTATGAAGCTCGTTGTCCCATACACTCGGTATCTGTTGATTTTTACTAAAATCAATACAAATAGTCAATAAGAAAAGCGAAACTGCTTCTGCGGATACTTGTAGCTTACGTTCACAGTTGCTTTTTCGGAGTTGATGGTTCTCTGCAATACGTTGATGGGATTTCCATAGCCGGGAAGACCAGCTTGAAGCAACGATGGTTGTGGGGGATTTATCGGGGGAAAAGGCATAGTAATGTCAGGCGGAAAGGCTAGCGAAGATGAAGGACCGGTTTGGGACTGGAGGATCTGCAATGCAGATGGACAAGTAATTTGTTGAGCATAAATAAATAATATATAAACATAAATGTGCAGTCCAACTATCAGATTAGGCTTTTAGTTGAGATGGAGCACATTTCAATTTGGTATCAGAGCCATGCCAAAGGTCATGATGGAGCACATGCTTCAATTTAATTAATCGTAATAAGAGAATCAAAACGGAAGCACAATTTATGCAAAATATGATTCTTTAGAGTTTAGAGAAGGGATTTTGTTACGTCTTTTGCAAGTAGCCCGTCAATGTTGAAATCCAATCGAGGAATTACTGTAGAAAGCTTCATCGATAAGAACTGGGGAAAAAGACATAAGGAGCAATCACACGTTACACATAAACATTATAGGTTTCTCAAAAAAGCACATTAAAGAACTTGCTAAGCACAAGTAGAATGGAGAATTATTTTAAAGTTTTGCGTACCTCAACCTGCCGTTGCAGTGATTGTACATAATTAATGATTTCATCCAGCATTACCGCTTTGCCAGTAACCTGCATGACCAACATTTCCCGCTAAGAAACTAAAACAGCAAGCACATATGTATATATAAAACCGAGGGGCAACTAGTGAATAAACTAGCCTTGTTGCAACCGGGTACAAGATCCTGAAGAAGTTTCATCCTTTGACTGATTTTCTCCCTCCTTACCTACAATTATATCAATTTGTTCGGTTTAAAAAACACGTTTTACACTGTAGATAACTCAACTTCTTGCAAACTTGTATAAGCGGCTTTACTCTTTCTGCAAGGCTATGGCTATTTGTTGCCTGGCCTCTCCTGGCTCGAACATGAATGTATTCTTCTTTAGGAGAATCCGAAGCTTGGGTCCCTTGTTTACCATTTTTTCCGCCTTGCTTGCTGGCGTTTGATATCAAGTTTTGATCTCGGTCTTGCGGAATTGCAGTTTGGTCGTTGGTGGCTTCAACGAGTCGCGGAGTAGTTCCCTTAGTTTTATCGAGATCAGCTTGCTGCAAAGCAAAGAAATTAAAGATTAGATCGAAATGTAGAACCACCACGGGAGCAAGTTTTTGGGAAACCGTGAGGATTCATAAAAACATGGCAAGAATGAAATACCCGGCCACCCCGTTTCCTTTTCTTCAGGGCAAGTCCTGTTGCAGGTGACTCCCGACCTAAGCCCTCCGATAAATCTTGATCACCCGGGCTGCTACATTCCGGTTCATCAGACTCATTTCCGGAACCCTCAACACATTGTTTTGCTTCAAAAGTATTCTCGTTCTTCGTACCATTCCTTGGTCGGCTCCCTTCAGCTGCCCCGTCGATCGGTAAAGAACCCTCCTTGGAACTTTCGGCCACATTGGTCATTTCATGATCCTGATATTGCATCGCAGGTGCTGATTTTAATTCGTTTCCCACAAAACCCTCTTGAGGCTTTTGAGTTGGCATTACACCCTTCGCATAAGGATTCATAGACTCGGTTGTGCTAAAAGGGTTGATTGGATCGCACAAGTTTCCTCCACTGAAGCACGAAAACCTCGCTGCTCTTTCAATAAAATCCGAATCACCTGGAAATTGAGGTAAGCTTTGAGGAAGCATCCCAGAAGGCGTCGGTAAAAACATGCCCCCTTTCAACATTGCATTTGGCTGAGCCGCAAACATACCAACATTTCTATCGGCAGCACCCCTCACAGGTTCAAAGCCGAGCGTTCCAGATCCCAGAAGATTGGAACCACTAACACCGGGGAGAACATTAGCATCACAGCGATAGCCCAAATTTACCGAATTAATAGCCCAAAAAGAATCTGTCATCGGATTGCTATTTGGAATCACTCCCATCGACACATTCGCAAGATTGGCACCGTTCAATTGCCAGTCAGAGGGCATATTATCTGAACGAAAGTTCAGAGCATCCTCATTTCTTTTTGCTGTCTCAGTATCATCCTTTCCACTCATATCCATTCGAGTAAACAGTAGAGGCAAATTCCAGCCAAAAAGGCCTCTCTTTTACTACTAGTCCAGAAAAACCTATGAAATGCTATAATCTTATTAGAACTGCTCATCCCATTTTCATGGTTCTCAAAAAATACAGACTAAAAAACTTTAATAACATAGAAAACAAACCTTTACTTGCCAAAACTAAATGTCTGTTGTCTAAAATTCTTCAAGAAATATAAAATATGCAACCAACAACCTAAAATAGCTTCTACAGCTCAATAGACTATAAAATAGCTAGAAACTTAGAAAGGATTCAATTAAGCAATTCCAAGTTCAAATCACAGCAGAAAAACACAAAAGGAGAAAGAAAAAAACATAAAAATTTAGTGAACCTAGGGCCAAGGTTTGAGCTTTTTAAGGCTGCTGAGGCATCTGCAGTTTTGTTTTAGTAGCATTCCTTCAACTTCCAAGGAAACAGAGAGCCAGTTCAATAAAGAGCTAAAGAAAGTGTTCAGAAACAGCCAATTAATCAGAGACATTTGGTATCAGCATCATAAATACAATCAAACTAAAACCCAAAATTTCTATGGCTAAACCAGACTGTGTAAAACCCTAGTTACAGAAGTAGTCTGTAACTTGAAGTCAAGGCCTTTATTATGACTTGATATCCTATCCTTCTTTGTACGGCTGATTTGTTTGCCTTTTCTCGTTGTCTATTATTGGTCCCAAACTTCTTGTCGGTTCACACAATCACACCTCAATTAATTCCTATTTCTGGAACTCCATTTATTGTAACTACCAAACTATTTTTTGGTTGGAGTATTCAATTCAAGTGTCTGCTATGCAGCTTTTTAATTAGCTATTGAAGCTTTAAAAGTGGTGAATTAGAGCATCCATAAAACTAGGAAATATTTTTAGTTTAAAAAAATACAAAATTGTGTTAGTAAGCATGTTTAGTATTTTCTATTAATAAACTTCTCAATTTTTTAGAAAATTATAGAAATGATCCAATTTGTAAATGACCTTGTAAATATTTTTAATAATCTACACTTTTTATCATTAATATTTTTTAAGCAATAGCCACAATGTTGATGGACTGCAACCTATCACTTTTCCTTGATGCCATTATTAGCTGGCCTTGGGACTTGTAATCACAAAGACCTAAAGTATATATAATGGAATCTCTTCTACACTTTGCATTAAAAAATTATACTAATATTGCTTTAATTTGTTTTTCGAGAAAATGATTAAATAATCCCTCAAAAATGTAATTATATTTCTGAATTTTAAATTTTTTTTAAATTTGTCAATTAAGTCTAATTAATAGGTTACTGGTAAAATTATAATCGTTGATCACTGTTCACAATCATTAAAAAAAAGTGTGAGTAGTGTTCTCCGGTCTTCTCCACAAGACCATAAGAGAAGAAGACCGATGATGACCGACTGATCGTCTTCTCTGGTGGAGAAGGCGACCAGCAGTTTGGTCGTCTTTTCCACTGGAGAAGGCGACCAGTCACAGTTGCTGAATTTGTTTTTGTTTTTTGTTTTTTCTTTAAGAGTTGTTGGAAATTTTTAATTGCTGGAATTATCATCAGAATTATTTCAGGTGAATTATCAGTTATTGGGTTTAGATGCACTAAAATGATAAGTTTAAGAATTTAATTGCACTTTTTTTAATGTTAAGATCTAATTACACTTTTGAATAAAGTTCAATGACTTATTTGACAAATTTTCTATTGTTTTCCTATTTTTGGCATTTTAATGACCACATATAATTCTATTAAAAAAAAAACTCATACTTAGGTCATTTAGCTATTAGTTTAATTACATTAAAGGATTCTCATAATATTTTTACTTTGGTATTTAAATTCAAAAATGGTGGTCGGATGATTGAAACATAATTATTATACTAAAATACTACAAATTCTTTTATTGTCAATCCCTTTCACTCTAGTCATCACATAAAGTCTTTTTAGTGCGATTTATTTATCTTGTGTGATTTGCGAACTATTACATAAGACTATAAGAGCATAATTTGCACATTACATACATTTAGGTGACTGCAGGTTTCCTTTGTCACCCAATAAAAAACAAATGTGATAATAATTTATGGTTGAAATTTGTGAAATATTTATTAAAAATAAATTGTAATTTGATGATATAAAATTCACTCAAATAGAAAAAATAATGGAAAATATTAATATTCTCATAGTAAAACTTTGTTCTAGTAAATTACAATAGTTGAGTTCAAAGTCCCTTGCTCCCCACACATGATTATTATGGTCATTAATAAGGCATTTCAATTCATAACATTCTTATAGTGTTCACAATAAACACATAATACTCCTTGCTGAGTTGAAACCCCATAGCCAGCTTTGAAGCAACCTATAGAACAAATTCTTATAGGTTTGATCACACTACATATTAAAATTAATCTCGTTCGTGATTACAAATGGCGTTTGAATCAAATAGAATCACAAAGAGTGACAAACAGGCAAAACACTTATTTGTGTCAAATAAGATCACAAAAGAATAGCCAAAAACACTTTCATAAATTTTAAAATAATTACATTCTCAATGTTCGAGGTTATCATATCACCTCTAATTAAATTTAAAAAGACACAGAATACCCTCCACCCCTCCATAGTTTTCCATTATGAATTGTTAAAACATTCATTGTGGTAAAAAAGATCACATCTTGGATAATAATGCATTAGATGTCTTTTGAAATTAAATATCAAACAAATTTGAAGAAAGATAGAGGCCGACAAGAATAAGACGTATAGGGCAGTACTGAGTACAATATTTAAAAATTTAAATTTTTGGTGTGAAATGATTTATTTGTACTGATTATGTTGGTTTTACCACTTTGGCCTTACTATTATTGCTTGATCTGATCTATTTGTTGTTTCATTTTTCACACACTAATTTATAGTAATGTTGAAGTATTGCTTTAATTGCACTTCAGATCATTTGAGAATATATGACTCTCGATTTTAGTTTCATTTTTCACGCACACTAGTTTTATTATAGCAATACTAAAGTATTATTTTAATTATACGACAGTTTTATTTGACAAAAATGTACTCTATTTTTTAGTTTCATTTTCCACACACTAGTTTCATTATAGTAACACTAAAGTATAATTTTAATTCTACTACAGTTTCATTCGACGACATGATCAACATAACGATGTGTGGTTCATGGTCTACTATATAACAACGGTAAAAAGTCACAACCACTATTCGATATTGTGTATCGGATAAAACTCATCTTATAATTCTAGCAGTAGTCGACAAATTAAAGAACCACAAAGAAAAATCACTATGCATTAATAACCTTATTATGTTCTATGTAAACATGTGTAACATGAGTTTTTATTAATGTCACATTTCTTGTTTGCAAAATTATATATGAGAAATATATAACATTCTAAAAAAAAAAATTAAAAAAATCTAAGAATAAAAATTTGCATAGAAAAGCAACATGTCTTGGGACTTTGGAATTAGGAATTCAACATATGGTAAACAAGTCAGCCGAGCTTTAGAATTCTTTAACCTCAATGAAGACTGTCTTGTTGATGATTACTCTCTCCATTCCCTAAAAAGATAAAACTTAAAAAGAAGAAGAAAGCAAGAATTGCATTGTTTTTTATAGAGGAAAATTCACTATAGTCATTTCAAGATATGTATTAGGTAAAATTAAATTTTGTATTTTTTTTTAACTATCTACTGAAGCACAAAAATACCCTCTCCATTGAGGCTCAAACCCACGACATCCCATTTGAAAAAATCATTCTGTTCCACTAGATCACAAGGCTATTAACAAGTAAATTTAATTTTTGCATAATAACTCACAAACTATTAAAAAACATAAGTTATATGAAAAAAATTATATACAGCAATTTTAACAAAAAAAAATGTTGATAAGAACTAAATTCAACCCACTTTTTTGGGACAGAATTATAGCTTTGGCAAAGT
The DNA here is from genome assembly GCA_003576665.1 of Ipomoea trifida. Classification (NCBI taxonomy): domain Eukaryota; kingdom Viridiplantae; phylum Streptophyta; class Magnoliopsida; order Solanales; family Convolvulaceae; genus Ipomoea; species Ipomoea trifida. The sequence goes on from CP025656.1 coordinate 22,325,776, forward strand.
TTAAAGTGGGCTTGGAAATGAGGTCATAATCAATTAAAGGAAGCACGTTTGGACCTTTGAACAATTATGTGAATCCAGTACTGTACTTCACATATCTTTTGAAACTTGAGCTTGTTGTACCATATGAATCTTCTATTATACTTTATGCCCAATTTCACTAGTGCTATTTTTTTTTTTAAATAATTTAAATTATAATAAGTTTTCTATATCAAAAGACAAACTGAGATGTTGATGTTTATCTCATGTATGTAAAAATGAATAAATAAATAAATAATTATGAAAGGGCCAATGCCACACTTCATTGAGGAAGCTAAATGGTGGCTTGACGGGACGAGAGAATTACTTTCCGAGCGATCTACCGTGAACAAAATAAGGTTGCTAATAGACTTGCACATATGGGAGCACTACAACAGCAAGAGTGGAAGATCCTCAACACTTGTCCCTGGAAGTGACGAGGACTATATGAACGACGTGGCGCAGGTTACATTTGCCTGCAGAGTTTGGAGACAAGCTAGTTCCGTGTGTTCTCTCACTTGAATTGTTTCCAATTGTCAATGTAATCCGTGCTTTTCAATTTCAATCAATTTGATCATCGAATTGTTTAAAACTTCGTCAATTAAACCCTTTCAGGACCAAAATGTGATTTCCACATTTTTAAAATTTAGATCAATACTAGTAATTACTTGTTTATTTGATATTATACCATTTTGAAATATCTTGCAGGCTTCCTATTTCTAATGGACTTGGCTGAAGCACAACATCAGGATGGTGTTTTATTCACAAAGTGTTTAGTTATTGCGTTTAAATTAAATATTTAATTAAAATGATAGTCTTTATCGTGCTTGAATTGAAGTTAGTATTTGATGTAACTTTATACTGTGATTGCTAAGCCTCGATCATGTGTTCTTGTTCACAAATCACAATCTATCACTCAAAGCCAACTAAGCTGCATGTATGATTGTAAAATACCTGCATATATAGACTACTTGCTTAAACTACCAGCGTTATTATATATACCTATTAAACTTCATTAATATTGTGGCTTACTCAAATCAGTTTCTAGTACTCTCTTAATTCAATTCAATGTGTGTTAATGACATATTGACATAGATTAATTTAAGACAAAAATTAAATAGGAATTAACTTCAAATGTAATATGTTATGAATTTGATTGGTTATTTTGAATCTTATCCTTCTTGTTGATCTATATATATACCTCTTAAATTTTGCATAAACTTCAATTCTCATCCATTGAGGTGAATCGACCACACTTGAAAACCATAAAACCTATCACAATTTCACCCCAAAAAAAAAAAAACCATGTTCTCAAAGTTGATTTTCTTTGTTGTTCTCTTGCTCATTCCTAATGGTTAGTTGCTCTACAATGTTATTGTTTTTGTGTATTGCTGCATAGTATATAATATAATCAAGAGTCAATATCTGATTTGGTCACCCGACTATTAAGATTTCACCACTTTGATCATCAACTTCTGAATTTGTTCAATTTCATTCCCAATTATGCAATTTTTAATCAAAATGGTCATAACTAGGACTATTTTAGGTAAAATTAAAATTGCATAATTAGAGATGAAATTGATAATATGAGCAATTTTGGAAGTTGGAGACCAAAGTGGTGAAATATTAATAATCGAGTGACCAAATTGGGTATTAAGTTGTATAATCAATTATAAATAAGTCTATAGATGAGTATAAAAAAAATTGATATTTTTTTAAATGTTTCAAATTTGAGACTAAAAAATAAACAATTTAAATGTTTTGTAGGATTCCTATTCTCGATGGATTTTGCAGAAGCACGAGGTGATACAAGCATAATTGTATGCAAATCTGACCGTGATTGCATTAAATACTGCAAATTTTTTCATGCTGGTAAACCCTTATGCTTCTTCAATCAATGTGAATGCGGTAAACCCCTTCTTTGAAACATGATGGGGCCCCAACTGCATCGCCCCGGCAAACTATGACATATTGATTTGAATACTAGCAGTGTTAACAACAAAATATGTATATCTTGATCTATTAATTTTGTCGTCACAATATCAACAGAGTATTGATATATGTTCTTTTGTAATGGATCAATTTCAAGAAGTTAATAAAGAGATTTACTTTGAAATTAATCGCGTATGACTAATTGGTGGCCGTTTCGTTTTATTTGATTCATTTTTTTTCACTAATAAATTTCCATCATTTCAAGAAAAAAAAATATAAAAATATTTATCTATAAGGTTTTAAAAAATAAAATCCGTTTGCTTTCAATAAAAAAAAATAGTTCCATCAGCGACTTGTGAATTAATCGACTACTGTGCTCCAACATATACGAGTTAATTAAGAATTTATATAGTAATCAAATATAAAAAGAATAAAATATATGAAGGTTTTTTTTCCCACACAAATACATCATAAATTAAAAAAATTCATTGATGCACATTTTGCAATAGTCAAATTTAAACTCCAAAAGAGCTTCTCATTATTCCTATCCCACTAATAAAAAGATGATCTTGAAAATTATCAACGTCTAAACAGTTGACATACCAATTACCAAATGAAAAATCTAATTAAATTATAGTTGTATCCAATATAAATCTCATTTTTTACATACCAAGTTAATAAATTTATTAATTATTATTAACAATTTTCTTAAATTTTTGGATATGATTCATCGTATACATTTACTCTGTTATAATTTATCTCTTAATGAAAATTTATGGGGTTGCCACTAACGATAAAGCTATAAAGATAATAAACTTTCACCCATAATAATAAATTCTTTTATTCATGAATTATCATAAATTAATTGACCAATTCAAGAATCTACTCATTAATCAAGTAAGAATCATGTATTGTTATGTTCCTAAAAAATCATACATACATTTCCTTCTAAAAAGTTTGAAGCTACACATAGTTGCATTTTCTATCTTTAATCCAAAAAGAGTGCCATGGAAACATTGTCTCCAAAGTTGTTTCTCTTCATTGCTCTCATGCTTATTCCAAATGGAGAGTTTTCTACCATCATCCTTTTACCAAAATTTAAAATATATAGAGATAAAATCTTACCATTATTTACTTAATTTAGTTCATAAAAGTATATAATATATATTATTTAAAAAATTAAAAAATTATTATACATAGGACATTATTTGTTCCTCAATAATAAAAAAATCATTAATTTTTAAAGTAAAAGGAGTTNATTGATCATCTCGAGCTATAGACTTAAAGCACGCTAACTATACACGAAGTTTGGAATGTGAAGACGAGACGACTAATCTTAAACCTGTCATACATTTGAAAGCGGGGAGACATCTCCAATGTCGTTCCTATACGCCTTCAGAAGATGAGGAGAAGCATTTGCTTATTTTGAGTCTGGAAACCTTGTATAGTCATATGGATTACACACACTGCTGTGTGTATATTTGAGTTTTTTATTTTTCCAATTTAGTTTCACATTTTAACTTGATTTTTTATTTATGTATATAGCAGCCAGCTGATAGTGTGATAATAGTCATCCAGATATATACAATTTGTATCTCTGATATTTTTGCAGAGCATTCTGCTACTAATAAAGAAAATTGTTCACCTTTCTGGAAGAGACATTACCCTATCAACTATTTTAAGATTTCAAATGTTTTATTATCATGTATATATTCGATTACGATGAGGTTTGAATGAAGTTATAATTATCTTTATGTTACATGAATTTATCATGTATGTATATAATTATCTTATGTTACATGAATTTATCATGTATGTATCGTAGTACACATTAAATTTGGGGAAAAATATTTGTGAGGATCGGTGTCTAATAACCACAAGAAATCATTCGAACATTGCAGCCTATCAAGATTCGATCTTTATCTCTTTGCTCCCGATCTGTCACCTTAAGAGCCAACTAAGCTCCAAATAGTTCTAAATTAATGAATGCAGCTACTATATATATATATATATATATATATATATATATAATTCTCAAAGACAAGATGTTGCATAAATGTGATGGAAGGAAAAGAAATTTCATCTCATTTTCTGTTCTTGAAATATAAGTTCAGCTTCTACATGATACACTGAACAAAAAAAAAAAAAAAAAAAAAAAAAACATTTTTAAACGGATTTTCACAATTGAAATTTACAAAGGGTATCTGTCCTGCTGTATGCCTGATGAACAATATTTTCTTTTCTCGACGAAAAAAAACTCCCATAACATCTGCTTTTCTCACTTTCTTTACGATCATCGTACTCTATACAACCAAACTGCCAACTCTGAAATCTGTGGATACCGAATAAAACATGTGCAAAAAGATTGGAGAAACGAAGGCAATAGCTATGCAACTTAAAGTTCACGATTCACTGTTTGTCTGGGGCGGTAGAGAACCTACAGATGCAAAACGAAAATATGGTTTTACGGTTACTAGTGTGTTTTCTGGTTTCGTGTAAAATGATAAAATGTCAGAGCATTTGACGTACTATGATCTTGGCTGTTGAGGGGAGCATTCGGTTTGAAGCCCATCTGGAAGACGTTATGAAGCTCGTTGTCCCATACACTCGGTACCTGTCGATTTTTACTAAAATCAATACAAATAGTCAATAAGAAAAGCGAAACTGCTTCTGCGGATACTTGTAGCTTACGTTCACAGTTGCTTTTTCGGAGTTGATGGTTCTCTGCAATACGTTGATGGGATTTCCATAGCCGGGAAGACCAGCTTGAAGCAACGATGGTTGTGGGGGATTTATCGGGGAAAAGGCATAGTAATGTCAGGCAGAAAGGCTAGCGAAGATGAAGGACCGGTTTGGGACTGGAGGATCTGCAATGCAGATGGACAAGTAATTTGTTGAGCATAAATAAATAATATATAAACATAAATGTGCAGTTCAACTATCAGATTAGGCTTTTAGTTGAGACGGAGCACATTTCAATTTGGTATCAGAGCCATGCCAAAGGTCATGATGGAGCACATGCTTCAATTTAATTAATCGTAATAATAGAATCAAAACGGAAGCACAATTTATGCAAAATATGATTCTTTAGAGTTTAGAGAAGGATTTTGTTACGTCTTTTGCAAGTAGCCCATCAATGTTGAAATCCAATCGAGGAATTACTGTAGAAAGCTTCATCGATAAGAACTGAGGAAAAAGACATAAGGAGCAATCACACGTTACACATATAAACATTATAGGTTTCTTAAAAAGCACATTAAAGAACTTGCTAAGCACAAGTAGAATGGAGAATTATTTTAAAGTTTTGCATACCTCAACCTGCGTTGAAAGTGATTGTACATAATTAATGATTTCATCCAGCATTACCGCTTTGCCAGTCACCTGCACGACCAACATTTCTCGCTAAGAAACTAAAACAGCAAGCACGTATATACTATATCTATATATAAAACCGAGGGGCAACTAGTGAATAAACTAGCCTTGTTGCAACCGGGTACAAGATCCTGAAGAAGTTTCATCCTTTGACTGATTTTCTCCCTCCTTACCTACAATTATATCAATTTGTTCGGTTTAAAAAACACGTTTTACACTGTAGATAACTCAATTCTTGCAAACTTGTATAAGCGGCTTTACTCTTTCTGCAAGGCTATGGCTATTTGTTGCCTGGCCTCTCCTGGCTCGAACATGAATGTATTCTTCTTTAGGAGAATCCGAAGCTTGGGTCCCTTGTTTACCATTTTTCCGCCTTGCTTGCTGGCGTTTGATATCAAGTTTTGATCTCGGTCTTGCGGAATTGCAGTTTGGTCGTTGGTGGCTTCAACGAGTCGCGGAGTAGTTCCCTTAGTTTTATCGAGATCAGCTTGCTGCAAAGCAAAGAAATTAAAGATTAGATCGAAATGTAGAACCACCACGGGAGCAAGTTTTTGGGAAACCGTGAGGATTCATAAAAACATGGCAAGAATGAAATACCCGGCCACCCCGTTTCCTTTTCTTCGAGGCAAGTCCTGTTGCAGGAGACTCCCGACCTAAGCCCTCCGATAAATCTTGATCACCCGGGCTGCTACATTCGGTTCATCAGACTCATTTCCGGAACCCTCAACACATTGTTTTGCTTCAAAAGTATTCTCGTTCTTCGTACCATTCCTTGGTCGGCTCCCTTCAGCTGCCCGTCGATCGGTAAAGAACCCTCCTTGGAACTTTCGGCCACATTGGTCATTTCATGATCCTGATATTGCATCGCAGGTGCTGATTTTAATTCGTTTCCACCAAAACCCTCTTGAGGCTTTTGAGTTGGCATTACACCCTTCGCATAAGGATTCATAGACTCGGTTGTGCTAAAAGGGTTGATTGGATCGCACAAGTTTCCTCCACTGAAGCACGAAAACCTCGCTGCTCTTTCAATAAAATCCGAATCACCTGGAAATTGAGGTAGGCTTTGAGGAAGCATCCCAGAAGGCGTCGGTAAAAACATGCCCCCTTTCAACATTGCATTCGGCTGCGTCCCAAACATACCAACATTTCTATCGGGAGCACCTCTGGCAGGTTCAAAGCCGAGTGTTCCAGATCCCAGAAGATTGGAACCACTAACACCAGGGAGAACATTAGCATCCCGAAACCCCAAATTTACTGAATTAATAGCCCAAAAAGAATCTGTCATCGGATTGCTATTTGGAATCACTCCCATCGACACATTCGCAAGATTAGCACCGTTTAATTGCCCACTCAGAGGGCATATTATCTGAATGAAAGTTCAGAGCATCCTCATTTCTTTTTGCTGTCTCAGTATCATCCTTTCCACTCATATCCATTAGCGTAAACAGTAGAGGCAAATTCCAGCAAAAAAGGCCTCTCTTTTACTACTAGTCCAGAAAAACCTATGAAATGCTATAATCTTATTAGAACTGCTCATCCCATTTTAATGGTTCTCATAAAATACAGACTAAAAAACTTTAATAGCATAGAAAACAAACCTTAACTTGCTAAAACTAAATGTCTGTTGTCTAAAATTCTTCAAGAAATATAAAATATGCAACCAACAACCTAAAATAGCTTCTCCAGCTCAATAGACTATAAAATAGCTAGAAAGGATTCAATTAAGCAATTCCAAGTTCAAATCACAGCAGAAAAACACAAAAGGAAACAGAAAAAACATAAAAATTTAGTGAACCTAGGGCCAAGGTTTGAGCTTTTTAAGGCTGTTGAGGCATCTGCAGTTTTGTTTTAGTAACATTCCTTCAACTTCCAAGGAAACAGAGAGCCAGTTCAATAAAGAGCTAAGAAAGTGTTCAGAAACAGCCAATTAATCAGAGACATTTGGTATCAGCATCATAAATACAATCAAACTAAAACCCAAAATTTCTATGGCTAAACCAGACTGTGTAAAACCCTAGTTACAGAGCAACCCCCCTCCCCCCCCCCCCCACCAGCCCCAAAACTCTTTCTGGCAGCTCTGAAACACAAAGAAAGAGAGAAGATACCTTAGTTCAGATTGTGTACTACTTTTACTCTGAAGCTTCTTTTACTGATTACTGAGGAAGAAAAAGGGTCTTGGGAGCAATTCAAAGCTCAAACTCTGCTATGGACTGTCACCGTATCAAGAAAACAGAAACCAAAGAAAGCTATAAAGATTGAGAGAGAGAGAGAGAGAAAGAAATATCAGAGTGGAGAGAGAGAAATGTGCATTTGAAGGGAGTCTAAAAAAAAAATTAAAGAAAAGAAAAGAAGAAAGCTTAAGAACAAAGGCCCTTGCCTGCATTTATATCCCACGCCTGCATCAAAAAGAGAGCTCTTGATGATTAGCCACCGCCACTGCTACTGTAAAGAATTGCACAGTGAAGCACATCCCATTTGATTTTTGAGTGACAGATTAAAAAAAAAACTCATACTTAGGTCATTTAGCTATTAGTTTAATTACATTAAAGGATTCTCATAATATTTTTACTTTGGTATTTAAATTCAAAAATGGTGGTCGGATGATTGAAACATAATTATTATACTAAAATACTACAAATTCTTTTATTGTCAATCCCTTTCACTCTAGTCATCACATAAAGTCTTTTTAGTGCGATTTATTTATCTTGTGTGATTTGCGAACTATTACATAAGACTATAAGAGCATAATTTGCACATTACATACATTTAGGTGACTGCAGGTTTCCTTTGTCACCCAATAAAAAACAAATGTGATAATAATTTATGGTTGAAATTTGTGAAATATTTATTAAAAATAAATTGTAATTTGATGATATAAAATTCACTCAAATAGAAAAAATAATGGAAAATATTAATATTCTCATAGTAAAACTTTGTTCTAGTAAATTACAATAGTTGAGTTCAAAGTCCCTTGCTCCCCACACATGATTATTATGGTCATTAATAAGGCATTTCAATTCATAACATTCTTATAGTGTTCACAATAAACACATAATACTCCTTGCTGAGTTGAAACCCCATAGCCAGCTTTGAAGCAACCTATAGAACAAATTCTTATAGGTTTGATCACACTACATATTAAAATTAATCTCGTTCGTGATTACAAATGGCGTTTGAATCAAATAGAACCAAAAAGAGTGACAAACAGGCAAAACACTTATTTGTGCCGGGTAAGATTACAAAGAATAGCCAAAAACACTTTCATAAATTTTAATTAAAATAATTACATATTATCAATGTTCGAGGTTATCATATCACCTCTAATTAAATTTAAAAAGACACACAATACCCTCCACCCCTCCATAGTTTTCCATTATGAATTGTTAAAACATTCATTGTGTGGTAAAAAAGATCACATCTTGGATAATAATGCATTAGATGTCTTTTGAAATTAAATAGTAAATATTCAAACAAATTTGAAGAAAGATAGAGGCCGACAAGAATAAGACGTATAGGGCAGTACTGAGTACAATATTTAAAAATTTAAATTTTTGGTGTGAAATGATTTATTTGTACTGATTATGTTGGTTTTACCACTTTGGCCTTACTATTATTGCTTGATCTGATCTATTTGTTGTTTCATTTTCCACACATTAATTTAATTATAATAATGTTAAAGTATTATTTTAATTACACTTTATATCATTTGACAATATATGTTATTATATGATTCTTAATTTTAATTTTATTTTCCACGCACACTAGTTTTATTATAGCAATACTAAAGTATTATTTTAATTATATGACAGTTTTATTTGACAAAAATGTACTCTATTTTTTAGTTCCATTTTTCACACACTAGTTTCATTATAGTAACACTAAACTATCATTTTAATTCTACTACAGTTTCATTCGACGGCATGATCAACATAACGATGTGTGGTTCATGGTCTATTGTATAACAACGGTAAAAAGTCACAACCACTATTCGATATTGTGTATTGGATAAAACTCATCTTATAATTCTAGCAATAGTCGACAAATTAAAGAACCAGAAAGAAAAACCACTATGCATTAATAACCTTATTATGTTCTATGTAAACATGTGTAACATGACTTTTTATTAATGTCACATTTCTTGTTTGCAAAATTATATATGAGAAATATATAACATTCTAAAAAAAATTAAAAAAATCTAAGAATAAAAAGTTGCATAGAAAAGCAACATGTGTTGGGACTTTGGAATTAGGTATTCAACATATGGTAAACAAGTCAGCCGAGCTTTAGAATTCTTTAACCTCAATGAAGACTGTCTTGTTGATGATTACTCTCTCCATTCCCAAAAAAAGATAAAACTTAAAAAGAAGAAGAAAGCAAGAATTGCATTGTTTTTTTTATAGAGGAAAATTCACTATAGTCATTTCAAGATATGTATTAGGTAAAATTAAATTTTGTATTTTTTTTTAACTATCTACTGAAGCACAAAAATACCCTCTCCATTGAGGCTCAAACCCACGACATCCCATTTGAAAAAATCATTCTGTTCCACTAGATCACAAGGCTATTAACAAGTAAATTTAATTTTTGCATAATAACTCACAAACTATTCAAAAAACATAAGTTATATGAAAAAAATTATATACAACAATTTTAACAAAAAAAAAATGTTGATAAGAACTAAATTCAACCCACTTTCTTGGGACAGAATTATAGCGTTGGCAAAGTTTAAAGTGGGCTTCGAAATGAGGTCATAATCAATTAAAGGAAGCACGTTTGGACCTTTGAACAATTATGTGAATCCAGTACTGTACTTCACATATCTTTTGAAACTTGAGCTTGTTGTACCATATGAATATTCTATTATACTTTATGCCCAATTTCACTAGTGCTATTTTTTAAAAAATAATTTAGATTATAATAAGTTTTCTATATCAAAAGACAAACTGAGATGTTGATGTTTATCTCATGTATGTAAAAATGAATAAATAAATAAATAATTATGAAAGGGCCAATGCCACAATTCATTGAGGAAGCTAAATGGTGGCTTGACGGGACGAGAGAATTACTTTCCGAGCGATCTACCGTGAACAGAATAAGGTTGCTAATAGACTTGCACATATGGGAGCACTACAACAGGAAGAGTGGAAGATCCTCAACACTTGCACCCTGGAAGTGACGAGGACTATATGAACGACGTGGCGCAGGTTACATTTGCCTCCAGAGTTTGGGAGACAAGCTAGTTCCGTGTGTTCTCTCACTTGAATTGTTTCCCAATTGTCAATGTAATCCATGCTTTTCAATTTCAACCAATTTGATCATCGAATTGTTTAAAACTTCGTCAATTAAACCCTTTCAGGATTAGATCAATACTAGTAATTACTTGTTTATTTGATATTATACCATTTTGAAATATCTTGCAGGCTTCCTATTTCTAATGTACTTGGCTGAAGCACAACATCAGGATGGTGTTTTATTCACAAAGTGTTTAGTTATTGCGTTTAAATTAAATATTTAATTAAAATGATAGTCTTTATCGTGCTTGAATTGAAGTTAGTATTTGATGTAACTTTTATACTGTGATTGCTAAGCCTCGATCATGTGTTCTTGTTCACAAATCACAATCTATCACTCAAAGCCAACTAAGCTGCACGTATGATTGTAAAATACCTGCATAGACTACTTGCTTAAACTACCAGCGTTATTATATATACCTATTAAACTTCATTAATATTGTGGCTTACTCAAATCAGTTTCTAGTACTCTCTTAATTCAATTCAATGTGTGTTAATGACATATTGACATAGATTAATTTAAGACAAAAATTAAATAGGAATTAACTTCAAATGTAATATGTTATGAATTTGATTGGTTATTTTGAATCTTATCCTTTCTTGTTGATCTATATATATACCTCTTAAATTTTGCATAAACTTCAATTCTCATCCATTGAGGTGAATCGACCACACTTGAAAACCATAAAACCTATCACAATTTCACCCCAAAAAAAAAAAAACCATGTTCTCAAAGTTGATTTTCTTTGTTGTTCTCTTGCTCATTCCTAATGGTTAGTTGCTCTACAATGTTATTGTTTTTTATGTATTGCTGCATAGTATATAATATAATCAAGAGTTTATATCTGATTTGGCCACTCGATTATTAAGATTTCACCACTTTGATCATCAACTTCTGAATTTGTTCAATTTCATTCCCAATTATGCAATTTTTAATCAAAATGGTCCTAACTAGGACTATTTTAGGTAAAATTAAAATTGCATAATTAGAGATGAAATTGATAATATGAGCAATTTTGGAAGTTGGAGACCAAAGTGGTGAAATATTAATAATCGAGTGACCAAATTGGGTATTAAGTTGTATAATCAATTATAAATAAGTCTATAGATGAGTATAAAAAAAATTGATATTTTTTTAAATGTTTCAAATTTGAGACTAAAAAATAAACAATTTAAATGTTTTGTAGGATTCCTATTCTCGATGGATTTTGCAGAAGCACGAGGTGATACAAGCATAATTGTATGCAAATCTGACCGTGATTGCATTAAATACTGCAAATTTTTTCATGCTGGTAAACCCTTATGCTTCTTCAATCAATGTGAATGCGGTAAACCCCCTTCTTTGAAACATGATGGGGCCCCAACTGCATCGCCCCCGGCAAACTATGACATATTGATTTGAATACTAGCAGTGTTAACAACAAAATATGTATATCTTGATCTATTAATTTTGTCGTCACAATATCAACAGAGTATTGATATATGTTCTTTTGTAATGGATCAATTTCAAAAAGTTAATAAAGAGATTTACTTTGAAATTAATCGCGTATGACTAATTGGTGGCCGTTTCGTTTTATTTGATTCATTTTTTTTTTCACTAATAAATTTCCATCATTTCAAGAAAAAAAAATATAAAAATAATTTATCTATAAGGTTTTAAAAAATAAAATCCGTTTGCTTTCAATAAAAAAAAAATAGTTCCATCAGCGACTTGTGAATTAATCGACTACTGTGCTCCAACATATACGAGTTAATTAAGAATTTATATAGTAATCAAATATAAAAAGAATAAAATATATGAAGGTTTTTTTTCCCACACAAATACATCATAAATTAAAAAAATTCATTGATGCACATTTTGCAATAGTCAAATTTAAACTCCAAACAAGAGCTTCTCATTATTCCTATCCCACTAATAAAAAGATGATCTTGAAAAATTATCAACGTCTAAACAGTTGACATACCAATTACCAAATGAAAAATCTAATTAAATTATAGTTGTATCCAATATAAATCTCATTTTTTACATACCAAGTTAATAAATTTATTAATTATTATTAACAATTTTCTTAAATTTTTGGATATGATTCATCGTATACATTTACTCTGTTATAATTTATCTCTTAATGAAAATTTATGGGGTTGCCACTAACGATAAAGCTATAAAGATAATAAACTTTCACCCATAATAATAAAATTCTTTTTATTCATGAATTATCATAAATTAATTGACCAATTCAAGAATCTACTCATTAATCAAGTAAGAATCATGTATTGTTATGTTCCTAAAAAATCATACATACATTTCCTTCTAAAAAGTTTGAAGCTACACATAGTTGCATTTTCTATCTTTAATCCAAAAAGAGTGCCATGGAAACATTGTCTCCAAAGTTGTTTCTCTTCATTGCTCTCATGCTTATTCCAAATGGAGAGTTTTCTACCATCATCCTTTTACCAAAATTAAAATATATAGAGATAAAATCTTACCATTATTTACTTAATTTAGTTCATAAAAGTATATAATATATATTATTTAAAAAATTAAAAAATTATTATACATAGGGACATTATTTGTTCCTCAATAATAAAAAAAATCATTAATTTTTAAAGTAAAAGGAGTTTTAATTTATTATTGTAAGTAGAATTTTGAATTTCAATTTGCTCAATTGGTCAACTAATTCAAAATAATTTTATAAGTAGCTTGGTGGTGCATGATTCGAATCCTATTAAGTTGATTCCGACTTAGAATATAAATGTGACCGCAGGATATTAACAATTCAATATTAATAAATTAATTATCTAACATATACCATTTCCATTAATGCTTCATTAATTTTGTCTAACTCAAATCGGTTTCGAATATTCTTTTAATTTGTTGTGTATTAATTAAGAAGAGATAGATTAATTTAAGATAAAAGTAGAAATTAATTTTAGAAATAGTATGTTATGAACGTAACTTAAATTGTTTTTGAATGAATTTTATAAAATTGTCTCCAAAAATAGCTTTCTAGCTTCCTCTATATATACCCTCAAGTGTTTCATAAACTTATCATCCATTGAAGTGTATTGACCACACTTAAAACCCATAAAATATCTCACAATTTTAACCCAAATAAGAAGCCATGGAATTGGTCTCCTCAAAGATGATTTTCTTTGTTGTTCTCTTGATTATTTCAAATGGTAAGTTGCTCTACAATGCTGTCGTTTTTATGTATTGCATAGTACATAGTGGCATATCTAGTTATAAATTAAATAATGCTAAATACCCCTCCTATGCCAATTACCTTGTGGTTTAATGGCATGAAGTGATTCTCCCAAATGGAAGCTCATAAGTTTGAACCTCAGTGGTGGGAGTGGTATTGACTCTTTGTACTTCAGTAGATTCAAAAAGTAGTTATGAACAACTACTACATTGTAATAGAGTCAGTGATATTATATGAGAAAGGGAACATTAATGAGGGGTAAAACACATTTTTTCTTATAAATAAATAAGTGTATAGTATGAGTATAAAGAAATTTTCTTATAAATAAGTTTATAGTATGAGTATAAAGAATCCATTTTTTTTAAAAAAATAAAGTCATATTTGAGATTAGAAAATAAGTAACTAAAATATTTTGCAGGCTTCCTATTTTCAATAGATTTCGTAGAAGCACGAGGAGGGGCAGGGACGAACATATGTAGATCTGCTCGTAATTGCATTAAATATTGCAAGTTTTTTAATGCCGGTAAACCCTTTTGTTTCTTTGGAAAATGTGGATGCGGTGAAACACCTTCCTTGGAACATGATGAGATCCCAAGTGCATCCCCTCCGACATACTTTGACATATTGATATAATACTAGTACTGTTAGCGAATTATGTATACAATAAACTATTAATTTTGTCATCAATTACATATAATTTAAATATTTAAAATGCCAACTATCAATAGATTGTTGACATATGTTCTTTTGTGATCGATCAATTTCAAGACGTCAATAAAAAAGTTTAATTTGAAATTAATCATGACGCATTGTTGGTTGTTGTTTCGTTTTATTTGATTATACTCTTTTTTTTTTTCTGGCTAGACCGTATATAAGAATCATTAGTTTGTTAATAAATTTTCATCTTTTCAAACAAAAAGATATACATTTGGGATGGTAGGGAAGATACCATCACACTACATGATAGTAGGCTAGTATATCGTGCGATTCGTGCGCATTGTTTCAAATATTTCTCCAAACATTTATAGATATTTTAACTGTTTGAAGAAGTTACGAGGAAGTTTAAGTACTGGTTGAATTTTTTTTTTCTTTAAGAGTTTTGATTGGGTAATATTCATTCAAGAAAGTTGTGTGATCCCTATTTAAAAATCATTGTAGGGGGAGGGGAGGGGATTCTCAACTCTCAAGAAGTTGCAGAAAATGAAGATTGAATTGAACTCCAAGAAGTAATTAATGTGTTAGTTTATAATCAGAAGGAACACCACAAAGCTACAAAATTTGCAAATCCACACTAGCTTCATCTCTATCTTAAAGCAAAAACAGCATGGACTTGCCTCTTCCATTCCATGGTCTGCTCTCAAATTTATCACTCACTTTAATCCATGAATTCTTCTGATCTTCTCTCCCGCAACATTAAAATTCCCAATCCACCAAGTGCTAATGTTGTGCATATTAGAGATACTTGGGTGGGAACATGCCAACATTAAAATTCACATTCCTCGAAGACCAAAGAAAATAAGATAAAGTTACATGTCAACAAACAAACTTCTAGACAACGATTATCTTAAGTGTTATTCATTAGAAACTTGAAAAATAAAATAACATAAATTATTTCTTATGTACAAAATATTTTTGAAATGTAAAAAAGTTTTGAAGTTTTTTCGCACAAATACATCATAAATTCAAAATTTTTATTGATGCACATATTGTAGTAGTCAAATCTGAACTCCAAATAAGGGCCGAGCCTCTCATTGTTCATGTCCCATCAATGAAAAAATGATCTTGAAAAATTATCAACGTTTAACAACTGACATACAAAATGAGAAAATAATCTTGAAAAAATGATCTTGAAAAATTATCAACTTCATAGGTTTTGCATTGTTATTGGTAGTAGCTGTGCGTGGTGCATAATTTGAATCCTATTAAGAACGAATTGAATATGACTAAATGTGACCTAAGAATATTAAGAATTCAATATCAATAAATTAATTATCTAATATAATTATTTTAAAATATTTTGCAAACTTCCAATTTCCATTAATGGTCTTGAAAGAAGCACAACATTTAAGACTTCATTTAAAATAGGGCCACCAACTCTGCTTCATTAATTTTGTTTAACTCAAATCCGTTTCGAATACTCTTTTAATTTGTTGTGTGTATTAATTAAGAAGAGATAGATTAATTTAAGATAAACATAGAAATTAATTTTTAGAAATCGTTATGTTATGAACTTTAAATTGTTTTTGAATGAATTTTATAAAACTGTCTCCAAAAGTAGCTTTCTTGCTCTATATATACCCCACAAATGTTTCATAAACTTATCATCCATCAAAGTGAATTCACCACACTTAAAACCCATAAAATATCTCACAATTTTAACCCAAAAATAAGAAGCCATGGAATTGGTCTCCTCAAAGTTGATTTTCTTTGTTGTTCTCTTGATTATTCCAAATGGTAAGTTGCTCTACAATTAATATATCATTTTTATCTATTGCATACTACATAGTGGCATATCTAATTATAAATAATTTTATAGTATGAGTATAAAGAATTCATTTTATTTAAAAAAAATCATATTCAAGACTAAAAAATAAGTTATTAAAATATTT
>CP025656.1:22346826-22429703 GCA_003576665.1 Ipomoea trifida
TTTAGGTCCCTTGACTTTCAAATTCTTTCCAATGTTGGTCCTTTCGTCAAATTTTGGTTAAATTGAGGTCAAATGAAGGGGTAAAATTGTTTGTTCGCCTGTTTAGTGTATTATTACTCGTATTTCTCCTGTCATATACGTTGTATATATGAATATAATCTCACTTGAAGTCTCAATCGAAGTCATATAATCTCAATCAATGTCTCTTCAACTAATATTATATTCATATATATATATATATATATATATATATATATATATATATATATATATATATATATATATATATATATATATATATATATATATATATATATATAGCGTATAGGACATGAAAAATACGAGTATACAAGTGAACGGACAATTTTACCGCTTCATTCGACCTCAACTTAACCAAAATTTGACGAAAGGACTAACATTGGAAAGAATTTGAAAGTCAAGGGACCTAAATTGTCCAAATTAAAAGTCGGGGACTAATTTTGGAAAATCAACATAGTCGGAGGACCATTGCTAGAATTAACTCATTTTTAAAGTATTTACTTTTATGAAAAATTTAATAATCTTGCATTTATATAAATTTAGAAACACTAATTTAAAAAAATACAAATTGGACATTGGACTATTTGCGCAATGCCTGTGTGATAACTAGTAACTTCATAAATTTTGCTTTGTTCATTAGTACACTACAAAAAAAAAATAGAAATAGCGACGAACAAAATTCGTCGCTAAAAGAGTTTAGCGACGGATTAACTACGAAATCAATCATTCACAAAAATCCTCCTCGCTAGAATTTAGAGAAAATATTTGTCGCTAAAAAAACAAATTCGTCACTAAATTTCTCTGGAGACGAATTTGATGATGAAATTTGTGAGGGAATAACGACAATTTTTGTCGCTAAATCTAGCTACGTAGTTGTTTGTGGTGCATAATTCGAAAACGAATATGACTAACAAGTTGATTCCTACTTAGAATTAAATGTTACCGCAGAATATATATTAAGAATTCAATATCAATAAATTAAATATCTAATATATTCTATTTTAAAATATTTAGCAAACTTCCAATTTCCATTAATGGACTTGAAAGAAGCACAACATTTAAAACTTCATTTAAAATAGGGCCACCAACTCTGCTTCATTAATTTTGTTTAACTCAAATCCGTTTCGAATAGAAATTAATTTGTTGTGTGTATTAATTAAGAAGAGATAGATTAATTTAAGATAAAAGTACAAATTAATTTTTGAAGTCGTTATGCTATATATGAACTCAATTAAATGGTTTTTTGAATGAATTTTATAAAACTGTCTCCAAAAATAGCTTTCTTGCTCTATATATATCTCACAAGTGTTTTATAAACTTATCATCCATTGAAGTGAATAGACCACACTTAAAACCCATAAAATATCTCACAATTTAACCAAAACATAAGAAGCCATGGAACTGGTCTCCTCAAAGTTGATTTTCTTTGTTGTTCTCTTGATTATTCCAAATGGTAAGTTGCTCTACAATTAATGTATCGTTTTTATCTATTGCATACTACATAGTGGCATATCTAATTATAAATAATTTTATAGTATGAGTATAAAGAATTCATTTTATTTAAAAAAAATCATATTCGAAACTAAAAAATAAGTAATTAAAATATTTTGCAGGTTTCCTATTTTCAATTGATTTCGTAGCAGCACAAGGTGGGGCAGGGCCGAACATATGTAAAACTGCTAGCGATTGCATTAAATATTGCAAGTTTTTTAATGCTGGTGCACCCATTTGTCTCTTCGGAAAATGTGGATGCGGTAAACCCCCTACTTTGAAACATGATGGGGTCCCAACTGCATCGCCTCCCACATACTTTGACATATTGATATAATACTAGTAGTGTTAACATATTATGTATACGTTGATCTATTAATATTGTCATCAATTACATACAATTTAAATATTTAAAATTCTAAAGATCAATATATTGTTGGCATATGCTCTTTTGTGATCGATCAATTTCAAGACGCCAATAAAAGATGTTATAAAATAACAACCACACTTTGGTGATCATTATTATTGCATCGTTTAGCTCATTTCTCATTTTCTTTTTGCTAGACTAGCTTTAATTTATACCATTTCATAAAACAAATGTTATCTTTAGGAGAACGTTATATTTAGAAAGAAAGAAAGATAATATATGGTTTAAAGGAGCTTAATATATTAAATGCATTGAATAAGTGGTGTATTTCTATTTTTTTTGCCTTATAAAATGTATAAGTAATAAATGTATATATCTTATTTCAAGTTTTTATTTTAAGGCTTTTTTTTTTGGGGGGTTACATTTTAATTTTAAAATAGTTGTTTATGGTGTATAATTTTTTTATATAAATTATAAGAAATTATTTAATATTGATTATTAAAATGTTGAAACTCAAAATATAAAGCGGTGCTTATTCTACTATCTACACGGTTTATAGAAAAAACTAATAAAATTATTCTCAATTCTTTCCATTTGTACTTTATAGTAATTAACATTTGCATGATCAGCATTATAAAATTTTTGCTTTGTAATATTATTAAATAAAAATTTAAAAATATATTGAATAAATAAACACTATAAGAAAAGAAGTAAAATACCAACAAATTTAGCAACGCATTAAATACCATCTTAAATATCTATGAATTTTAGTGTTTTAACAATAAAAATACGCTAGTAATTAAACACTTATAGATTTCAGTAAAAAAAATATTTTCAAATTAAAGAACTGTACGTCAAATGCGCCTATATATTTAGGACTTCGTTTAAAATAATATGACAAATTTTAATGTTAGTTCCAAACCAACAACAAAAAAAAAAAGAATTGAAAATGACATTTAAGACTTGGTTTAAAATAATAGTTATGAATTATTAAAGACAACTTGTTTGAATTTCACTATACGAATGATGGAAAATGGTAAGAGATGTATATATATTTTTTCTCTCTGGATGACGAGGGAAACATTGAACCATGCACTACATTGGTAATTTTGCTTCTATGTAATAACATATAATAAATCATACATACAGAAAACATAAATAGCATTTAGAAAGTCCGGTGTGATGGCCTCAACCGAAAGAATGTTAACATAATAGTAAAAAGGTAATTCTAACTAACTAGTGTGTTGTGTGGCCATGCAAGTAGGGTTATTACTTATTAACGACGTTAGTTAAATGAGCATTATTCTAATTTCTAAACCGCATTAGAGGTCACCAACTTTGCTTCATTAAATTTGTCCTACTCAAATCGGTTTGGAATCGTCTCTCTTAATTTGATGTGCGTATTTTTTTTGAGTACTACTGACTCTGTTACAATGTAGTATCTGTTCATAGCTACTTTCTCAACCTATACTGAAGCACAAAGAGTCAACAGTTGCCTCCACTGAGGCTCGAACCCACTCCCATCATCCATGTATTAATTAATCAGAGATAGGTTAATTTAAGATAAAAGTATGTAGAATTACATTTCAAAAGCCATATATCATAAATTTGAATTGTTTTGTGAATCTTATAAAACTTATCCCCAAAAAAATGTCTTTCTCACACACTCTCTCTCTCTCTTTCTATCTCTCTCTCTCTCTATATATATACACACACACACACACACCTTATTATAAGTATTGCACTATTATATTGCATAAACTTCTCATTATATTGTCCAGTAAAGTTGATTTAGGCATTATAAAACATCCCACAATATTAATCCCAAAAAACCATGAAATTAGTATCCTCAAAGTTGATTTTCTGTGTTGTTCTCTTGCTTATTCCAAATGGCTAGTTTCTCTGCAATGTTATTGTTTTTTTTTTATTGCACATACATACATATATACAAATTAATATTCAATTATAAAAGAAGAGGGGGACACCCAGGAAGACTAATTATACATTATTATCGACCACTCCAAAACGTTAATATATTGAATAAATAAACATTACAAGAAAAATAATAAAATACCAATAAATTTAGAAGCACATTTAAATAACATCTTAAATACATATATGGATTTTAGCATTTTTACCAACATATTGCAACTTTGGGCCAGGCCGTTACTAGTATTTACGGCCCAATTCTTTTCTGGTCCATTAATTGCGACCCAAATCTTTAAATACAGATCTATCTTCTCCGGGCATTTTCTGAAACCCGGCCGGAGCTTCACCGTCGTCTTCACTCTTCATGGCTTCAAAGCTTCTCCTGAAGCGTCACCAAACGCTAATCAGGCTCGCTCAATGGAGTCAGGCTCAGACTCAGGCTCGAACTCTCCATTCCGGAAATTCTATCTCTACCCTTTATCTCCCATTGCAAAGGCTGCACTCTCTCCTTCACTCGCGGCCTTATTCGGAAATTTCCCAGCCAACAACAATCAATTCTTCCACAGTTGCAGCTAAGAGAAAGTCCGTTTCAAGCTCTCTCAACGAAGCTGAACTTGCCAAGTTCTCCGCCATAGCTGAAACTTGGTTAGTGAATCATGATTAATTTTTTTTTTCCGATGATTTCTATCTTTTTTTTTTTCTCGAAATTAAACATTTCTTATAGTTTGAAGCTAATTTATTTTTGCATATTTTAATCATTTGGAAAAATAGGTGGGACTCAGAAGGACCATTCAAGCCATTGCATAAGATGAATCCTACAAGACTTGCTTTCATCAGGTCCACACTGTGCAGGCATTTCGGGTAATTTTCTAAGCTCTTCAGATAATTAGAAAAGATTAATTTTTTATGTGGCAATTCATTTGCATTCATTGTTTTGCTAAGTAAAGTTGGTAGTTTTAAGGGCTGTTTTAAGTTGGAGGGAATATGCAATGTATGTGCTTTGAAGCACTTCTCATGCTAAAGATTTGCGATTTTCTTTTATTTTATTTTTCCAGAAGGGATCCTTATTCTGCTAAACCTTTCCAAGGACTGAGGTTTGTGGATGTTGGTTGTGGAGGGGGAATTTTATCTGAGGTATACCTTCTGAAGTTCTGACAAGTATGGAACACAATGAATGCCAACTCAAAATGCTAATTAATTTTTTTTAAAAAAATCAGATTGTGTTTCAATATTTCTGTTGATAGTGTTTTGTCTATTGGAGCATTTCTTTATAAGCATATCTGTAAATATGTGAAATTTATGTGTTCATAATGCAGCCTTTGGCTCGAATGGGGGCTACCGTAATGGGAATTGATGCTGTGGATAAAAATATCAAGATTGCACGGCTTCATGCAGTATGTTTCTATGTTATATCACTTTTAAAAATAATAATAATAATAACTTTCTTCTAAGAATCATACAACCATTTTGAATTTTGAACCCCTAAGCCATCTTATGAACATCCATATTTGTCAGGATTTGGATCCAATAACTTCATCAATTGAATATCATTGCACAACTGCTGGTATGTTCATACAATTTTTGCTACCTGCTTGTCCCATTTTTTGTTCATTTTGTTTCGTGACATTGCAAGTTAATCCATATCCATGTGCTTGCCTAAGATGCTTTATGAGAAGGTTTGCAGATTAAACTAAAGATGACTATTTTGATTATTTTCTATACTTATGAGATTTTAGGATTGGTAGAGCCACATAATTATCTCATTTCTTTATTTCAACTGTTATACTTGTCAAACCGAAGTGTATATCTTCAGAAGGTGTTGTAATTGGCAATTATGTGGCCAGAAAAATTGGTGGAAGAACAGAGGCAGTTTGATGCTGTAATTTCTCTAGAGGTATGATCAGAAACCACAATAATTTTTAGTTTGATGCTGTAATTTCAAAATATATGTTAGTTTAATGCAAGTGATGTCGGAAAAAATGGTGATACAAGTAACTTTGAATTGTTCTGCTGTTGGAAGTGTCGAGTCTCATTTACTTTAAAAGTGTAGAGAAGAAGAACAAATCTATCCTTTCAAGGAAAAGTGGACTTTATTTGGGATGGCTCCTTAACTTTTGGTTCATGACAAAGGATTAGTATATGGAACTATTAGACATTGGCTTTGCCTACCAAATTTTTATTTTCACCAGGTGATTGAACATGTGGCCAATCCTGCTGAATTCAGCAAATCCTTGTCAGAGTTGACTGTTGATAGCGGGGCTACAGTGATATCAACAATTAATCGTTCGTTAAGGGCTTATGCGGCAACCATCATTGCAGCAGAGTATATCCTACATTGGGTATGAGGATTTGATCCATCCCTTAATTAGTTTGTCCTTTTATTCTAATCTCCTGAATGGTTATTCCTTCTAATGTAAAGTTAGTTGTCTCGTAAACTTCTCCTTGCTAGACCGCAATCTCTATACATGCTTCAAAGTTTGTTGTGTTAACATTATAAATGGCCTTTGCAGCTTCCTATAGGTACACATCAATGGTCGAGCTTTCTCACGCCAGAAGAACTCGTCCTAATTCTTCAACGCTGTTCTATATCGGTCAGTGAAATCTTCTACGATATCCTATTCTTGGGTTAATTTCAGTCGTGACGTTTATTTTCTTCCCACTGCCTTTGTTTAGGTCCAAGAGATGGCGGGGTTTACATACAATCCTTTGACTAATCGCTGGTCAATATCAGATGATGTTGGTGTAAATTTTATCCTCTATGGCACCAAAATGGGCATGCAAAGAGAAGAAAATCCAACATCAAGTTGAAACTCTGAAGTTTTGCATTTCATCTTTGGAATACCTTTTTCCTTACAGTTTTTGGACTATTGTCTTTAGCTCATCAAGTGAACATATATTCTATATTAACCCTAATCAATAATTCCATGGAAATGGTTCCCCCAAACTTGGTGTTCCTCATTATTGCTCTTTTACTCTTCTCATTAGGGATGACAATTTCACCTGACCCTGAAGGGAAAAGGATGAGATAAAATTTGGATAATAGGGACAAACATTTTTTTTTTCAGTCTCTATCGAGGACAGGGATGGAGAAGAATTCAAATAGGTACACTGCATAATTATATCCAAGTTTCAAACATCAATTCATAGATGAGTATTGTGCTAGACATTCATTTCGCAATGAAATGAACAAGGTGAACACGAAAGCTTAAATAAGTCTACACTGCAATAATAACTCTTATGATATAATTGTCATGTATTTAAAGGATTCTGAGTTACCAGAACTTGTAATCTCTGGCTTTAATCAACCATGTTCTTCACCTTCCTCATGAACTGGCTTATTGCACTGATGACCCGGAGCGGATTCTCAAGATGTGCTGCATGCCCACAGCAAGGGATTTCAATCATTTCTGGACAATCTACAGTTGCATTTTGGTTGATTTCGCCGTGCATCTTCTGAGCAATGGTCTTGAATTTGGCATCTCTTTCGCCAACTATGAGTAGAAGTGGTAGTTTGCAGTGTTTCAGGTCTTCCCATAATGGTCTGTCATCACAAAGGTTAGAGTAAACCTCGTGTCACATGGAATAAAAAAGCGGGAATGCATGTAGTATTTTCTAAGCATCATCGCTACAATGATAGGAACTTACGGCTGCCTGCCAATGCTCATGTCAGACAGAACTCTCGCGAGAGTTTCCAGATTATCATGTTGCAAGCGGGTGGAGACTATGTTCTTGAAGTGTGGATGGCATCTTAAACTGCAGAATGCAATTACATTATGAAGAGCGTTTAAGCACCATAAACTAATAGTGTATCTTAAACACAAACTGTTAGGTACCTGTTCCAGAGGTCCCCAGCATACCAACTGTCTATAAATGATTCCAGGCCTGAAGAAACCAGGAATGATGCAGTAAAGTCATCCTTGGCTCTGCGCATTTTTCGTTCTACTGGATTTGTTAGTCCAGGACTTCCAGAGATTATGACAGCTCCTTCAACCTTTATAAAACATGCTGGAATCAGTTATGAAACCAAGGGAACTTCTATGGTGCTGATCATATCAATGGTTTCTAATCATGCCCGGTAGATATACATGATTGTACCAGGTACGAACTGCACCTTAGAGTTTTGCATGAAACTTGTAAAGAATAAAACTAAATCAGGAGTGAATCATGTATACCGTGGCATTGCACCTTAGTGCCATGTATAATGCTATCCTGGCTCCCATGGAGTATCCCACAAGGATTACTTTCTTGAGATGTAATTTGCCGAGCAAATTGCACAAGATAGTGGCAATGGCTTCGATTGAAAAAGTTGATTCGTCCATAACATCATTACCAGCTCGATCTTGCAGCTTTGATCTGCCATGGCCAGGGAGGTCAATTGAAATGCATCTGGCAGAGCCTGACATGGCTTCCATGATTGGAATCCAATCTTCACCGGTTCCAAGGAAACCGTGCAGAAAGACAATAACATTATTCTGCATGAATCCAAAAATTAAGAGGTATAAGTATAATAGCTGTATTCATCCTTCATGCTTGTACAAATAGGCTACAATCTTATCAAGCAAATGTGACGATAACTTCAAGTTACCTACATTTGCACTTTCTCCAATCTCATGGACATTAATGGAGATGGAAACACTGTCCAGGTCAGTTTTCAACTGATACGTAGAAACTTCTGCATTAGTAGAACTGCGAACAACTGCTTTCTGATTGAATTGAAATTCCTTGAGGAGTCGATCAGCATCAGCAACAGATGCCTCCATAAACCCATAGGATGGATTACAACGAGTTACTAATGGCAGTGTGCTCACATCTTCCTTGAACCATTTGTAAGTTCCAAGACCATGGGCGATCGACAGACTTTCTTCCTTACTAGTGATTCGAAGTATATCTAGGTTTTGCAGGTCAATAAAACGGGAGAACTGAACATAAGCTGATAAACCCAGGGAAGTTTCATATGTGGCACTGATAACAGCATTCTTCCCCAGCTGCTGAGCCCATCGGGCAACCAGTGCTGCATTTTCAAAGCCACCAATGACACTTGGCTTGATAACCTGACAGCATGGTTATGAAAAAATTGATTTACATTCAGAGTTAAAAGATCAGTCTGATTTTATAGCAATGGATACTTGAATTCAACCCACTTACGAATGCAACTATCCCAGGATGTGTGTACTTCGAAAGCATTTCAAAGTGATTTTCTCTATAATTGTTGATGGTTTCATCAAGAGCCACAGGTAAGCCAGTTGCTTCATAAAACCTGATTATATCTTCTTCACTATTAACAGGTTCCTGGAATAAAACAATTTAAAATAAATTTCATAATTAACATACAGATAATGTCACCACGAATTGGGTATTTAATTCTATAGTTTGTATGGATTCCTCTGGTAACAATGTAACATGCAAATCTTCAATAGGTTTACTGAACTGAAAGTTTGGACATATCCTTAGAACAATACCTCAATATACTGCAGACAATAATCTTTTACAGAATGAGCAAATTGAATGGCTTCCTCATAGGACCAATTCCGGTTTGCATCAGCACGAAGTTCAATTTCTCCACCTATTTTCTTTCGTATCTCCTGTACAACTGAAGCATCTTGATTGGGATCATGATGGCGTGCAACCTATATGCAAAAAAAAAAAATAAAAATGTAATACTCCATATTTAAATAAATATGAGCAACAGTTCTAAGTATCTGGTACTAAATAAATCAATAAGATCAAGTAGTGCTCCACTCTTTTCTGTTAAATATTAATCCCAGTCACCTTTCTTGGTAAAAAAATTCTTACCTTAAGCTTTAGAGCTGTAAAACCCTCTTTTACAAGATCAGCTGCCATACAAGCAATCTCTTTTGGACTCCCAATACAATCAAGAAGTGCACAAATTTTGACATCTAATGGCCTCCCAGATAACTCTACTGTTTGTGGGTGAAGTATATTCAATAAACTAGAACCTTCACTAGCTGCAATAGCATTGAGAACAGCCATTTCCAGGCCACACCGGACACTTGGAAAGATTGAACTTGGCTAGAAACGAATTGAAAAGTGATATCAGAAGGCATTGCAAGTGATTGCACTTAACCTCATTAGGTGAAGAATAAGGATGCATTTACATACCGGAATTCCTAAAGTATGCCACAACCATGAAGAGAATGAACCTTTCAGCAAAGGAAGAAACTGTTGAATTGTAACTCCTTCAATAGAATGAGTGAGGAATTGGAGTTGCTCTTCAACATCAAACAGGTTTTCCTTGTGAATCTCTAGAGGTGCTACCTGTTTAGTAGCGCCAAATGAGAATCAAGAAAATAGATGCTTTCTTGATTCTAAAGAAGCTTGATATAAAGGTTGGAGAATTGCAATACCAATTTCAAATAAAGATGAGAGGGAGGAACATCATTGACATAATCATATTTCCTCAAAAATGATTACTAATGCAAGAAGAACCAAATTATTTTCCTAGTTTACTAAGAAATCTTCAGTGTTATGTCATGTGTTCACATTTTTTTTGGGTGTAGCCCAGGGTTTCCACCGTCGAACACAGTGACTAATCCCCTCGCTGGATTGTAGGCACCTCTATTGGGTGAGATAGCTGGTCTGGAGATTTAAGGCTGCTCCATACCCAAAGCCAAGGATCGAACCCTAAGAAAGAAAAGAACTGAAGTTAATAGTAAGCTTACCTCCCCAAAACCAGTGCCACCATCTGCAAGAGACAAACTTATTATAAAGCCTTCTCGGAAGAAAGCAGAAGATTTGTTACTGGCTGAAGCTGAAGTAGGAGGAGAGCATAGCTGAACTCTAACACAAAACAAATTTGGAAATTTAAATTTTTGGATTCTGACCATAGGTAATAAGTTGAATATTTTTAAACCTCACCTATAAAGGGAATATTCCATTTTACCAACTTTGTAGAGCATGAAGCCATCAACCAAAAAACCCGAAACTGAAATCCTTGAAAGGCTACTCAAAGCATGATCCACTGCTTGGCGTGTAAACTTTCTCAAAGTACTAAAACAGGAGGAAATGTATCATAAGAGAAATGCAGCATAGCTTTGGCTGAGTATATAATTTCTTCAGTCATACCTATGAAAGGATGCATTGCCATCAATGGAGCTATTAATTTCAATGACGCAATCTTCATTTTGTGTTTTAGAAGCGAATAAAGCATCTCTTAAATCCATCTTTGACCCTACTTGTACATGTTTCACACTGCATTTCAAAAACATTTTTAACCAAATAGGTAACAACCAAGCAAATGCAATTAAAATAACTACAGAGTAGTAAAAAAGATCGACTCTATTCTACTCATATATAATGTGCACCAACAACACAATGCTCTTACCCATGTGCCATGCATAGATTCCGAACTGAAACATCGTGAGTTGTGTAAAAGTACTGGTCTAAAATGTTTCTTGCGGTATTGCCTGCCACAGGGAGAAGACTGAAGATTGCTCCACCACGGTTGTTTATGACAACTATTGTCATTGGCTTCCTTGGAATCCTTTAAATACCACAAATCTAATTACATTTTGAAATAAAATTCTGTATACTACTTTCAAACAATTGAAATGAAGAGATAGTGCAACTTAATATATCATCTTATTACATCTTGTAAGATGTAAGAAATAAAACGATTACGAACTTACTTTTGTCTCAACAAGGACAATCCATTTGTGTCATGCAGAAAAGAAACATCTCCAATTACAGAAAGTAGCTGCAAAGAAGCACATAAGTGTTCTCTATTACTTCATAGGTGTAAATACTGAAAGCAGCAAGATAACTTTTCAAGTGAGAAAGCTAAAAGGAGAATGGGAGAGATAATTGAGAAAATATAGCTCAGGTTCTTGATGTAAAAAGATATTGTTCAGTTAAATAAATAGTGGAAATTGGCAAATGAACAAAAAAGCAAGTATAGTTTGCCAAGATCCCTTAAGCAATGAAACGATATAAGGATATTTGGCATGAGCAAATGCCAAGCTGCATATTCACATTAATGTACTTTTGCAAGCAACTTGGAAAATAGAAGAGGATAAAAGGTACTAACTTGGTTTTGCAAGCAGCTTGGAAAGTAGAAGAGGATAAAAGGTGCTAACTTGGTGAGGCTTCTTATGATTGAAAGAAAGCATAAACTATACCTGTTATTAAATCTATAGCATTTGCTAAAGCAGAATAACTATGGGTATAAACTAGGGTTGAACGGGACAATAACTAACATGACAACCCTCCAGATTTCTCATCTAATGAGAAAAGATATCATGTTGTGCTCACTCTTTTGTTGCAGCCAACAGCATAACCAATTGCAGTGCTTAGCAAACCATCAATACCACTAGCACCTCTATTAGCACCAACTTGTATATAGTGACAAGCCCCTGACCCCATCATGATGGCCAAATTATGGTCACATTCTGGCCCGTTCCATCCATACATGTCTGCATCACGGATTGGCATGCTGTTTCCAAAGAAGATAGCAGATTCAGAGCAAATAGCTTCCAGAAGGATGTGTGCAACATAAGGTTCAGTGAGGGAGTTCTCAGAATTGATTAACAAGGATATCTCCCAGGCAGCCTATTGCAATGAGAGAGAAGGTTAGAAAAATATGAAGACAGGACAACTGGATGAGAAGTAGTATCATTTAAATCCAATTCTATAATACACTTGACTTTTTGCTTCATGGAAAATTGGCTCCATTAACCCCTAAAATCCGGGTTAGTTTTCAAAATCAATTCACCTTTCTGCCCAGACAACGACATAAAACTAGACAACCTTTTTGTGTGAGTGTGTGTTGGGGGATGTCTTAGAAAGTTCCTTAACCAAGTTCTTGGAATTGCATACCGTCGTATTCAATACTTGCAGAAAGCCTCTCCATCGGTTGCCAGTATGTGGTACACAAGCTTTAAGTAAACAGTTTGTGAAATGAGTGATAGTAGTCTGTATCCTATGTGTTACAATATGCAGAGGATCATGGCGACTTGGGTGTTTGTCAACCATTATATATGAGCATGGGAAGCAACTCTCTAACATTTGTGAGATACGCTTGCTTGTAATACGACTTCCAATCTGTTACAACAATAAATAAATAAATAAATTTCCTAGTTGAGCAGTTTTCACAGAACATAAACGTTAGCATAGTTGTGAAAAGATTTATTTATGTGATGTCAACTTAATTGAAAATCTCCTAGACGTTTCTTCATATCATAGATAGGAAATAAAGATGTCATCAAGCATCATATCACCTGAATTATCACATCAGCTTGCATCCAGTCCTTGACTGAATCTGAGAGGAGTAAATGGTCTAGATGATCTATGAACAAGACTTTATTTTCAATTCCAGGAAAATGATCAATGTATTTCCGCAACCGTAGACCTGACAAGATGTCAACTACAACTGGCCATGAAAGGTGTTTGGCAAGGAGAAGCGCTGCCCATACATCATCCTCTCCATGAATAGCTCCAAGCAATAAAAGGCCTTTATTTGCCATTTGTATCACTTGCAAAACCTCAGCCATGTCTCTGTCAGCATAGCTGCATTCAAATGGATGTTGGACTTGAAAGTAGCGAGTAAAAGGCTCAGCGGTTGACATCCAAACATTTAACCCACTTAAACACCAATGTTTCCATGTTTTTGGACTATTATCTAGTGGTTCACGAAATGGACAGTTGATATGGACTGGACCACATGGTAAAGAGGTTGCAATATTAACAGCATAGTCAACTGTGGTAAGCAACATCCTTGCAGAAATATCATCAGTTGGTGTAGGTAAATTGAAAAAATGCCTTACATATGGACCGAAGTGGTTGACCTGATATACAAAAATGAAAGATACTCAACAGGAAAAATACTAACAGAAAACATAAATATTAAGGAGCATTTTTTGAATGTAATAAATATTTACAAATCAACAGAAACATTTGAAAATATGAATATTTATTACATGAAATTTTATATTGAAGAACAACTAAAGCTGAAATCAATAATTTTCCAACTTCCATAACCTTTTCAAGTTTTCATATTCAAAGTTAAATAATGGTTTAAAGTCCAGCAAACATTCAGCAATGTAAAAATTACAAAAACTACCAACCTGGGTAAGGAGCAGATCTCATTCATTAGAGGTTTCTGTAGTCACCTTAGTAGCTGTTTTTAACAGAAATGAATTTCATGTAGAGCTTTATACATGACATATTTTACACTGAACTGAGTGTCTGATTTCCTTTTTTGCAATTCAACCCATAACTGTTAACAGAGCAGTGGCTATTATACTTCAAATTATTAGGGGAAAAAACCTGATTGATGGCTTGATTTGCTCCAACATCTAGCAACTCTGGAGGACGATCCGCTGTAAGTACGAGAAGTGGGACAAATTCTTGACTTGCCTCAACAATCTGCAAATTACCATAGAACAATGGAAGTCAAACCACAATTTACATAAGCTATAATATATCTAGCAAATCAATTTGATTCTTTCTTTTTTTTTTTTTCCTTAAACAGAGAACTACAGAACATTTTAAAATTTGAAAAAGTTCAAGATAAAATAAATGTAATACAGTACTACATAATTAAACTCACAGCAGGATGGAGATTTGAAACTGCCGTGCCTGATGATGTTATGACAACTGCTGGTCTCTGAGAACCTTTGGCATAACCAACAGCATGAAATGAAAGTGAACGCTCATCTATGCATGCAATACAAGTTGTAGTTGGATGAGTAGAAGCGGCAATTGCTAGGGGAGATGACCTTGAGCCTGGAGCTATACAAAAATACTAGATGTAGAATTAATTAGATGTTTGTAACCCAATAAAGTAAATCCGGTTATTGAAGGAAGCCTCACCGTTAAACCAAGTCGGTTGCATTCTTCAATTATAAGAGATGCCCACAAGAAATTAATGTTGGCCCATTTTTGCTTTATGTACTCAACTTCATTTAGATGATTGCAGTGACACTGTAAAAGAGTCATATACCAAATGGCTTCAGTAAAATTTGTCTATGGTAACTGAAGAAAAAATGGGGTTTTTTTTTCAAACCTTGCATACCATGTTATTTGCAATAGCCAAAGAGGGTGAAAGCCTCACGAAGAACTGACTGGAACAGCAGGTAACCTCTTTCTGCATGAAACAGGTGCATTAAATAGATATCAGAAACCATTTAGTTCAATCTGCATCGAGAATATAAAAATGTAGCAAGACCATTTTGTATGTGCAGAAAAGAGTAGAAATAGACAGCTTCTAGCACAGAAAGACTTCAGAAAGTTAGAGGAACAATAATTACCAGGATAAAGGGAATACCAGTTCCACATTGCTTGGTCCAAGATAATTTCTAACCAGCTGGAGTGGAGTGCATACCTACAAAAGAAATTTGCATTGGAATGAATTTGAAGGAACAGCTGCATAATTTTTTTTTTCTTAGGGAATGCTTATAATAACCTTGGAATATTTGAATAATTGCCGTATCAGCTTTCACAATCAGAACATAAATGAGAATTATTATTTCAGTGGTCAGATTTCAAAACTAAACTGTATTACCATTTGGATATTTTCATCCTCTATTGTGTTAAATTTCCCAAGAGTACTGCTAATGTGTTTGCTGCTGCATCCTCCTGATTTGGTGCAACAGCTATGTTTGGCCTGAAAAATTAAATATAAAAAGAGAAACAATAGATTAAAATTTTAGACATCCAAAAGAAACATCTACGTTGAGCAAACGGATAGGATGAATCATATCAAAGTTTTTCAAAATATAATAAGAAATTAAAAAGAGATAAACTAGACCGTTTTGTAAATGTTAGGTTCAAAAAGGATGTACAGAAGAGCAAGAGTCAAGTTAGAACAAGTTGTTTTAAAAGGTAACGTATATAGACAACAATTCGGTTGAAAATTGAACTATATACAGATGTATCTTGCTTCCAAATTCATTTAGACAAAAGGGGGAGTGCACAGATAAAATTTTCAAAAAAGAATGGCGATAAGGACAGATGATGCAATCAGATATTCAAATTTAAAAGTTTTAAGTCATAAAAAAAAACTTGTAATCAATAAATACAGCACATAAAGATAGGATCAAAAGAATACCTGGAGAAGAGAGACATCATATGTTTGAAGAGCCTCTTCAAAGTTGCACATAGATGAATCATTCCATGCCAGTTGCACAGCCAATATTGAAGTACCTCCAACCTCATCTAATGTAATCTACAAAAATAAAATTCTCAATTTACATGTGGGCATATGTTAGGAGTAGCTCATATATAAGAACAAGAATGGGCAACTTGTGAAATATATTCATGTGTTAGCTTCAAATATTTATGAAAAATATCAACAAAAACAAATTGTGAGAAAAGTAATATACCAATAAAAAGGAAGAAAACTAAAATTACCTGGGGAACAAAAAAGTAATCTGAGCCAGCCTCATGCTTCATGAAAGACAACAGTTTATCAGAATCAATACCGAAAAATCCATAAGCCACTGTAAGTTTTGGATCAATGGAAACATATCTGCAGAAGTACCAATTTATCAAAATTAATGTAGAACCGCCTTCATTCTTCACAGAATGTGACACTTTAACAGGATTAATACCCAAAAAGCAATAATCCCCTAAATATTTAGAAAAACGTAAACATACGGGCATAACTATCAATGGTTCACCTTATTTAAAGAAATAAGTGTCATTAATCTTCTTTCAGAATCAAGTCATAAATCTACCATTAGAACTATAAGAATAAAGGGACAATTTTACCAAATACTTTTACAAAATTATTAAAATCCATTTTGTTTAACCCTAATTCCAAAACATTAAGGTTCCTTTATTCTTTGTCATTGGAATCGTTGCAAATGTTATCATAAAAGAACATTTATTTTCGCAATGTTCACTGACTCAATATATCTTTCTTTGATATTTAAAAAACTTTTTACACTTTCTTTACTCATAAAAAATAAAAATAAAATAAATAAAATCATTTTACAGTCGACTAAGTGAACTACGGGTTTTTTCAATCATGATTTGAGATATCATATGCAAACAAATTAGTGAAGTAACAATAAGAGACAAAACTACCTTCCACTTTCACTCAATTCTCCAGCAGTGGCTGAAGAAGGGCCCTTGAAGTTGATTGCAGAACCAATTCCAAAGACTCCATGAGTTCTACCCAAAGCAAGCGATTTGTAGGTTGGATGGTCCCTCTCCTTGGAAAGAAAGATTATTGGAAACACTGCTGATGACTCTGGCTGACAGCAGAACCAGTTCAAAGACTTTGGACTAGGTGGAACTGCAACCTATGAGTGTGACAGGAGCAGTGTCAACCAAGAATTCCATGATGAATTTTTGGGAAACAACCACCAATTAAAAAGTCGATTCTAAATAATTTTCAAGAGCTATATATGTATATTCAAAATCGAGAGTTTTAGTTAATAAACACTGCCATGTCTCTCCCTACTCAAATACAGAATTCCCAAGTCCATACAAGCATTACATGAAAATATATAACATTCATCCAAATAACAATGCCCTTTTTCTGTTTCTGCCAATGTTTCCTCAAATACCGAATTCCCATGCCTAACTATACAAAAAGTCTCACTTCATGAGTTCCAATATAAATCTAGTTTTTTTAATCAAAGTTGACAAAATTCATTGGGACCAAACAAATGGGTTTAAAATTTAGAGCTGAGCAGATGATCCTCACTACCTGAAATCTTAGCATACCAAAAGCAAAAGCAGGAGGGTTGGCCTTCAACTCCTCAACAGCTTCTTCAATCTTCTCCAGCCCTTGCTCCAGCGTCAATGCCGGAGGCAACGTCCGAGTAATACAAGTCGACACTATCAATGCTGCATCCTCAAGCTCCAAGACTCTACCTTCCCGAATCGAGCACCGAACCACCTGCACATAAACCCAAAACAACAAATAAAAAA
This sequence comes from Ipomoea trifida, assembly GCA_003576665.1. Taxonomy (NCBI): domain Eukaryota; kingdom Viridiplantae; phylum Streptophyta; class Magnoliopsida; order Solanales; family Convolvulaceae; genus Ipomoea; species Ipomoea trifida. The sequence goes on from CP025656.1 coordinate 22,364,549, forward strand.
ACAAAATTCAAGCAAACCATAACACCACAACGTTTCTAACACATTTTGAGCTTCAAGCAACAAAATGCAGTTTGCAGAACCTCAAATTTGGGGTACTTCATAGAGCGGAGGATACTGAAGCGTCGCGGGGAAGGTTGGGGGAAATGGCTGAGGTTGAACTTGAAAACCGCGGGGCTTCTGCGGCGAACTTGAACATACGGAGAAATCTGGAAGATATGAACGCCTTGCAAGGTGATTGAGTTCATTGCAGGTAGATTTGAGGGGGTAGGTGGGTTGGGATTTGGGAAGATGAAGAAGATGAGAGTAGAGGATATGGTGTAATCTTTAGCCGATTCAGTAACGAATTTGGAAGGTAGTTTTAAATGGGTTTGAAAATTGGCGGGTAGGCCTTTTTTGGGCTAACTTATTGGGCTTTGGTGAGTAGTTGTGTTGGGCTCATCGTTATTTGAATTGGACTTCGGAGAGGTCCATATTGAGCCTGTTAGTCATTACATTTTCTTTTTGTATCTAAGATAAAGATCTCATGTTCAAGTCTTATTGATTTCGTAATAGCATTAGATTTAAAATTTGTGTAGATATGATTTTATGAACTTTTTTTTAATGAAAAAGTCAGTAGCTACTATACAAGGGTATGATCTGTTCAATTGAGAGTCTAATAGGCAGCCTCTAACTGAGAGTCAAACTTGTGATCGATCACAAACTCACTACGTACCCAATCAACTCAGCTGTGACTGAAGCCTGTTATGAACTTTTATATTTATTATTATTATTATTATAAATTATTGTACAATTTTAGTAGATGAGAACTTTCTCTTTTAGAGGGCTGAAGCTGCGGGTATGAGGGAAGCTCTAAGTTGGTTAAAAGGTCATTATATTAACCAGATTCAAGTAGAGATAGATGCTAAACTAGCTATTAACTGATTTTAAAAATAGATTTATCTACTTTGATCTTATCATCAATGACATTAAAGAATTAGCTAGATTCTTTGATGACATTAGTTTTTTGTTTGCTAAATGACATGTGAATTGAATATGACAAAAAAAATAAATATATTACTATAGTATTATTCAAATAAAAATGGTGATGGACTGATGTTATCATGTCTAGAAAACTCATTATTTCTCCCAATATGAAAATTTTGTCTTTCTCCACTGGGAAGAAAATTGATTAAGCATTTGTCCCATCAATGATAACATATTACATATATATATAATAATTTGTAGATTGAATTAGCAAGCCATCCATGTCAAAGAAAACTACTAAAGTCAATTTGTTAGTGTTTTGATGTTTAGTCAACACACATATATATAATTTCAACTTCTACTTTTTAAATTAATTTGGTCAAACAAAAATAAATCTCAAAGCCGTGTGTTGCAGAAGATTTTCCACATTATACATATCATATCAATCACTTGAACCACAAACATTTATTAGATTTTAGGGACCATTTGAAAAAATTAAAAATCCATATATAGTTAACATATTTGTTTATATTGAAACAATGAGTCATTTTATAAAATTTACAACTAAAAATCAGCATCAATTCATTTAGTCAAAATTTTTTAAAAGTCTGAATCGTACTCTATCATATCACTAATGTTTGTCAAATATGTCGATCAAAATATAATTATATAAAGTTCAAAAACAGCATAACGTTATTTATAAAGTAGAATTAGCATATGCTAGTCCTATCATCGCGAGACACTCATCACAATTTATTAGCATGAATAGCATCCACATAATTTGACTTTCATTTGCGTTGGAGTTGATCTCTCGACTTTAAAATTGTATGAGTAGTATATTATGCATATCAATTATTTCAAAACGTTGATTATTGATCATAGTGTAATATAATTTAGTAATGGAGGCAGCTAGGATGTTTGATGTTGACAAATGACAAGGTTAGTTGTATCAACTTTAGTTTTGTCACTATCTATCGATGCTAGTTTCAAAGATATGAAAATATGGGATATTACATACACACTTGTATATGCATGTTAGTTGATAGGTTAACGAAATTTTTACTAGAGTTAATTACTAAAATGATCTCTTGACTATAATAAATTTATTAATTCGATTATTGACTATCTTTTTTTTTTTTTTTGCTTAATTAAGTCCCCAACTTAAAAAAATTTAACCAAATTGATCATCCGTTTGTTTAGCCACCAGACATCTGTTTACTCGGAACCAAATTAATAATTTCACTATAGTCAAATGATCATTTCAATCATCAAATGCACCTTTTTCTTTCTTATTAAATCGAATAGTTAACTACCAAAATGTTCCATTGACAATAATGAAATTACAAATTTGGTCTCGAGTAAATGGATGTTTGACAGCTAAGCAAACGGCGGAAGACAAAATTAGTTAAGATTTTAAAAGTTGAGCACTTAATTAGGCAACAAAATTGTAGTCAAGGGACCATTTCGATAATTAACTCCTCATGACTATATATAACAAGTATTTAAAAAAAAAAAAAAAAAAAACTACTCTCCATCATCTTATATGTACAAAATCTATTACTCCATTTATGAAGAATTAAATTTATTTCACTTGAATTTCAAGATTAATCCTTTTGAAAACACTAAAAGCAATTGATAACCTAAGCATAGAAAATACATGTGGCTCCGATCCAATTAAGAATTCCAAAGAAAAAGAAAAAAAGAAGTTCACTCAAATAAATAATAGCCACACAAAAATTGAATGCCCAATCCTTTATGGGATCTTACAATATTATATGATAGAGATAGAGAAAAGGTTAAGCTACCAATTAATAAGCTACAAGAGATTGCAATCTTCATTGTTGCTCCACTAGTAAAGATAAATTTAAGTGAGATGTGTCAATTCATTGTGAGAAAAACACAAATGGCAATTAGCAAATCCACGTGGCACAATCAATTTAATAGTTGCAAGATTAGGTAGTAGCCGTTGATTTCATTTTTCCTATAGCACGTACATGTATGTATACTCCGAGTATTTTGACAAAAAAAAAAAAGAAATTTGTGTAAGATCGTTTTACGTAATATGTGTTATATTTTTAACTAAAATGTATATTTGTTTATGAATTGTTGTTACATTATATTTTCGGTATTGCTATATTGATTTTTTTTTTTTGGTGTTATTTGTGTTATATTTATTTGAGTTAATGTTACATTATATTCTCCTTCAATATGATATTACTATATTGATTTTTTTTATGTGTGTGTTTATTTTACTTGGATTTTATTTTATGTTTTTGGTGACGAGGAAAATCTGTGCACATAAAAAGTAAATTGCACTAAGAAAATCCTATGCAATAAGCTCGACTTAAAAGCTGTTGTTGACAATAATCAAACATTAACCTTCATGTATGAGATTTATCATGATCCACTTGATCACCCTATTTTTAAACTACTTTCTCAACCTAGAGAAGAACAAAGAGACAGCAACGCCTCCACTGAGGCTCGAACCCACCACCTCCCGTATACAGGGAAGGGTTTGATACCACTAGACCACAAGGCCCTTGGTCTTGATCACCCTATTATTTAATCTTTTAACTTGTGATGAGATCCCAAATTCAGTTATAAAAAAAAATTGCAATTGAAAATGAACCAAAGTAAGCTAATTTCATAAAATCTTATTCTATATTTATCAATTTCAATTCACTAATCAAACACACCACGAAGGAAACAAAACTTGTAAAATTAAGGCTATACCTATGAGCACCTTTTAACACTCCATTAAAGAATTATTTCTATATGAGGAATTTATGCTTATGTATTACAAAACCACATTCTAAATATAACATGGGCTTGATGACATGGTCATAGGAAGCAAAAACATCTAAGAAAATCTCTCACACATAATCCAATGACAGGTTTATTTAATTATTTTTTACTTTTAGGACCAATAATTATTTATTAATTAGATGGTGGGATATGACTTAATGTCACACTACTACAACTATTATTGTACAATCGAAAATTCCTTAAACAAAGAGTTGCCAATCAAAAGTCAATTAAGTGGAGAAATGTTTGCATTTAGGAATTTAGACACTATCTTAATAATTAATAATAATGATAATGATGATGATTACATGCCTATCTCATCGGCCACCTAAGATTTCCAAAACCAAAAGCTAGCGTATGCATATATTTCACTCCTAATTAATTTCACAGTTTTTTTTTCTCGTTACACGAAAAATCTTACTCAAAAATATAGAATAGCATTTAGGTCAATAAGGCATCATCATTTTCATCATAGGTTGCACGTGACTGCTTGTCATATCATTTGATGCATCCCATCACAACCAATCAAAGAGCGTTACATCAACATTATATATAAGTAAAACCTTATAGTGGACTCAACTTGTTTATATGTAAGCAAACCATACTGCTCCCACCAATAAGATTGAGTGACATTTACCTACTAACATGGCAAACAAGTTAATGAATGTGACTATATATACTATTCTGATATGATCCTTAATATTGATATATGTATGCACCTTTTGACCTACTATTAATTGGTATACGCCTATTGTCTATGTGGAACACGTACTATGGTAATAGGAGGCAAATTGGACAATTTTTTTTTACATAAAATTAAGATTATTATAAATATATGAACATGCATTCATCATATTAATTAAACCAATATTTGTCCTGAAAGATGTGGTCAAGTAGGTAGAGAATGACTATTGTATCTAAAGATCACGAATTTGATTCTTGTTAACACTCTTTCGGTCGAACTTGATAGGGAATATATCCTCGTATACTTACTCGTATGCTGTGAACACCTGCTCGGATCCGGCTACATGTGTGATAGAGGTTCGTTTTCGACCTGATCCGATCTAAGAAGAACACATGACCGACCCTACCTATGAGTTAAACAACCGATTTAATTTGTCTAATGGGCTTCTGCTCTAACCTTTCGGGCTAGACCCGATCTGATTGATCAGCTAGGGCCTCGAGCACCCGGGATGAGCCCTTAAAAAGCATATTGGCAGCTGAGCCAGATGGCTATTGGCTAATCAAATATATATACTTCTACACGTGCATGTTTCTCCATAGGTCTCCGAGACCGCCGAGTGCATGAGGGACATGTACTTGTGGGGTACATGTCGGCCTCTCAGCATGTTTAAATACCCGCTAGATACTTGAAGGGGACGTGTCTCTCCCTCTAGAACAGTTACGAACTCGAGAACCTCCGATCTTCGGTCATTAATACCTCAAGCCATCATTTCCAAATACATACACAAACACATATATCCAGTGGAATTTATCATATCAGAAGTTCAGAACGCATATGATTTGCATGTTAATTATTACATAGGAATAGCGTTTAATCAAAACGTGTACACACTTAAATAGTGGTTATTGATTCTTCGTCATCCAAAGAAAAAAAAAAAACAAAAAACAAAGATTTAGCTAGGCTGCAGTCATGAAGTGACAGGCAGTGCAATTGGGTGGCACTATGGTGGCGTTGGCACCCAAAAATATAATGAAGAGACCCCACCATCCAGCAGCAACTTTTTACATTATATATGTAAATGTAAATGTGTGTACAAAATGAAAGCAAGTCTTGTTTATTGTTTCAACAACTTTGTTATCTACGCAATACTAAAAACGTCTGGTCTGTAATGGCTAAGCTGTTAAATCCAGTCTCCCTCCGTACACAGCACTAGCGGTTCCTAGTCGCACCATCTTTTCGCTCTATTTCCCATTGATCGCGACTTTCACTTCTTTTGCACTGTGTGAATCAATACAATTCAAGTTGCCCAAATTGGATATTTCGGCCAATCACCCTATCGGAGATAATATAATATTAGTATATTACTAATGGAAGGCATATGAGTTCAAATTTTGCACTTTTACCATTATTGAATTTAACTGTGATATATATATCTAATAACTAATAAGTACGTAAATGTCACACTTATAGTGTTAGGAAACAAATAATGTTTAGCCATATATATGGCTATCAAATATTATTAATGTTGGACAAGTTGTGTTACTACGAACATGTACTAAGTGTTACATATAGCTAAACATAAATTAAGAAATTTTTGTGCGTGTCAATAGATAGCTCATATAGAACGTTGAACTTGAAACAGAGCTATGGCTTAATAAGTTCCAAAAAATCTACGAAATAGAGCCATTGTGATTTAGAGCTACCAAAAAGTTGAACTTAGTTTGACACATGGTACTTTAGAGTTATCAAACCAATCATCCAATCAATTTGGCTGGAGGTTGCCCCTAGTACTCAATATTCCGCTAATATCTATGTCTAACATTTTTTTTTTTGAAATACTCATGATTCTTTACAAGATAGTATTTTTTCTATATTTTCTCAAACATTTTCAGTTCAAAGAATCTAATTAAGCCTCCACCACATAATCATAATCAGGATGTCATCACTCACACTACATGGTACAGTAGTTTGCTAATGTCTAACATATTTAATAACACTGCGAATATTTGTTTTACTACGATCTTTAAAAATTATTGTCTAAACATGTGATAACTTATGGTCTTTTTTTTTTTTTTTAATAAAACTATAAAAGTAAAGTCAATATTGTCATACTTAAAATGAAATAAATATATGTTTTGGTGTAATAAATTAAACTGCATTATTAGTTTACGCATTGTGTGCATTTTTTTTCCTATAATTATATATTATCCTTTTAAACCGACAAATACACCAAAAAATTACAAACATTTTATGCATGAATAACCAACCATTATAACAATGCATCTATAGTATACTCCAAATTCGAAAAATACTTTTTATGAGTTTAAAGTTGGAGACTTTATTATTTATAACTTTATAAGCATGGTAAATGGTAAGTGAATTATATATGACATATCCCCAATACAAATATGTCGCAACATGTTTTTTTTTCCTTCTTTTTTCTATTGGAAGGAGCATAATCCACCTAACCTAAATAAAAAAGCCGTGCACGTTTCAAACTAATTAAATTATTAGTAACTTTCAACGTTAGATTTCATTAAATTCCCTTAGCTAGCTTCTTTCACATGTTTTCATTCTAAACCTGTTTGAGACAACCAACTCCCCATTATGCGACTTTGTGTTGTGTCTTTACTTGGCTTGATCATGCACTTTGGATAGGGATTAGAAAGGGTGGGGTAATTTCAATTTTAGTCATTGATTAAGCTTAGTTAAAAGGATGGAGAAAAAAAACTGAAAAAAGTAAATGTTAATGATAGTATTATAATACTGAATGCATTGAAACAGTTGTTCAAATAGTATGACACACGAAAAATATGAACGATGATTTAATGATATATAAATCCTTAAAAGGATAAAACCAAAAAATAAAAAATAAAAAGCAATAAGTTCTGAAGTTCATCATATTCGGATGAAGTATAGATGTCAAGTGGTGGTTTGCTAGCTTTAAGCAAGCTAAAATGGGTTGTTGAAAAAAATTATAAAATATAAATGTCATTGGGTCGAGGTTTAGAGGACTGAATTCAATATACTACTATAAAAATTTAATGTTGAATATTATACAAGTATAAGGAAATAAAGTTTTATATTTACTACTAGCTATATCTTCTTCTTCTTTTTTTAAACACTAGCTATATCTTTTAGTATAGTGGTAAGTATTTTTTTAATTCTAATAATAATTGTATAAGAGCAAGTAATATGTTGTGTATAGTTGAGCATCCTGCCATGCATCGGTTTTTTAAACATGTTAAATATGGTGGCAAAAATTAAATAGAACATGTTTCAAATGAATTATGATTGGTTTTACAATTGGGTAGGTTAAAACAAGTTGAAAATTACCAAAATTCAATTATTTTAGAAGTTAAAAGGTTTAAATATTGTAAAATGAATAATACAATATATTCCTGTGAAAAAAAAGGTTAAATGTGATAATTGTATGTGTATAATTCATTGTTAAACAAACCTCATCTCGATAGATCTTTTATCTTTTATTTTTTACTCTCTCATGACGTAAAATTCAATTTGTTTAAATTAATTCATAATATATATGAACATATATAACTTGATAGGCAAATTAAACAATAATTATGATGAATTAAAATGTTAATTAAATAAAAAAATCACATTATTATCTAAAACAATGGTATGGAAGAAACGGACAAAAGACTGCAATATATTAATCCCTTAAGCCTCTTCGTTTGATTCTTTTGACATTGGAACACATTTAAGCCACAAATCTATAATTAAAAATTGAGTGACAATTAAACAATGACCATACTAGAAAATTAGGTCCACACGTCTTTGATCATTATATTCACCAAAAAAATTAGATTTCTCTTAAATTTAAAGACATATATGCATGTAAACCTAAAGTTTACAATAATAGATAATAAGTATAAAAATATGAAAGGAATGTAAACCTAAAGTTTACAATAATAAATAATATAGGTATATATAAAGTTGATCGTTTTATCATCCGTGATAAATTTTTTGTTTTGGATTATTTTCTTTTTCTGTTTTTTTTTTAAATTATATAAAGTGATTGGCCAAGAAGGAGATGAGCAATTCTATAGTATAAATTTTATAGGTAATTAAACTGCAATTTTCATGGGTCCATTGTATCACTATTTGTAGTGCTCTATGAGTCATCACTGCTTAAAATAATCATAAGAGTTTACTGCTTTAAATAAATCAAGATTTCGTCATCAATCAGATTATTATCTTAATGGCAGACTTCAATACAAGTAGAATTCTGAAAATGCATGCCTAGCTAGCTTGCCAATGATCAATGAATGCGATCAAAGTATGATAAAATTATTGTACATGTATTAAATTGTTAATAATTATTCGTTTATGGATATTGCTATGGAGAACAAAATTTTTACCAAAAATTTGTGATTTTTTCTTGCTAAATTAAAAAAAAATTAAAACTCTAATTAATTAATTTTGGAGTATTTAGATTTTCTTTTTTAAATACTCATGATTCTTTACAAGATAGCATCTGTTTTATATTTTCTAAAACATTTTCAGTCCAAAAAAATATAAATCCATCTCTCTATCATTCGAGTTCAACCCTATGATTACCAGTTTGAAATGATAACTGAGATATCTATCACACTACATGATAGTTTGACAGAATATTTGGATATTTGTTCTCTTCACAGTTCCCATCATATTTAGTGATTCAGACTTATTCGCGATAGATTTAACTCATCTTTTCATTCTCCATTGCATGCATGGATGATATGATGCCATTATTGATGCTTAGCTTGCATGATTCATTGTATACATACACACACATATATATAACATCTACACATCATGGATGCATATGCATATGGATGTTTACTACACCCTTAGCTTCTTCTCCCTATAAAACCCTCTCACCCCTCCATAGAAGCTCCCCTAGCTAGCTACCTTCTCAACCCCATCTGCAAACAAGCTAGCAAGATTATTCCTCAGCTCCAAGAATATCATAACATATCATATCATCATTATATTCATCGCACCTTCACTATAGTTTCATCAACATGATTCCATCAGTAGAGACCACAGGAATCAACTATTTTGCCGCAGAGAGTCCTTTCACTCTTCCCCCTCTCGATTTCACCTTCAACTCCTCACCTTCCATAGACTACTTCACCAGATTCTTAAACATCAATAACAATCCCCAAAACGCCCTTCCAATAACCCCTCCAGATTTCTCTCTATCCGCAAGCATCAGCAACAACTCAACCTCCGATGAATCCGAGGAACAGCACCACCGGATCATCGACGAGAGAAAGCAACGTCGGATGGTGTCGAACCGAGAATCCGCCCGGAGATCGAGGATGCGGAAAAAGCGGCATCTAGATGAGCTTTGGTCCCAGGTTCTTGCTTTTAGAACGGAGAATTGTAATCTGCTCGATAGGCTGAACCAGATTTCGGAGAATCACGATAAGGTCCTGCAGGAGAATATGCGCCTCAAGGAAGAAGCGTCCGGCCTCCGGCGACTGGTCGTTGAGCTCCGAGACGGCGGCGCCGATGATCCTTTCAGTGATTTGAGAGATCTGGAAGATATCAAATGTTCATTTACATAAGTTTTCAAGTTAATTTTGCTCTCTCACTCATCTATCAGTCTTTTCCAAGTATTTTTTTTATGTTCTCATTATTCTCTAATTTTATTGTCTTGTTTACTAGTCAATCAACTCCTTCCATCATCTCAGTGCTTTCTTATCATTTTAAATTTCTTTCTATATTTTCTCATTTTATCCCGTCCAAATTGGTCAAGCCACATGGAGGGGAGAAAATGTTGTTGAGAGAAGATTTAATTCCTTCTGCAATTAAAGATTCTTCAAACAGTGTTTGCTGACATCCATTTCGAGGAAGCAATATCTGATGTGCGCGTTTCACAGTAGAGCACACCGGATGTTGCTTAGCTTCCTCAAAATGGATGTCAGCAAATACTGTTTAATTTGAGCCATATGGACGCACCTAGGAGAGTGTAGGTTCAGTTGGAGTGATACCCAAAAATCCCAACAATTTTGGGAAATAATTTTTATACCCGATATTGTTTGATTCAAGTGAAATTATTTTGATTTTATTTCAAATTAGTTTGGATATACTCATGCCAAAATTTTATTTTTATCAATTTTAAAATTTTTAATAATTTTATTATTTTTGTATTTATATGTTTTCATATATTTTCAAGTTTTCAACTCCAAAAGTCATTCTATGAAGAAAAAAAAATGCACTCTACATATCACACAAATACAGTCTCACTCCATCAGATCATAAATAAACATAATAAGATATATAGAAAGGCAAAGTATATAGGAGGCCAAAACATGCACGCCATACATACCAAAGATAAATAATGAATGAACTCAACAAAAGATGATATATACTGCAAACTATATGTAGGCGTATGCTCCTATTTGATCATACAAGAAAAGACGGAAGGTGATACTGTTAGGAAATAAGATTAAGAAAATAATATTTTCAAAAAAATAAGCACAAAATACGAAAGGATTTCTTGAAGGTGGTAAGCTTCATGTATTCCAGCAGGAGAATCACCTGGAATTATCATTACAAATTTGAGGTGGGTATGTTTATGTATTCCAGCCGGTACATTCATGTATAATAAGAGCTCCTCCTATGAGCTGATCAGCAGTAACTTGAAACACTTCGAGAGGATTACCCGTCACCTTCATATATTTAGCTCGAAACTTAAAGGTATACTTCATCAATCCAATCATCCAAACAAGCACCTCCTCACCCTCAGGCACGCTGTCAAACTCCTACGATTTGTCTGGCTAAAAGGATAAAATAATTAGTAATACTAAATATGAAATTGAGGTCAGGAGAGGAAACAAAAATATAAGAATTTGAAAAAATAAAAATAAAAAATTATATAGACATACGTGACTTTCCTGATAATGATTAAGAGCCAATTTACATATATCAACAATAAGTTTGTACTCCTCAGGTTTGTTCGTTCTGATGTGTTCAATGGATTTTTTACATAGGTACCAAATCGAGGGTGGCTGAAAAATTATAATTGCTATTATTGAGGGACGGATTTGAAGCAAATTAGAAGCAGAATGAAATCACAGAAAACTGAAAGATAAAAAAAAAAACTATTAATAACTGAATTATAATTGCAAAGTTCAATCGGAGAACAGATACATACTTTTGGTTCCGATAGCCACCTATCCGCAGGTAAACTCGCCGCATGATCCTCTGCAAGCTTCAATATGATGATGTCGTCCATAGAGAAATCGGATAGAGAAGAGTCAGCCATGGCTATACCTGGAGGGCTGGAGGGGCAGATAAAAATAAATATTTTGCTTCACTGAAGTCTGAAGAGCAGCCCATAATCTGCTGCATTACTTTCTCCGATCCTACCTAACAAACTACTCCTACATATACTCTTGTTCATGTTAACAAAGTTCTCTTTTCCTTGTTTTTATGGCTTGATTTCCTATGATATTGACCTGACCAAGGTGGAATTTTGGGTCCAGATTCATAAAATACCACAGAAATATTCCACACTTCCCAGTTTGAAGCACAGAGCAATTCAATGAGATGGTTAAACCCTACGGGCCGGGGACAAATTATTGGCATCTAAGCCAACTCCCAACCAACAAGTTTCAAGAGGAGAAGGACGGTTAGTTTGCTGGAAACGAGGTACGAGGTTGGAGCTGAACAAAACGAATGTGGTGCCACGCTTTACCCACCGGATCTTGCTCAGTACTCTGTCTGAGGGGTTCAGGAATTAATTGTTTTCCCAGGTGGCTGTATTAATGAGTCAACGATTATTGTTTTAGTGTCAAAATTTCACACTTGTCACCCCTCTATTCAAAACATGCCGAATTTTACAAAATTTAAAAGTATTTTCATCTACTATATTGTTGCGAGTGGTTTTTTCAAATAATATGTACTGCACTAATTTCTGTAGTTTCTACACGTACTATATAGTATAATTTTGAATAATGTAGTTTGGAGCCCTATTATATCAATTATGGCTTGTTATTTGCGACTTAAAACTCGTTTGGATGGGTATTAACTTTTACTACTGAATTCAAGACAAGGTTTTAAGGTCTAGCTAGGGCTAACTCCAACCAAGATAGCAATTAGCAAGACATCCACACTTATAATCACAAGGTCACGAGTTTGAATCCTTGCTTCATTGGTTTGTGCCGATTAACTATAGATAATCTAGGTTGATTTACTTCCTTATATCTTTTTGTTGTTTAGAATCACAAGGCGGGATTTAACTAGACCTGAAAGGGTTGTGGGTTTCCCTCGTCATCCAAAAGAACAAGGTCTAGCCAATTATTGTTCATTTGTTCTTCTTTAATTGTAACTCTACCTTCACACCTCATCATTTAATTATATAACTGCATGCATGTAATGATTGTTCAAGCTTTTCCTCGTAAGTATGGCATGGGTTGGGTTACTTCGGCACGATAGCGTCCCGTACTATCTATTCTTACCTTTAAAAGGCAGCTCACTTTACGTTCTTAAATCGAAAATTATCTTTTGGCTAATCATTTATAACTTTTTTTTTAAAAAAAAATATAAAACAAATTAACCTCCGGCATTTACATTTATAAAATGTTACATGTAGTAGAAAGGTCTAGGATGTTATATTAGGTCTAGGATGTTATATTAACTTAAAAATATGCTAAAATGCAAAACAAATTTTGTATATTTGGGTGGTAAAAAATGAGAAATGGTGAAATAGAAGTATATAACATTAGAACATAATAAAACATTATTATGGTGTGTCCTACTTAAATAGAAATTGCATTGATTATTCATTTGGAATAACATAATATTTGTTCGTATAACGCATACATTAATTTTATTAAAATTACTTGAACTTGATTTGACGAACATTATAATTTGATTCATTTACTATTAAGTCGAGTTTAAAATCAATTAATTCCAGTAACAAATCAAGTAGAATTCAACTATCTTAATACTCAATTTGAATAGTTCGTAAACTTAATCAAACTTTTTCGTTTCAAAAAAAAAAAAATCAAACATTTTAAATACATTTTATATAAATATAATATTACAATAGAATAATCTTAAACTTCATGCTACCGCGGGCCGAATCTTGATTTGTGTGCCAAAAGTCAAAGGGCAAAATTGCCACTACACCCGAACCAAAGAATTATTGTGGACCCTCTCTTACTGGATCCAACCTACTCTGAATCCTGGAAGGACTCTTTTCAGTTTCAGGTCGTTTGAAGCTTCGACCTTCGAGGCAAACGAAATCTTTAAAATCCCCATGATTGACCAAAACCTCTGATACACAGTTCAGAACGCAAAAAACTTTTTTTTTTTTTGTTTTTTTTTTTGTTTTGGGCAAATGGGTATTCTGGAAACTATGGGTTCCATTGATTGGGAGCAAGAATCGTATCCAAGCTACAGAGATTTGGCAGTGCTTCCGCTGTTCGTGCTGTTCTTCCCCGCTATCAGATTCTTGCTTGATAGATTCGTATTTGAGGTAGAGTTTCTTAGTGTTTGAGTTTTCTGCTTCACTTGTTTTGATTTGCTTGATTAGGCTAGTGGTTATAGATTCTGTTTTGCCTAAAATATGTTAAGTTTAGCAAGCTAGATGTTATATTTTCATGATTTTGATTTGTTTTGAAGTAATGACTCTGCTTATTAGCTTCTTGTTTTGTGTCTTTGAAGTAAATTTGATTTGTGTAATATCATATTTGGTTCAGTATGCTTTATGCACATTGGCCCCATGGCAGATTATTAAGCAAGCTGTTTTGGGATTAGAAGTTGAAAATGAGTTTAACAGCTGACTTTAAGTTTAGATTTGATCATTTATATTCATTCAGTATCCTTGATAAAGTCAGTGGAGATTGGAGATTAGAGGTTACTTGGAATCACTAACACTGTATTGTATTCGGGTTGTTTATTTGTATTCAATCTCTGTGTGTGCTTGATGCACCACTCTATAATAGCAACTGCAGTATCAATCTAAGCTATGAAATGAATTTCGTTTTTCCATCTAGGTGTAGACTTTGTATGTGAATCACAAGCAAAACTGATTAGGATGGCAATGGTAACATAATTTATACCCCATGCATCTGTGTCATTCTGTCGTGATTCTTTGGATGAAAAGCCAATGGCAAATAAGTTGAAGTTGATTTTTTGGATGACTGGTGAGGGTGAATTTCAGTGTCTAGGAATGCCATCCAATAACTCAACAAATAGATGAAACTTCTACCCTTGATTAATGGTCATGCTAAGTTTTAATTGGATTTACATGTTGCAGAATCTGGCCAGGTGGTTAATATTTGCAAAGGGGCAGCGGGTGGTGGAAAATGAAACCGACGAACGAAGAAAAAAGATACGGAAATTCAAGGAATCAGCATGGAAATGTGTTTATTTTGTTTCAGCTGAAATTTTCGCACTTTCTGTTACCTACAACGAGCCTTGGTTCACCAAAACAAAATATTTCTGGGTTGGCCCTGGGGATCAGGTCTGGCCTGACCAGAAATACAAGTAAGAGATTTCTGTAATTCCTAATTTATTGTTCTTCTTTGGTATACATGTGCTTTCTTTCTTTCCTTTGAAGTTCTTCTTTTAGGTTTCTTTGGCTATCTTTTTTGTTGATGAACTGATGAGTGAGCATGTTATGCTTTTTCAAAGCATGAGCTACGAATGGTCATTTAATTCACAAAGCTAGACTTTGTCCCAAGTCCTCAACTTATCTGTGTCATTTTCTGATTTTCATTTCATAGTCTAATGAGATGAGCAATTGCTTTTGCGATGTAGGGCAAAATTGAAGGCTCTTTATATGTATGCTGGTGGGTTCTACACATATTCCATATTTGCTCTTATATTTTGGGAAACGAGGCGCTCTGACTTCGGGGTTTCAATGAGCCACCATGTTGCTACTGCTGTTCTCATCGTCTTGTCCTATCTATTCAGGTGTGTTTTAGTAGAGCTGAGATTTTGCTTTGTTGTAAAGACAGTTTTCAATACATTCGTTGAAAATTTATGCTAATTTGTAATGTTTTTAAACTAGTAAAAATCTAAAAGGGCTAATAAAGGAAAAATCCCTGTGAAAGGATACTCAAACACTTACATTGTGAACCATCAAACAAAACCAGAAAAGCGTCCAATGTTTTTAATTTTGCAGATGGGGTAGTTATATTGACTCTGAGTTGGTTAGTTCATAGCTTAGATGGATCAATCATCTCTCTCTCTCTTTTTCAGATTACAAATATCTGAATCCCACAGTTCTCTAATGAAATTTAGTAGATTCCGTTTTAAATGGCCAATATCTGTACAAGTTTCTCAAATGAGTAATTATCAAGGTTTTGCTCTGCTAAATGAGGCATATGCTGCTTAAGAGTACTATTTGACTAATGCATGAGCTGAGAATTTTTGCATGGGCTTGCTTTTTGCCTTTGTACACAATAATTATAGGAAATGGATCATTTGGGCAAGCTAGCAACTTACAAGAGAAGGAGAATGGTAGATGGGTTTTGATTGAATAAACTAATAGCTTTTATCATGTTTTATTTGAGTAAAGCAATTCCCTTGCAATAACATTTTACTTGCAATCTAATTCTATTATTGTTTCTGCTGTGGGCAGGTTTGCACGTGTCGGTTCAGTTGTTTTAGCCCTCCATGATGCTAGTGACGTACTTTTGGAAATTGGGAAAATGTCGAAATACAGTGGTGCTGAAACTCTTGCCAGCATTTCATTCATTCTTTTTGTTTTATCTTGGGTCCTTCTTCGCCTTATATACTTCCCTTTTTGGGTTTTATGGAGTACAAGGTGAGTCATGGTTGTTCCCTTTTACCTTCTTTGCCCTAGTTGGTTGAAAGTTTGTTCAGATGTGGTTCGTTAAATTTTATTTATTTTTTCAACTTTAGGGTTGTCAAAAAACTATTACTCATCGAACTTATTTAAATGCAGCTATGAAGTTGTATGGACTTTGGATAAGGAGAAACACAAAGTGGAAGGACCAATATATTACTACATCTTCAATTCTCTTCTATTTTGCTTGCTCGTTCTGCATATATATTGGTGGGTGCTGATGTATAGGATGCTTGTTAAACAAATCCAATCAAGGGGCCAAGTCAGTGATGATGTTCGATCTGGTAAAGCAAAAAAAACGGGTTTTTTAAAAATGTTTTAAACTTCCCACTCTTGTAATTGTCTCCTAGGAAAAATGAGCAATGAATGTTGTCAAGAAGAGTACAAAATTAATAAAACCGTAAAACCTCAGTCTGAGACCTTATTGTATAAAGAAAATATTTGGCATCCTATTTAGTTTCATGAAATGATTCATCAAATGAGTGAATTTCCCGTAAATGTTTGATTGTAGTGTTCTTTTTTAGTAGATGTTATCTATGATAAAAGATCAGTTTTCTATTGTGTGGTTGAGTAATTTTGTTCCTTGTGCAGATTCCGAGGATGAAAATGAACACGAAGATTAACCGTTCCAGAAGTTCTTTTCCCCTAATTGATGTGAAGGTACTGAATATATTCTCATGGTTTTGTTGGATCACTCTTGAATAAACTAAAAAAGTGTTGGCACAATCTATGGTCCATATTCTTCGCCAAACATGCAAAAACAGCTGATTACTTCATCCATCTCCAATTATCTGATTAAATACGGTCCTATCGAACAGGCATAATCTAAGACTAAGATCAATTCCATGAATTCTCGCTGTCTGTCTGTTATATGCATCTCGGGTCCTAGGTAAATCTTGCAGGTTTGAACTGAAAACCTTCTCTTCTCTTTTGCAGTGAGAAACACAAGCGTAGTTTACACGAGCACGATGGTTAAGTCGAGAAATACGAATACAGGTGCTGCTTGTAAAGCCAGTTGTTTTGTTAGTCAAAGATGCAGATTATTGAAGACATTGCAAGTGAACAGAATGTTGGTTTAACATTAGAAAGATCATTTTAAGTTGACCAAAATTGGGTCTTTTTGCAAGTTCTATTATTTTGCAAGGATTGTATGTATCACAGACATGACTGGAGCTTGGTGCCAGCAGGGAGAATTGTTGTTTCAGTTATTGGGAATGAAATGGAAGAAATGGACTAAGGTTCATGAACTGAAAATCAGAGAGTTTTTATTTTCAATTGATGGTAGTTTTGGAATAGAATGTTTTATACATAATAGGTGACTTTCAATGAACAATGATCATATTGAGTACTCAATTTGTTCATTTGAACTTTGAACGTTGTGTTCAAATTAAAATGAGTTAAATATAAATTATAAAAGTATCAAAAGTGAACTAAATTTGATTCCATTCAAAAAAAAAAATTTAAAACCTGTTTTATTTTTTATTTTTTTAATAATAGTATAAAAAATATAGTCGAGTACTCGAGTGTCACGTTGATATATCACTTTAATTGGACCTTAAAGATGTCCCACACGCAATCAAAGAGCATGAACCCTCAAAAGAACAAAGCTCTTGTCATAGTGTTAAAGGTGAAACTCACATGATCATACCGACTAGTGAATTTAGCAAATTTTTTAACTATTAACATTAATTGTCTAAATCAATCATTGAACTACTCAAGCACACAAGTGAAGAGATAAAAATACAAAATATATTCCAATCACTTTATTATCTAAAATATAATATCATGCCTTTTTATTTTATATAATGCATTAAAAAGATACAATATGAACAAATTTGTATATAGAAACATTATTGAAAATATTTATTATTCTTTCTAATATTTACTTCAAAATTTTATTTTTTTGATATTTATAAGTTCCTCGCAAATTACTCCACTTTGTTAAACTAAAAAATGAATTTTAGAAGGTGAAATATTTCCCAATATAGCATTCCACTTTCCAAAACATGCTTGCCCTGTAAGGTAAGCTGGCTCTCCTTTATTTCTGGAGAAATTATTATTAATATTATTAATATTAATTAATATTAATTAATTATTAATTTACTATTATTATAAAATTGTGAATTCCACACCTCAAAGTACAAATAAATTTCACGGTCCACGAGAGAAAATAATAATTTCTTTTGAAAAAAATGTAAATAAACAAACCTATATAAACTACACTCCTAGTTCTGGAGCACCTCTTTCTGTGCTATAAAACCGCAAAAGCTTCGACGCTCTTCAATGCTCAATCCCACTACAGGTCAGTGTGTTCATCTTCTGCATTAGATTTTGTTCAGATATTTCGTTTTGATCTAAAAATCCTCTGAGTTCTGCGTTTTTTTTATGATTTGTTTGTTTGTTTTTTGCTTTCTTCTCATTCAATAATTTGGTCAGTTTACATTTTAATTTTAATTTATTTTGCGGTGCTCTGTTGGCTACATTGTCTTTAGATCCCAACGGAGTTTCAAGAGCGGTTGTTTTTGCTCTTCTCGGTGGTTATTGATAGCTTGAGAATGATTTTCAGCTGATTATTTTACATGTGTAGTTTCTTTCTTCTTCTTCTTTGTTTCTTTCTGATACATATGGGGGGATGGAGATTGAACGTGTAACCTGCCACTGGACTCCATCTTCGTTTTGTTTGTGAATGATCATGTTTTGTTCATGGGATTGAATTTCATGTTGGAATGCTGCTGTGGTGATTTTGAAACTTTGTATTTAGTATTGAAAATCTTGTTTTACTTTAGTATTGGTATTGAATGATGAAAAAGATTAGATTATTTTGTTATGATTAGCTTTGGTTTATATTCATGCAAATGCAGTTCTAATTGCAAATTGTTTGATAATGTAATTTCATAAGATTAGAATGTTTTGAACTTGTTTTTTTATAAGCTGCTGATAGATTTTATTTACCCTCAGATATGTGGTAATTCTTTAGCTACTAGGTGGTTTTTGAACTTCGTTCCATAGCATTTAGTTGGGATGATTGAGCATGTTTCCAATTAAGTTACTTCTATGCTTTTCCGCAGTTTAGGAGAGATATAGACACCTCTGCATTTCAATTGAATAAGCAAACAGCATTTATGTAGGCTTTATTATTCTGTCTCTCCACTTACATCTGCTTCTTTGTTCTCTCTTAGAGGAGTTTTAGCATTATTTCAACTCTCAATGGCAAGGGATACTGACAATGAATCAACTCATCGTAAACCTGGTCTCTTAAAAGACCAAATTCGATTGGTAAAGAGAAAGGATTGTGATCGATATGAGATTGTCCATATACCGGATAATTTATCATTTGAGAAAGGGTTCTTCATTGTAATCCGTGCATGCCAGTTGTTGGCTCAAAAGAATGATGGACTTGTATTAGTGGGACTAGCTGGTCCTTCGGGTGCTGGAAAGACAGTATTCACTGAAAAAATACAGAATTTCATGCCAAGTGTTGCTGTTATTTCCATGGATAATTACAATGATGCAAGTCGAATTGTTGATGGAAACTATGATGGTAAGAACTGTTTTTAGCATATATCTTTTTATTATATTACTTCAATTCCTTTGGAAATCTTGATTCTTGACTAGGGCCTTATTTTCTTAGAAGGGAGTTCTTCTGTATGCAATTCCTTAGTTTCTTATTAAATATTTCCCCAATGTAAGGGGTGTTTGGAGTTTGGACAAGGAAGAAGGGGTGGTTGAGAGGGCAAGCATTGATCCTTTGACTGAAGAGTTTGATATTATTTCATCTATCATTTAGTTGCTTTGATCCTTGTGACACTTAGCTAGGATTTGAAAACCGAGTTACAAATTTCTTCAAACTATTACTTATGGAAGATGATTATATTATATCTGATGTTATGGGCTTACAGATCCTCGCTTAACGGACTATGATATGCTGCTTAAAAACATCCATGACTTGAAGGCAGGAAAGCCAGCAGAGGTTCCAATATATGATTTCAAATCTAGCTCACGCATAGGATACAGGTTCAGTTCCTTCATTGTAATTTTATACAGAAGCTTTTCTTCTAATGCTATGATTGCTATCTTCCTTTCTTTTATAATCTACAGAAGCTATTACTGATTTAGGATTAAAGCATTGTAAATATTATTTAGCTTTCTTATGATATCCTTTTCTGCAAGAAAGGTGCTTTTTGTTATTTTAAATCCAATTTGATACTCTCTTTGGGTTCTCTAATGATAAGTATTTATTTAATTTATTAACCATTATATTTTTAACATTCTTGAGTTTTTATCTGTACATTATGATTTGGTTATATATTTTGGATGCTACCTAGTATCTATCCTACAAGAGACTTTATATTGAATAATTATTTTTGCTTCTTTCTTTGAAATGCCATATGAAACTATTTTGATCTGAATTTATGTCCTTTGTTGTGCTGCAGGACACTTGAAGTCCCTAGTTCCCAAATTGTGATTTTGGAGGGCATATATGCTTTGAATGAGAAATTGCGCCCTTTGATTGATCTTCGAGTATCTGTGAATGGTGGAGTTCATTTTGATTTAGTAAAACGAGTTATAAGAGATATACAACGTGCTGGGCAAGAACCTGAAGAGATTATCCACCAAATATCTGAAACGGTGTGCATCATGATCCTTAGCCGAACTGTTCAATGCAATGTTAAAATTCTTAAATTTGTTAGGTAACTCATTTTGCCATAAAACTGAATGCAGGTTTATCCAATGTACAAGGCTTTTATCGAGCCTGACCTACAAACAGCACACATCAAAATAATCAATAAATTCAATCCATTCACTGGATTTCAGAGTCCTACATATATTCTAAAGGTAACTGCATCCCGCTGAGTTATCATTTCCCTGAGCCTAGTGAATAACTCTGAAGATAACTGTTATCTAGAAGTTTGTTTGTTGACATGTAACTTATCTTATTTTCTTTAGTCTTCGAGGAATGTGACGGTGGAGCAAATCAAGTCTGTCTTGTCTGAGGAACATACAGAGAGTGTGGAAGAGACCTATGATATATATCTTCTGCCACCTGGTGAAGATCCAGAGTCATGCCAATCATATCTGAGGATGAGAAACAAAGAAGGAAAATATAATCTCATGTTTGAGGTTAGCTTAGTTGTTCATTGCAGCTGCTTTATCTGAATTATGTGTTTGCTTTACTTGAATTAACTTTAGAAGACCTATATATTGATGACAAAGAAACTCAATTTGATTAAGTTAATTATCAAAAAGACCCAGCATTAAAAATAAATAAATAAATAAAAATCATCAACATAGTACTCTGATTGTAGATACTCATTTAAACTTTTCTGGAAAGAAATCAAATGGAATGTGTAGGAAGAGAGCAGTGTAGTTTACATTTGATTATATTCTATCTTTGCAGCCAACATGAACATAATTACTGTCACTTATAGCTTTAATATTGGTGTCACCTGTAATTTTTGCTTTGCAGCTTTCTTTCATGCCACTCCTTATGGACTTATTTTTAATTCTACCAATTTAATTTGCCCAAAAAAATTAGCCGAAAGTAGCTAGTACACAATGAAAAGACATCAATCTCAAGCATTGATAATTGCAATTTTGTTATGCTATTATAGGAATGGGTCACAGATTCTCCATTTGTAATATCACCAAGGATCACGTTTGAAGTTAGCGTCCGGCTTCTTGGTGGATTGATGGCTCTGGGTTATACCATAGCAGCAATCCTCAAAAGAAACAGCCACACATTTTGTGATGAGAAGGCCTGTGTCAAAATTGATTGGCTTGAACAGCTGAAGCGTCAATATGTTCAGGTACTTTATGAATCGAATGCCAAAATCAATACAGAAAATTGATTATTGCTATGTTGATACACCTTTCTTCATCTTTTCCAGTAAAATTTTTAGTTCTTTTTTTTTTTTTTTTGAAATCTTAAGATCCAAGGAAGAGATCGCTTGGTTGTAAAACGTGTAGCTGATCAGATGGGATTGGAAGGTTCTTACATCCCACGCACATATATTGAACAAATACAGTTAGAAAAGCTTGTGAATGAAGTCAAGGTATCATAGCTACTATAGCTTTGTTTGATGGCCTCCCCTACCTTTTGTCCCTGAGTCTACAACTTTGTAGGCCTTGCCAGATGATTTGAAAACAAAGCTTAGCATAGATGAAGATTTTGTGTCCAGCCCTAAAGAAACACTATTCCGTGCCTCAGCAGAGAGTGTAGTGCTAAGAAAAAGAAACATCGGAAGGTACATTTTCTTCAACTTTTTTATAATCCACCCTTATAGCATTAGCATATAATTAGTTTCATCCTAAGCTTGAGTAGCTCATTATGATTTTATCATATTTTCACTTTCTTCCTTTTCCCCAAGGAAAGAAAAAGAATTGGGGAACCAAATTTCCCAGCAGGCCTTAGCTTGTGGGGAATATTGTTTATATCCATGTTCTCCTGTCATGGGTGACATCAAGATATATTATGTTGCTGATGGAACATTTTATTTGTCTAGATAGAAACCATAGCTATAAACTAATGTTTTTATAATACCAGCAATATTACATAAGTACAAATGTAGTAGCCAGGACCTTAGCCTTGAATTTTTTGGTGCATTATAGTAGAAATTTCAGAAAGTTGCCTTTTTCTTCATCTCCTCTCTCTCTCCCGGGGATAAAAATTGGATTTTCCACCCTTGCATAAGTGTTGTTTATTCAACAGATGCATTATTTGAATATTTGACATTAAAGTGAATTGTGATTGATGCACTTTGAACAGTGGGATATCGCATTCATATTCAACAAATAGGGATGTGAATCTGCCTAAAATCAGCTTATTTTCTTCCAACAACCGAAAGTTTGATGACAGGATTTCAGTGTCAAATCAGGTGATTTTATGCACACACTAAAAGAGTCAAATTTATTATTATTTTTTTTATCATCCATAAGTAAAATATTGGGCTTGCTCTGACAGTTTTGATGATGTTTGAGAGTAAAATAGCTGATTTCGTTTACAACTCTTTCTTATTCTGGAAGGGAGCTATTGAACAACTATCAGAACAAATTTCTACACTGAACGATCGGATGGATGACTTCACATCTCGAATGGAAGAGCTCAGTTCCAAGTTAAGCAGCAAAAAAACTTCACCTACTGCTCGGAACACCACCCTGCAACCTGAAGCCTGCAATGGATCTGTACCAACTTCGCACTTCATATCCAGTTTGGAGAATGGTTCTTTAACTGGATCTATTATGCCTAGCCCATCATCTTCTTCCCATTTGGCAAAGGATTCTACTTTGTTGGAAGAGGTATGCAGCAGATTTATAGTTTGCTTGTAAGCACCCACCCCCACGATCCAAAAAATAAATGTCAAAGAGTTTTCAGGTAGATTATAAACCGAAATACATCCTCTGTCTATCATTATCTAACAGATTTAGTGGCACAGCATGCTCTAGTAAGTTTTTCGCCATATACATTTAGGCATCTGTTATATCAAATTGGTACAAAAGAGTTGTTTAAGGACTTAAACACAACTTCAAATGCCATATTGAATCCATTTCCTGAGTTCAGTTTGTGCTTTTTGTTGCCTAACGGAAGAAATAAATTCATCAACATAATATTTTGGCAAAGATAATTTAGCACAGGGTTGTCTTCTTTCATGCATTCCCAAATCCTTTGTTTCGATTTAGTTGTTTGACACAACTTGTTTCTTGATGCAGCTATCAAATATTGGACGGGGTCAACGCCAAATGATGCACCTGCTGGACAACCTTTGCAATCTTCTTCGCGAGACATCTGAAGAGAGACTATGTCGAGCGAAGACAAACCAGCAGCAAAGGGATATGGTTGATTTTGTTCCCACCAAAGTATCTCTAATATGTACAACATTAGGACTTGGTGGATTGGGAATTTTGATGTTGAGAAGCTTTCTATCCAGGAAGTGAGTGTCTACTCCTACATTTTTGCGGGATAGAAGAAGAATTCATGGATTAGAGTGAGTGATATACCATGGAATGGAAGAGGCAAATCCATGCTGTTTTTGCTTTAAGATAGAGATGAAGTGTGGATTTGCAAATTTTGTAGCTTTGTGGTATTCCTTCCGATGATAAACTAACAGATTAATTACTTCTTGGAGTTCAATTCAATCTTCATTTTCTGCTACTTCTTTGAGAGTTGAGATTGCCCCCTCTCCCCCTCTACAATGATTTATAAATAGCCAAATAGGGATCTTGAAGGGATCTTGAATGGATATTACCCAATCAAAACTCAATTTGTTTTTGATTCAACCAGCGCTTAAACTTTGAGATTCTTATATTTATTAGTACCCAATCATTTTTATCAAAAATTAATAGCAATGTACATTAAGCTAAGGTTTATATTTACGATAATTACTATAATACACATTAACAATTTTTTTAGTCCAAGGACTAAAATTATAATTTTCTCAGTATGATAATTAGAACCAAAATCCAATTAGAGTAATCAAAACGCGCGTGTTGTCCAAACCGGGGACCTGCTGCCAATTTTCTCCCAACATATAAATGCCTAAAAAAAAGAGAGAAAGAAAAGCAGAAAACCAATAATAAAATAGACCATACTTCAGATATCAAAGGTGAGCAGAATGAATGGAATGGCCAATGGAGTATAATAAGGCAAGTTTGTAACACCTTCAGCTTCAGGAGTTAATTCATCATTTATCTTTGGTATGTATGGCCATTGGGTGCACGTTTTGGCCTCCCATATTCTCTGCCTTTTGGGTGCATGTTTTGGCCTCCCATATTCTTGCCTTTCTACATATCTTATTATGATTATAGAGTGAGATTGTTTTTGTGTGATTTGTAAATGAGACTGTGAATCTGTGATATCTTTACCGTATCACAATGTACTAGTAATATTTTTTTTTTTATAAAAAGCATAAATATATATATATATATATTCTTACCACAAGATTTTTTGTCAAAAACCTCGTAATTTTATATCTGAATTTTCTGTGTGAGTAAAGACATTCTATTTGAAAAAAAAAATCATTAAATTAATTCAAAGTGTCATCACAATCTCAATTACAAAAAAAGTGCATGCTACAATATATACGTCTACATTATCAACTCCATTAAAAGCCATTCTCTTTAAAAATAAAATTAAAAAAAAAAAAAAAAAACTAATGATGCACTCTAAAAATCACACAAAAACAATCTCACTCTATAATCAATAATCATGATCATAAAGATAATAAGATATATAGAAAGGCAGTGAATATGGGATGCCAAAACATGCACCCAATTACCATACATACCAGAGATAAATGATGGATGAACTTCTGAAACTGAAGGTGTTGCAAACTATATATAGACTTATGCATACAACTATACAAGCTAAGGCTCCTCGGTTCACAGCTGTCATTTGTGAGCTTCTATTTTATATTATATTCGATCTTATCCCAAGTTTCATATATAAGGAAAGATGGAAGGCTGACATATATACAAGAGATACTGCATTGATATCACAACAAAAGAAGTTAACAAGTGATTTGATTTTACTGAATTTGTGAGCATAAATATAATATGTGCAGTCCAACTATCAACTTAGGCTTTTAGTTGAGATGGAGCACATGCTTTAATTTAGTATCAGAGCCACCAAAAGGTCATCAGCTTTTATTTGGTATCAGAGCATATCAGAGCAATGGGTCAAGAACCTGGTGACAACAGTGAAAGCGTCGGCCAGACTTTGCTGGGACCGTCTTTCAAGCCGTGCACGTCTACTTTGATTTTCTTTTAAATCAAACGCCCCTCACAGAATTTTGTTTACATTGAATTCTCAATCTCAAGCTAGCTAGGTTGAGGTTAATAACAAGAAGTAAAAAATAATAATAAAAAAAATAAAAAATTCCAGAGCAGCTAGATAGGATAGCTAGCTGGCTCTTCTTTCCGTTTTAATGATATATATGATCTGCATTTTGCAAGCCAGCTTCCTTGTTTCATATACAAGTTAAAAAAGATTTGAATAGAAAATCTTCTTTCCAAACATTGGTTAGGCTTTGTTGGGGCCGTCTTTCAAGCCGTGCACGTCTACTTTGATTTTTTTTAAATCAAACGCTCCCTCACAGAATTTTGATTACCTTTCATTGAATTCTCAATCACAAGCTAGCTAGGTTGAGGTTAATAACAAGAAGTAAAAAAAAAATAAAAATTCCCAGAGCAGCTAGATAGGATAGCTGGCTCTTCTTTCCATTTTAATGATATATATGATCTGGCTTTTGCAATCCAGCTTCCTTGTTTCATATACAAGTTAGAAAAGATTTGAATAGAAAATTCAATCCTAATGCAAATATTTCCATTATATTGATATATCTTTTCTAATTACCCAATCCTCAAATTATATGGTGGACCATGGTCCACAATGCATTGTGGACCGTGGTTATGGCTGATATTGCAATTGTGTTGAACGGATACTGTAGTTGTGTTGAAAAGATACTGCAGTTATGTTGAAAGGAAACTGCAGTTATGCGGAACAGAGGTCGTTCATCCGTTCAACATAACTGCAGTATCCATTCAACACAACTGCAGTATCCTTTCAACACAACTGCAGTATCAGTTCAACACAACTGCATTTACAAACAGATGAAATGGCCTCTGTTCCGCGCAACTGCAGTTCCCTTTCAACACAACTGCAGTTTCCTTTCAACACAACTGCAGTATCCGTTCAACACAACTGCAGTATCAGCCATGACGCATGGTCCACGGTATAACAACTGCATTACTGCATGCATGCATTGATGATATCTTTAGCACGCTGCAACTCCTTCAACTTTAACTCACTCCCCAACCAAACACTACCTTATATTTATTGCTCGGCTTGCTCGATCATAACAACATAGGAGTTTGTAATGCTTGGTTGTTGGATGGATAGAGCCTATTTTTTAGGCAATTTATATCATGGACCGGGGTGCATATAGCATTATAAACCCTAGATTGAAACAACGAGGTACAAAATTCATACTCATAAAGTACAGAATTTCATAATAACACAAAATCACAACACAATACAAAGCATTATATATATATGGACTTTGAATTGAAACGACCAGAGGTACATAATTATTCATACTCATAACTCGCAAGGTACATAATTTTAGTAAAAAAATCATAACACAAGACACATTATATATTTACTTACTTTTCAAATTCGATTTAGATACATCATTTGTGTTTATAAGCACAAAATTTCGTATTTCTTTACACGCATGCATGAAGAAAGACTTACTAGACACTGTAGACAGTGCAAGGATCGGATTTCAATGTTCCTGGCTAGCTAGTATGCACTTGTCCTAAAGTTGCAAAAGTGATAAGAGTATATATGCATGGATTCCAATTTTTACTTTACATTTTTTATTATATGTTATGTCGATACAAAAGAGTTGCACATTATTTTTATTATTTTATTTTTTTATTAATAAAATTATCACAAGTGATCAAAGGTTTACTTCATAAAAGTTCATATATCGTTTTTTTAGGTTTATTTCATAAAAATTCATATATCATTTTTCTTAGAGGGTATTTGGTTCACGAAATCTTGGATTATCCCCAAAGTAATAGAATTACTTACAAGAAAGTACCGAGATTGTGAAAAAGATCTAATTGAAAATTCCTCTTTCCATGACTTAAATATGACGCAATTATTATTCTACATTGAAATTTGTACACGTAATAAAACGTGCGAAATCTGAGATTTTACAGAGCAGATTCATCGCAATCCGTATTTTTCATAATCCGTATTTTTTAGGAATGGGCCCCATCCGATTCATCATAATTCGTATTTATACAACCTTAATAAATGTTCATAAGCGGGTGTTTTTCTCGCATTTGAAACACAGAGAGAGAAACAGAGAGAGAGAGAGAGATGGCTGAGTTGAATGAAGGAGCTGCTGCTGAAGTAACATCAATCTTCATATATCCAATCAAATCTTGCCGTGGAATCTCCGTTTCTCAGGCACCCATCTCCCCCACTGGTACATAACTCATCACCCCCTTCATTAAAGTTTCAATCTTTTTCCAATTTCTTCATCTTGTGCTCTTGCTGTATATGAATGTCTGTATAGATATATATATATAGAGAGAGAGAGAGCGAGAGAGAGGGGGAGAAAAAAAAAGAAAAAGAAAAAAGCTTCAACTGAAGTTTCACATGTCTTGGTGTTATATTTGGCATGTTTCTGATTTTTTTTTGGTTGCAATTTTTTGCTTGGAAAGATTTGTTGGAGCTTTGGGATTTTCCATTAGACACTTAGGTTCTGTTTGATAAATTAGAATCATAATGCTGGGCTGAGCCTTTGGAATTGAATTAATGTTGTTTAATCATGTTTGTTTGCTTCAAAGAAAATCCATTTTGATTCTTCTTGCATTGGAATCACTATTTCTTTCACTCAGTTAAGCAAAAAAGTTTGTATAAAATGGAAGGATATATGATTCATAATCAAATGGAGCCTTAATTCTGTGGCTGAAAAGGAAAAGTTATTCAAGAATAGTTTGTTTTGAATTGCTATGAAGATGTAAACCAGAAAATATGGAGCGGGGGAGGGGCCAAACTTTTTCGGAATTTCTGCAAGAAAAAGTGGGAAATGCAGAAGGATTTTGTTGAATCTAAGAGGGAAAACAGCAAAAGAATGGCAACTCCAAGATGGCATGTTTACTTTATAATCATAATTTTTCGGTGTAACTCAAAGTACTCGTTAAATCAGCCTACCCTTCTAGCCCGGTTTCCTGGATAAAATGCAGCACCATTTTAGGGTGCTACATTGCTGTGAGTGATTTTGGCTTGGGAGAGTTGTATGCCTGTGTGGCACAACATGTTTTGAATGTTAATTCGATGAACTGGAAAGCTTCATGCTTTTCTCTTGTTTTTATTCTAACATCCTTAAGCATCCTATGTTGTTGCAACAAAAAACAGAACATAATAGTTGAAATTTTGAGCAGGATTTCGCTGGGATCGACAATGGATGGTTGTGAATTCCAAAGGCCGAGCCTGTACCCAAAGAGTTGATCCAAAGCTAGCACTAGTTGAAACAGAATTGCCTAACGAGGCTATGTCTGAGGGCTGGGAACCAAATAAGAACTCGTATTTAGGTAATTCAGTCGTTTCTTTTTTCTTCCTTTCATTAGAAGTGAAAGCTTGCACTCGTGTTTATACTTTATAGTGATTTGGTTTTTAGCCTTGAGATTGAGTAATTGCCCTTTCTTGATTGTGATGAATGTCCTTTGTTCATCATCCAAGAAGAGGGAGGATAATCATTAGCGATTTTAGGTTAAAGAGGAGATACATCATACAAACACTCCTTTATAAAAATCTCGGAATAACAATGGATTCTCACTTGTACAGTTATAAGGGCGCCTGGTATGCAAGCTCTGAAAGTTCCGTTAAGTAAGCCTTCTCTCACAACAGAGGGTATCTCGGTGTGGGAATGGTCTGGCTCCGCATTTGATGAGGGCGATGAAGCAGCAACGTGGTTCTCCAATTATCTTGGAAAACCATATCGACTAGTGCGCTTTAATGAAGGTATAGCTGCGTATGCACATCCTTTCTTTTGTTATTTGGGGCACCATAAGGTAGAAAAGAGTTACAAGCTATAGTTGTGATGCAATAGGCATAATTTGCAGTCGATAAATTTTGATCTAGTCTATTCTTTCTCACCGAGCAGCCTCAGAAACGAGGGCTGTAGACCCTGAATATGCCCATGGATACAAGGTTACATTTTCCGATGGATATCCATTTCTCGTGCTATCCCAGGTTAGTGAGGTTACTATTTGATTGCAAGGAACCAATCCACCGAATAGATGACAATGTTTCGTGTTGCAGGGATCATTAAACGCGTTAAATACCCTTCTCAAGGAGCCAATTTCAGTGAATCGTTTTAGACCCAAGTATATGCTTCTTGAACTCTTCTTTTATTACTTTTGTGACTGTGGGGGGCTATACCTGATATACAATGAATGAAGTAAATGCAAAGTGGACCTATTTGACTCCATTTCTTTGTACACAAACTGCTATTTGATTGCCTAACTTCATCTTAGTGGTTATTTGGTTCATTTTTAACTCTGCAAATCTGCCATTTTAGCCCTTTCACTATATTAGTTGTGATAAATTTTGATCTAGTTTATTCTGATCAGTATACTCGTTGATGGATGCGAGCAATATGCAGAGGATTTGTGGAAGGAGATCCTGATAAACAAGTCGAAGTTTTATGGTGTTAAACTATGCAGTCGCTGCAAGGTAAAAACTATATTCTCCCTCGACAAATTTTCTGTGCCATAACATTACACTGTTACTTTTTCTTAACCGGCCTATACTTATACTTACACGCGTATTAGATACCCACAATCAATCAAGAAACTGCAGAAATGGGGTCTGAACCAACTCAAACTCTCAAGCAGTTCCGTTCGGGTCAAGTGTTGCTTCCAAATAAGAAACAACAGGGAAGTGTAAGCATCTATCTGGTACCTTGGAAACATTGGTTTAATGATATCTTCCCTACAACCTATTTGCTGCTAACCTAATTGTAATCACTTAATTTTCAGGTGTTTTTTGGGCAGAATATGGTTTGTGTTGACTCCCTTGGCCAGGTTAAGATAATCAAAGTTGGTGATCCTGTTCATGTCATCAAAGCAGTGCCCTCCTGTGCTGAAGCAGCAGCTTGAACTCTTGCTTCTAGAATGATCTAGTTAATCTCTTCTTAAACTAAATTAGGGAAATAAATCATAGTTCTATGACTTCTATCTAGAGTACAACATACCATGATACCAATTATAATATAAATAACTATGGTCTATGATGCATGAAAACTTTCTAAGTGTTAATGTTTTCATGTTTCAGAGATCATTTCTCTACTGTTGTGTATCTTGTTTCCCTGTTTCTATGATACCTGGGCTATGATCCATTGTCTGCCAATAAGACTCGATTTCTTCTATGTTATTGTCATATTCGATTAATAAGATTGAACTTTATCACAACAGTAATATCAAGAGACATGCTAGGTTTAACAAAAAAAATTCTTGTATATACAACTTATGAGAAGGATAAAAGAAATGGTTGTTCTTGGACTACAGGAGAAGATAATGAAACAAAACTAAAGTTACCATAGTTCCAAAAAAAAGGAAAGAAAGAAAGAAAGAATGTTCAGCACTTCAGCTTGCAAGCATTTGAAGTGGGCAAAACTATACTATAGCAGCCGATTTTAATTGCAATTTGGATCAAAACTCACTCTTGTATTGGCTCCATATGTCCTCGTCTTCCTCGTCCTCCTCAACCACAGAACTGTTAACTTGTGCAACATCTTGCTCCACATCCTGGACCTCTGCTTCCTCGTTATGCTCCGAATTTGGTTCTTCCTTCTGCCCCTGAAAGGTGATATGAAAAATATAAAAACATGTAAAAAGACCAAAAGATAAGTTCTCTTTGAAGTCACCTCAACCTCTTCGCCTGTCAAGTCAATTGGCTCATCTATGTCGTCATCACTTGGGTTTTCCTCTGCTGCAATTTTCCTCAAGTGTGCAATCACTTGCTCAAAGCGGGAATGATCTACAAGATAATGTTTATTGTCATGTAAAACTTGTAAAAGTTAATTCTAATAACAATCTGATTAACATTTACCTTTGGAACGATTAGTTAGAGCATCATGAACTCTTGATGGATATCGCTGCTCTTCTTTCTTATACTTCAGCCTTACCTGAGTGCGTGTCCGGCCAGGAAAGAGTTGTTGTATCATGGAAAAGTCTGAGCCAAATTGCCGTATGGCCTACAGATGAAAGAAATGCCAAACTCGCATTGGTCAAATAATTGGAAAATTCTCTTTCAGATACATTATAACAATCATATAACATAAATGGCTCTATTATCTCCAACAATTTGAACAGGTGCAAAGTAGAGTGATGTACCTCATAGAACAGTTCTGTGTCCTCTTTTGACCATCGGACTCGGGGTGTTTTTTCCATATAAGTTTGATAATTAAAGTAGACGGTACTATCTTCCACCTGATTAGTTGTTTGTTCCTCAAACGCTTCTCCATTTTCATTTTCATCTTCATCAAAAGTAAACCTCTCCTCTTCATTGTTCAATTCAGAAGAGTTATCAAAATTGCTGAGATCAAATTTTACTATAAGAATCATGTTGTCATAAACCAAACCAAAGAATCAAAAAGCACAGCAGAACTGGATCTTGGTTCAAAAGAGGAATGACACATAACACCACATAAAAAAGTTTTAATACCTCGGGTTTACTTGTGGTTGTGGGGTCTGTAATGCTGCCTCCTTTTTCTGCACGGAAGAAACAACAATTTTTAGGTGGGAAACTAGAATATTTATCCATCTCGATGCCCAAAAATGAATTGACAAAAATCTTGATTTTTTCAACCAGAGGGGAGGGTTTCTCAAATAACCATAAGTTGATTGAGAAAAAACCAAAAATGGCAACAAGCAAAAAGGACAATATTGTACCGCCAACCGCTCCTTGTGCTCTGCAAGCAAAATTAGATCCTTGATTGGCACTCTTTGGAAGTCAATCTCTTCCTCTGGAGTATCCAATAAAAC
Organism: Ipomoea trifida; assembly: GCA_003576665.1. Classification (NCBI taxonomy): domain Eukaryota; kingdom Viridiplantae; phylum Streptophyta; class Magnoliopsida; order Solanales; family Convolvulaceae; genus Ipomoea; species Ipomoea trifida. Next base: position 22,397,398 of record CP025656.1, read on the forward strand.
CTTGTCCACTGCAAAACTAAAGAATTTTTCTAAACAAAGTATTCATCAAATTTAACATACCCTCCACACTCACAAAATTCAACTATAACCTTACCCATCCTTTTCTTCTGCCGAGTTGTGTGAGGAAACTTTTTAGGTTTCTCTTTAGTTGCCTGCTCAGTTTTATCATTAGCTTTTTTACGCTTTCTAGCAGGCTTTTCTTCATCCCCAGCCTTTTTCTTTGACTTTTTCCGTCCTCTTTTCTTTTGGGATTCATTTTCCACCTGAACCTCTGTATCAATATTTTCATCCTCATTTATACCAGAGCTGCCAGGCTGTTCAGCTGGAACATTCACATCAACATTTGGCATTTCCTCATTAACTGGAACTTCAGGTGTAGATTCTGAGGGAAGAGCATGATCAAATCCTAAAGATGACAAATCAAGAACATCATCGGAAAGTGCAGGAAGTCTTTCTTTATCCACAAAGTCAGTAGACTGCGAATCTTGTGCACAGGAATTAGGAATGCCAGTATCACAGCTCTCTTTGAACACATGAGGTTTGGGCTTGGGTTGGAATTTTCCAGTATGCCGCCCTAAACAAAAACATTTGATTAGAAACCTGCAGTAAAGTTTAACTTAACTGATAAAATGAAAAGCCTAAGAAGTCATTCTACCAGATATAGTAGCTAGCTCAGGCCCATCTGGAGTTTCCAAGCTAGGATATGTCTCAATTCCCTGAAACCAAAAATATTCAAGTTCAAATTGTTAAAGAGTGAAAAAATTAAGGAAACGGCTAGAAATTCTTACTTCCCAGGGATATGGATAATCACCTCTATTTCCAGATCTATACTATCAATCTGCGAGACACCCTCATGAGTAGCAACAACAGGTTCTCCACGAGTCAATGGACCTTGAGCTGCAGATACTTCAGAACTCTGAGCACCGGGGATATTTGATACAGGAACTGGATCACCAACAGGTGAAGTAGTTGGAATAGCAAGTTGCTCTTCTCCATCTCCTTTCGGAACATTGGTAGCCAGTTGCTCAGATGATGGAATGGTAGTCTCTGCAGAATTATTTGAAGAGCAAAACAATGTCAGCAGAAGACAACCTACTTCCAACATTAGCTGCTAATATGATACAATAAGAGTGAGAGACACTTAGAGTTTTAGTATCTAAAGTTTGACACTTGTGTCACTTTATTCCTTAAAGTTTGCAGATACATATAACCCCCCCTAAAATTAAGCTTGTGTGATATAAGATGTCCCAAAAATAGCTCCTGTTAACTTTTAACAAACAACCTTCACCGACTTCAGCAGAAAATGGAGAAAACATTCTTCTTTCTCCATTTGAACAGAAATATGAACAAAACCATTTGGTAAACAGAAATTAATTTTAAAAAAATTAAAAAGAAAAAAAAATTAAGAAGAAAACTTGAAAAATCACCATTGGAACCTTTGTCTGACACTTTCTTCTATATTTTCTACTCTCCCTGTTTAGAGAATGGGAGAAGTATGTCTTATGATCTTCTGGTAAGCCACCCAAGTAATTGTTTAGGAGAGAAAATAATAAGAATGTATCCATTTGTCTGCAAAAGTCATGTGGAAATACATGCTATAGTAATTTTAATTCGGACGAAAGGTTTCTTCCTTCCTCAAAAATTAGATGGAGTTATTTCATGGAACAATTTATGACACAAAAAGCTAATATTTATAGTCATATGATTCATCCAATAACTTTTCAGAACTAAGAAATAGAATTTAATTTTCCACCAATAAGAGCTACCTCTAACTCTAAAGGTAATTGAAAGAAAAGATCCCATAAGTAATTAAGGTAAATGATTCCTCACCCATAGCATTCGTATCATGCGGAAGAAGATCATCAAGTGATTCCAACCCAAGATATATATCAGCACTCTGAAAGTTTAAAAATAAAAATAAAAACATAGTGAGTCAATGCACCAGGCCAGTAACATGATCAAGGGAGAAAAAAGTTCACCTCTCCTACTGGTTTCTCTAAGGAACATTGCAAGTCTCTATTGTTTTCAGGCATGTAAGTGTCACCCTCCATATGTGAACCAACTGGTGCACGTGCATTTTCTGCAGGAACAATATGTTCACATGAACCATCTGTAAAGACATATCAATCAATTAAAAAAAATGACAAAACAGGGGATTTAAAAAGCAGCACATTGTGTTCATTTCAGGCTGAGTAATATATTTGGACTGAAAATTTAGCATGTTTTTTCAATGCTGAAAAGATGAGAACTTTAGCCAAGGACCTTGTGGTCCAGGGGCACCAAGTTCCTCCCTCATGTCGGAGGTTGTGGGTTCGAGCCTAAGTGGAGGCGGAGGCAATTATTGACTCTTTGTGCTTTGAGAAAGTAGTTATTAACAGACAGCATTCTAATATAGTAAGTAGTATTAAAAAAAAAAAGATGAGAACTTTATTGAAAATAAATACAAAGTATGAAACTTTATGTCCAAAAACAAAAACGCACATTAAGTAAAAAACTAACCTTTTGTGGATAACTGTCCAGCCTTGAGAGCCTCAGTCCCTTCACGTTTATCAGCACCACCCAACTGGTTAGATTGTGATGAAGGAGCAGAAGAAGTGGCAGCTTTTTTTACCGGGCGGCCCTTCGCCTTAGGTTGAAATTTACCAACTGCCCTTGCTGCAATCAAACACATCAAAACACATTACTATTCAACCTGAATTGTAAAACTGAATGTGAAAAAATAATAAAAAATCTTTGAATACTAACAAGTTTTAGCTGCACCATCGGAAAATAAGTCATCTAAAGAATCCATCTAAGCTTTCCTGAACCAAAACAAGGCTTTTTGACTGAAATGGGAAGGTTTCTCCGCTTTGTAAATATTCCCAAGTGAAGCGTGGATTCATCAATGGCGATGTTGCATTCTAGCCTTAAATCCTTACTAAAATTTCCGATTGTGACCCGCGACGTTGCTATTACATCGTCGAATTCTTCCTTCTCCTGGCACCACTGTAGCCGCGCCTGCTCAATCTTTTGGATTCACAAACAAAGCAACACCGACGAGTTCAAGGAATTAAGGATAATGCGACAGAAAATCAGCCCAAAAAAACAACGTGTAAACTGTAAATCATTCATTGCCCAAACAAAATACAAAAAAAAAAGGCGATACCCGAAGAAGCAACGCGTCTATTAGCTCGGCGTCTCTCCGGTGCGATGGAGGAACTAACAGCGAGGATGTGCGATTGTGCGTGCGGCACTGCGGCGATAATAGTTATGGCGTAAATTTTCCAAAGCTATTTAGGAGAGGTTTTTTGGTTTACCTTATTTATAGTTAATAGAAATTTTAACTTCTATTTTGTCCACAATACACATAAATTTCTCAAAACGTGACTATTTCCGTAATTTTATTTTTTTAAATATATAAATGCATTTAAAAAGTCTAATAAAAACTCACTTCAATAATTTAATTTTTTTCTTTTCAAAAAAATAATAATAATAATAATTTAATTTTTTTAAAAGTCTAAATTATCATTTTTCATTTTTGTTTCAAAGACATCTAATTATTGTCAAAGTCATCTGATTATTATTGTTTAAAAAAAAAAAAAATCAAAACCCGGGCATAATGTTCCTCGCCTGACATGCCCCTCTCCTGTCTTGATTTTACGACGGAATGGTGCAGCATTAAGGTTGGATTTAGTCCCTTGCCATTTGCCAAGTATTTAAAAAGAATAACAAACATGTTCGAACCCACCTACCCCGTTCATTTGAGGTGTAATCAGGTGCCACTAGACTGGCCGAAACATTCAACCTACATTACAAATTCTTACAAGAGTAATGCTAAAAGTGTAAACATTAGAAAGTTTTTTCTTTTCATTTTTTTTTGGAAAAAAATAAAATAAAATTTTGGCTAATGAGGAACAAAATTTGACTGAAATATATGGCTGATCATTCCCTCATAATCATTACAAAATTTTGTAGAAAAGAAAAGAATAAGAAATTATACAGAACAATTTTGGAATTCAGCCTAAAAGTTTCAGCAGTGGCAATAGTAGCTTTTAGTTGGTCTTGGCACTCTTCTTTGAGGCTCTCCCACCACCACTCTTGCCTCTCTTCCGTTTCTGTTCACCTTGCTTATGCTCCTCACCTCTTTCATGAGGATTCACATCCTCAAATTTAATAGGTTTTATGATCACACCGGCTTTCTTAACCACCTGTGGAAAATAAAGACGACAACGTAAAGTAGTTATATATATAACTCCCTAGGCGGAATTGTTCCCAAAATGGTGAATTATGCGCACACTTGTCTAACATTAAAGGAAAATGAAGCTTGTATGAAAGGAGAAAGGTGGCGTGTTTGAGAATTATACCTCTGGACGATTAAGAGCTCCGATTGCTGTTACAGGGTTGAACTCTGGTCCGATGGGCATCCGAATGCTGTGTTCAAATACTTCTGTGGATGTGTAGGGGTAAGGCAATGTCTTGGTATGTAGTTTTTCAGCCTGACAGAACATAAAGACGTTCATTGAATAGAGAATACTCGTAGAAGCCAGTATAAGCAAGCTAAATATATCTAACACCAATTTCCACCATCGAAATCTTCTATGGAATAAAATACTAAATCCTGGGGAAAATTTGAAAATGAGAGAATGAAATGCATGATTGAGAAAGACCTTTTTATCCCACTTCTCGGAGATTATAACATGATTTAGACGGGCATCCTTCCTCTTCTTGAGAGCTTCTTCCCTTTTAGTTCTGGCATTCTCATGTTGCTCAAGCATCCAAGAGGGTGGACCTTTCTTTTTCTGTATATTCGTCCATTGACCCCAGCCAGGAAGTAAAGCTGGCTTTTCGGGTTCTGGATTTTCCTCGTTCAAGATATCCTGTTTTTCTTTCTCAAAGACTTCTTCAACATCGTCGCCTGCAAAAGCACGCCGGATAAGTTCTTCCTGAGATGGGAGTTCATAACTTGACTTAACCCCAGAAGACAACATCCCATCAATCATTTGTTCTCCACTGTCGGAATCACTGACATCATCCATTTCCTACATGTAAGACAATTCAAAGAAATGAAGAAACAATCCCACAATATTTTATTATTTTACAATCTAATTGACACAAGGCAAATGTCATATGCAAAAAGGATATTTACCTCTGCATCACTGTCATGGACTGCAGATTGTGTAATCCCTTTAGAGTCAGCAACAGAGGCACTCTCGGTAATTCTCTTCTCATTATTATCTGATAAGTGTTTGATCTGCTAAGAATCCGAAAAAAGTAGTTGCTGTGAGTGCTAATGTTTGTTTAAAAAATAACAAAAATCTAAGCAAATTAAGGCAACAAGGTTGACCTTTTTCTTTTTCTTTTCCTTAGGTGCCATAATAGCAACTTCATATGTTGTCTTGGGCCCAGGGTCTTTAGCAATGTCCTCAAAACTCTGAGAGCTCATAAAAGTTAAAATTAACATCACCCCTCAAATAAATAATACAAATGACCAACATAAAAAAGATTATATCACTATCCTGCACGTATCAGAAATCCAATCACCTTAAAAATGGAATAATGATCAATCTCAGACTCTTCGCGAAGTACATTAGGATCAAAAGAAACTTCCACTTGAGAAGTCTTATTTTTGCCAAACCCCTCATCTTTTGCTTCATCAGCATCCACGCCTTCGCTATCACTGTCACCATAATAATTGTCTGACTTCGTCTTATCACTAGACTGTTGAACCTGTTTCTTGGAAACCCCAAAGACCCTCCTACCACTCAACACATTCTTTTCTTGAGTTTCAGCAACATTTTTGTCCTTCAACTCATTCAGTGATACTTCATACTGCTGAAGAGCAACCTTTGCTTCTTCATCAGCTTCCTCCTTCCTCTTTTTCAAGCTGCGGGCCTACCCCAATGAAATCAATATAATGATAAGTTAAAACTATAGTCCAAAGTGATATTTGCACGATGGCAAGGGGCCAACCAAAAAGAGTTAAAGAAGATAGAAAAAATGTACAAAAAAACTACCATAAAAGGTAAAGACAGCACTCCTGTAGTAGGCAATTCTTCATCCTCTTCAAGTACTTTAAGTGTCTTGTCCTTGGCTTTATTCAACAATTTAGTCGCAACATCCCCATCCGAATCAGCTGAAATCTCATCAATGTCTTCTTCATCACTGCTCTCGTCACTACTATTACCCTCTTTCATAGAGTTCATCTTCCTAGTTAAAAGAGCATGTTGATTCAGTTGCTCAGCCAAAGCAGCACGAGTTCCTTCATCTTGGACATCCAAACCACGTTTTAAGATGCGTTGTGCCCATTTGGATTTATTCTTGTGTTTCAAAGTCATCCGTTCCTGCATAAAGTTAAAATTCCAAAAAAGCATTTTGAGCCCCAAAAATCAAGACCAAAATGATGTCCTCCATGACAAGTAACAAAAGTTACCTCAGCCCTTTTAAACTCTTGTTTCATAGCCATTTCTTTAGCAGCTTCAGGATCTGTTTCAGCAAAAGTTGTTGCTTTCAATCTGTCTTTCTTCAACAATCGGTGATATGTTTTGGACTTTATATTTTTAAGTCGTTTTGCTTTCATTTCATGGCGAAAAAGAAGGCTGCGCATTTTAGCTAGTTGATTTTGGCGGTCCTTTACATCATCCATGCTTAACTGTAAAATAAAAGAACAAAATAGAGCATGATACAGGGTTTCTATATTCACTTACTTTTTCTTATACAGGGTTATAAAATAGAAGTAGAGAATTGAAAACCATAAAAAAATCTATAACCAACACCCATACCTCATTTAGTTCAAGAAGTCTTGCACCATCTTTTCTATGAGCATCCACTATTTCACTATCACCAACCAAAGAAGCAATTTTCTTTTCAAATTCTGTTCTTGGTTCAAATTCAGCAGCTATTGCACCTACAGTAGAAAACCCCAAGTCTATATCTTCATCAAAATAGATAGTGGATGCTTCTCTGTTTCTCTTGACCAACGGTTCCCACTTCGTAATATCCTTTTTGGATTGTTCATAAGCAGCCTTGCGTTCCAATCTTTCTTGATCTGGTCTAGGGAGAGGTGCATTAATGGACATGGACTTTTGCTCCATTCTTTGTATGTTCTTCCTAAGTTTGCTGTAGCCTGACTTCCCCTGGAGTGGATCCAGAAGATCTTGAATACTAATGCGGCCATCACCCTCCAGAATATCCCGACTGGGATTATATTCAGACTCTGGATATGCCTCAGATACTATAGCATCACTTCTCTTCTTCTTACCTAACAAAATTTCATCTTTTCAATGCCAGAGCATTCACAAGGATTTACGTGTTCCTCATATATGAAACAAGGCTTAATTTTGGATCAAAATAGTTAATGCACAATTTTGAAGCTAAAATATTACCTACAAAAGCATCACCGGGCAGGCCAGTTATTTCCTGCAACATTCGCGAATGTCTTTCATCAGCATCCTCCTCAAAATCATCTCTGTCTTGATTATTTTCATCATCTTCATAGTCTTCATCCTCAGATGTCACATTCTCATCCTACATAGAACAGAAAACTCAATGACTAGATAATTCAGGCAGCTCACAGAAGCAAAATTCCTGGCCAAATTGATTGGTATCAGTAACAATAACTAAATTTGAAGCAATCAAATCAGTAAGATACCTTGAAGTCTTCAGGAAGCTCATGTAGCTCACTTAGGTAATTCTCCACAGGATCATATCGTTTGTTCTTCTTAGATTCCTCCTCGGCAAAACCTTGTTCGTACTCGTACAAATCACCGACGGCGACATCAGAGTCGGCAGCATCAGAATCTGACGCGTCTTGAAGAGCAATCTGCTTTCGGAGAACATTGGGCAAGCCAGGCCCGTGCCTTCTCTTTCCCCTCTCGTCTTTGTTAGAACCCTTCCCACGACTGAACTTCCTCCTCTTGCCTCTGTCTCCCTTGGCTCCCTCCTTGCCTCTGCTCTTCAAATCCGCCATGTTTTCCTCTTCCGGAGAGCTCTTCGCGCCTGTTCTCTGTTAGGGTTTAAGTGGGAAGAAGATTATTTTGGAAATGTTGGAATTAGAAGTTGGGCTCGGCGTGGATCTATATCTTATGGGCTTAACTTAATGGATTGTTGGGCTAATAATAACCCAATGAATGTCTTATAGTCACTTAAGCTAGAATTTATGGATTTCATTTATATTTATTTGCTTTTTCGATGATTGGGCATTTGGGCTGGCAACAACATATTTTATTTGCTTAACACGAATGGTTCACTGGCTCAACCCGACATATACATATGTGGTCAACGTGGGAGTCCTCGTTTATTGGGAGTTTGACTGGCTTGGTTTCCGTGCTCATCAATTTTAGACTATACTATTAGTCTATATTTACTATAGTCGAGTGGTAAGATTGACTCTCCCAAATAATAAATAGAAGATTATGAGTACGAATTGTAGTAGAGCCTTGTAAATATTGAATTTTAAATTTAATTATAAACCTAAACTTTTATATATGTATCAATATCTTTAAAATAGATTGAGTTAAAATTAAACTAGATTTTTTTGAGAAAAAATTTACGTTAGATTAGTCTTATGTAACATGTAACAAATAATGTAATAAATTATGTTATATGTAATAATCTGCAAATTATATATAAACGAAGAGTTAACGGAGATTGAGAGAAATATTGGTTAACTTTTGTTGATTTATTTCTATTTATATACTTTTAACTTTTTTATTGCTCAGAGGGCGGGAGAGAAATTCCTACTTTTATCTTTTACGCACAAAAAGCTTGAGTGAGTATCTTTGTATAACTCGTGCGCGCTCTTTCTCTCCTAGATCTCGATCTCGGCATTAATTGCTCTCTCTAAATCTCTGCTTGCAGTTCAATACAGGTAGATGAACACTCTCTAATTGATATTCCCAGCAAATTGATATTCTGCACACGTTTGAATACTCGATTTCTTTTCCTGCTTAGATTTAAAGCTGATTAATTTATTGAAATTAATTCATGTCAAGTTTTTGGGAACTAAGAAAATTTTCAGTATCTTCAAAAATTGTTCAGCTACTTATATATGTAGGTGATTTTTGTCTGCTTAGACTTGATGCTGGGTAGTTTATTGATTGTTTAAAACTTCATTTCTGGCAAATCTGTTTTATTTTTGCTTGTTTGGAACTTTGAATTGATTTCAATTATATGTGTGTGTATATAGCTGTGAGTTTGTAGAAGGGAGAGGGGTCAGGGGAGAGGAAATGGGGTACATAGGAGCTCATGGAGTGGCGGCCCTGCATAGGTACAAGTACAGTGGAGAAGACCACTCTTATGTAGCAAAGTATATCCTGCAGCCCTTCTGGAGACGATGTGTCAACTTCTTCCCTCTTTGGATGCCGTGAGTATATGCATTTCTAGTTTGCTTTCTATTTTATTGATGTTCTTTTATTTTATTATATTTATGGTTTTCTTGACATATATGCTCAAAAGGTTTAATCTTTCATGTAGTAAAAATTATAGAATTGGGGGTTTTCCCCTTTGCTAGTGAGCTAATATGGCCATGTGAAGTATCAGTCTCTATAGTTGAAGATTAGTAAAGTAGAATTAGTCTTGGGAACTTTCTGCTGGTAAAAGATGGCCTTTTGCTTTTTCTCGAAGCAATTCCTCTTCCAATTTCAAAGAATAGCCATATCTGGGGGGGAAACACTGATGTGGGGAAATCGTTGTACAGTATTTTATTCATTGCTGTTTTCCAACATTAACTAACTGTTCTGTCTTTTTCTTTTGTGTTTGTGCATGTACTTGATGCCTGACTAGGCCCAATATGGTAAACAAACCCTATATTTCATCTTTGATTTGTTCAAGTATTACTTTAATATATGCATTGACATATTACTTTTTCAGATTACACTCACTGGGTTCATGTTTTTGGTCACTTCTGCATTACTTGGATATGTATGTAAGCTGGACTCTCTCATCCCCTCCCCCCAAACAGAAGTTTAAATCTTTATGGTCTGTGGTCGTAGCATAAAACCACATACAAATACCCGGAGTATTCCGGGGTTATCGAACCACAGAGAAGTGGGGTATCAAGCACTAGTTACTAATTATATTCGCAAGAAGCTATTCCTTAACAATGGATGATTATCTATGAATATGCAAACAAGATAATTAAAACAAGGCAAACGGGTTTTTGTATTCAAAGAGGTAAAAGCGGGATTTTTGGGAGTTAAAGTGTTTAATCACCTAGTGCCAATCTAAAGTGAAATAATTATTTGGGTTAAACAAGTGTGGAGAATTGCTATCTAAAAGGGAAAGGTTACTCTCGTAACTCAAACCCAAAATACGGTAATTGGAATACTCACTCTCGTCAGCTATTCACAATATAAAATCGGGACAAAGCAATAAATGGAATACCCACTCTCGTGGGCTATTCACAATTGGAATACTCACTCTCGTGAGCTATTCACAATATATCCCTTAACCAAATTGTCCTCTCTCAAGGTACAATAGTCAAGTGCAATTGTGGGTGCTCTTTGATTCATAGACAAATCTAGCAAGGGTACAAGCAATCATATGCATCTAATTACAAGTATCAATAACATAAATCACAATTGCAACACAAGCAATAAACCCAAATAGATATTTCATTAAAACAAAATAAGAACTAGGCACATAGGTTCATAAACACTTTTATACCCAAAAATCCCAAAAGAAAGTTTAGCCTAACATGGCTAAAATAGATCCAACAATTATTCAATAAAGTTCAAATTAGAAAAGAGAAAGGAAGATATTCTCCCAAATGATGCCTCCAAGCTCTTTTCTTTGATCTCCTTTCCAAAAGTTGTGATGATTTCTTCTTTGGCTTTTGGAGATGATGAAGCTTCTTTTCCTTGTTCTTTTTCTCCTTTTTCTGACAAGAACCAGCAGCCAACAGGTAGGGTTTGAGGAGAAATGAAGCCTTAAATAGTGGGATCCAAAACAGGGACAAATCTGGAATTTTATTCGGGAATGAACAGTGTCCTGGGCTGGATTCCCGACGCGTCGAGAATAAAATGGCTAAATATTGAGTGCTCTCTGGAAGGTCTCGACGCGTCGAGAAGTGTTCTCGACGCGTCGAGAATCTGCGGTGAACAGTGCACTTCAGTCCCATTTTGACTTCTCAACACTTTTGATTCCTTTGCATTGCCTTTTTGCTCCCAAGTGGTTATAATGCAGCACTAAACACACCAAAGACACTCAAACCAAGCATTATACCACTTTAAATAAAATAACAAGGAAAAAGCATTGGAGACAACATTTTAACACACAATTAACTATAAAACCTAAATAAAAACATAAGTAAAATAGGTACAAATGAGAGTGTATCAAACTCCTCCACACTTAAGATCTTGCTTGTCCTCAAGCAAAATAAGAAAATAAATCACAAGTCAGGTATAAGTTCTCATACTCTCTCTTGTACCACTAGTCATACCACAAAGCCAACAAGATCCATTCCCAAGCCAACATTCGAGCACCAAAATTATAAGTTAGTGACCAACCCAGTGTGTGCACCTACTCAGTTAGGTTTATGCATGATTTGGCATTGAGAAAAACATTCCATAAGCTTGCCTTTCACACTCCTCCTAATACAGACCTAAAAATGCATGCAAAGATCAAGTAGGTCTTTATTGAGCTTGTAACGGGGCTAAAGGTTAAAGGCTAACAAAGAAGGGGTATGGAAGATACACAAAACGGAGAGAACTTCACACTTATTCACATTTGAAGCTAGAAGAGTTTGATGAAAACCAAGAGCATAATGCAAAGACGAAATGAAGCAATCCTAAGGAATAGTGGGGGTCAAATACAAACTTTACACGGAAAATAAAATAAACAACTAAGCTATAATTTTCATTTTTTTTTTGTTTTTTTTTTGTTTTTGTTTTTTTTGTTTGTTTTTGTTTTTGTTTTTTTGTTTTTTGTTTGTTTTTTTTTTGAATAAGAACAAATTAACAAAATACATTACAAAAGATGAAGAGGACCCCCACACTTGAACTTTTCAAAGATAGGATTACTTTCAAGATAAAAGCTTCAAAAATTCTCTTCTACAAGAATATCAAAGAATAAAAGTTACCTTCTCTTAAGGGTGAAAGGAAATGTTTTTGGTCAAGGGCTAAGGGTTTAATAATGAGGGTTTAACAAGAAAATCAATTCACAAAGAGGGGTTTAAGTGCTTAGCACTTAATAAACAAATAAAAAGGCACAACGGGGACACGAGGGATAATAAAAACACATGGGGTGAAAAGGTTTAAAAAGGCTAGGGGTAAACAAAAATGGCCTAAATCATTTCTAAGCATGCAAGAATTAGACTACACTTAAGGAGTATTGAGGCAAGTTCTAGAACATCAACCAACACCGGAGTTCCACATAATCATTCACTAGCACAACACTAACCACTGGATTGAAAATTAGTTTAGTTTATTGGGTGGTTAACAAGAATATTGACAAGGGAATGAAACAAGTTCAACCAACACAATCCACAAACCCATAAGAGAGAGTAATAATAACTATGCCGACAAGTGATTCAAGCAAAAATTTGAGTCATCCAAGCAAGATCATCAAAAACAAGAGAAAGCTAAAACAAAACGAAAAAGAAATAAAATAAAATGAAACAGTCTAAACCCTCCCCCACACTTAAATTCTACATTGTCCCCAATGTAGCAAATTAAATCAAAAGAGGGGTTATGAGATACATCCCTGAAGTGTCACTGGTGATCGGCATCATCCAGTGGTGGTGATGGAAAATGAGGGGGGTCATGAGCTTGTCGGGAAGTTTCCCCCTTTTTCCTCTTTGAGATTTTACTCCTAGTAGCCATTTGGTAACTACAACATCACAATGTGAGAACAATACTTGCAAACATCAAATGTTAGGAATTATAAAGCAATGTGCAAGTAAACAATGCAATGATGAAGAGGCTAAGCAAAAGACTCCCAATCACTTCAAAGCTAAGCAAGAAATTTTCAAAAATTTGATTGGGACATTTTATCAAACACCTTGTGTGCATGATTTTGAACAAAGAGGTTAAGTGCAATCTAGCCTTCAAAATCAACCCATTTTTACACAACAAGCAACACCACCAATCATACAATAAATTATTCCCAACCACCAAGCAACAAGGAGGGAATAATCACAACTTCTAGCATGATAGCAATTCATTCACAAAATAAGCTCATGAGTCATCCAAGCAAAATTTCAATATGTGTTCACTAAATTTGGTTGCAGATTTTAGGTACACGCAAATACCCGGAGTATTCCGGGATTATCGATCCACAGGGAATGGTTGGTCAAGCACTAACTCGGATTGATTCTTGTGAAGCTAGTTCGGTCATAACATGGTTATAGCAAATTAAAAAAAATACAACAAATGAAGAGAGATATATAAGATGCAACATAGGTAAGGATATGGATCGGGTCAATGTCTATCATGAGTCAAACAAATGTAGAAAAGAAGTTTTATCCCTTGTGAATGGAGGAAATGCACTAAAGTCCCCGGTGCCACTCTCGTGATCTACCCGAGTGTGCCAAACCGCAAGTTATCTACTCTCGTAGTCTACAAGCGAGGCTCGTCTTAAAGATCCTAAGCAAATCAACATGCCCAAACCCAAGTTAATCCAACAAGTTGTGAGGAGGTAGCCTAGACTAACCTCTAGATTCCAACACGTTGTCACCCGTGAAGGAACCGTTTTGGCTAACTCCTAAATTCCAACCCGCTCTCGCCAGTGAAGGAACCGAAGATTAGCCGAGAAATCCCCCTACAATTTATCAAGCTCTCGCATTGTATAAATCGTAGGTGTGGCAAGAGTGTTCTAGTCATGCCCGATTCTCATTGTGACACAACAACAAACAAGCATGCAATTGGATCCAATAATCACATACTTTCAATAACAAGTCTTGCACACAACAACTCATAGAAGCTAAACTAACAATTCATAATAAATAAAGAACGAACAACAATCTAGACATAAACAAAATCCACAAACCAAATATATTAAGAACAAGCATCTAGATACAAGATTAATTCAAGATAAGTAAAGGAAAGAAGGGAAAGAAATTCTCATCGCTTTCTCCTCGGTCCAACGGTTGAAGCTCCTAATCTTGCATCATCCCTCTTCTTATTACAAAATAAATCCTAATCTACTCCTACACTACTAAACAATCCTCACTTGGAGGTCTACATTTTGAAAGGAGAAGAAAAGAATTAAAGAGGGGAAGGGATTTCTAATCTGAAAATTGGATATTGAAGAATGGAGAAATGAGGGGTATTTATAGTTGGGCAAAGGAAGGGGCAAAACTGGAATTTTGGACCGCTAAATTCTCGCCCGGGCTATTTTCTCGACGCGTCGAGCCCACCTCTCGACGCGTCGAAAGTCTGCAGAATTGATCAGAAATTCTGCTGCTTTCTCCTGATTTTCGGCCACGAATTATTCCACCATTTCAAGCTTTTGTTTTTCAAAGATTCCTCCAGATTTTACTCCCACATGTTTCCTTGCTTTTTGCCTAGCTTTTGTCTTTTATGCTCCACTATCATCACTTTCTTTATCATCATTTCCATCATCTTTCCATGCTCATCACTACCATTATTTTATCTTGTTTTGTCTTCATGAAAATCAGCCCACCTTCACGCCACTTTAGCCTAAATAAGAGCAAATACAAGATTAAAATTTCTTGACTTTAATATTATGATCAATTGTTTATTCTTCATCAACTTTGATTAATTATGAACATAATATAAATAATTGGATATAGAAATGAATTTAAATATGGGGTAAAAATATGATCAAATATGCACTTATCAGTCTGTACTAGTTGTTAGTAATTGTTTTAGACAATGGGTTGCTTTCGGTGTGGTTCATGATGGTCTTTTGCATTTTATAGTTTTATCTTCTAGATTCTATATCTTTTGAAAGCATATATATCTGAGTATCATTTTCTGTATGTTTCTGATTTATTTTTCCTAGATATATTCTCCTCAATTGGACTCTCCTCCTCCAAGATGGGTAAATTTTGCACATGGGTTGCTTCTCTTCCTCTATCAGGTCTGCATGCGCCTTCATGCTATTATGATCAAGATGTTATTTCTCATAATTTTTCTCTTTATCATTTGTACATACCCTTATTTAATTCATTACAGACATTTGACGCTGTTGATGGAAAACAAGCAAGACGAACAAATTCATCCAGTCCGTTAGGGGAGCTTTTTGATCATGGTTATTATATATATGTGTGTACATTTTTCTCTGCTTTCGATTTGTTTTGATTTCAATTCTACCTTGTTAGAGCATCCTTGTCAGTTAGTTGGAGTTTATTCTCCAGTTTTTTGTGGGCCCCAACTTCCATCTCATCATCCACTATCTCATTCAACACAAAAACCCTTCTCCACACTAGTTTAAGTTATTTCTTAGTTTTTTGTAGTTTCAGTTATTTCTTAGTTTTTTGTGGACCCACCATTTTATCCCATTATATTTTAATTATTTATTTATCTATTTTGTTTATAAATTTATAATTGTATTAAAAATAATTAAACAATACGTGTTATAATTGTAAAGTTGAAATTAATTAATAAAAAAATAATTATAATTAATATGCTTAACACCTAATTAATTAAAATGATAATTGAGTAATTTGAATGAATTAACGGGGTGTTTGGTTCACGGAATAGACAGGGAATGCCATAGCATTCTCAGTAATAGCCTATTCCGTTGTTTGGTTCGCATTTGTATTCCCAGGAACATTAATGAGCTATAAGGGTAATAGCTATTACCAAGGCCCCCTGGTATTAGGCTATTCCTGGGTTCTCAGGAATAATTTTAACTTTTATATTTTACTTCCCATTTTGCCCTTGTTTAACCTAAAAACTTTATGCTATCTTTCTCTCTGTCTTCTCATCTCTTTCGTCGGATCATGAAATCGGTGACAGGGATGGAGTCGTCTAATCTTTGCGATCAGCCTCAAATGGTCCGATCATCGATCGGTCACCGACGACTTCCTGTCGTTTTAGATCGTTCCGTCGCAGTCTGTGGATGTCGTTGGTAGTGGAGGCTTTGGCTTCGCAAATGGAGACTATGATCTCATCAGCCGCTGCTCTGACTGGTGCTGGCCACCCAGCCGGAGGATCTTCGCAGGTCGCAACCTTCTGATGGCCTGGGGAGTTCGATTGTCCAGTGGTGGCGGCGGGTGGCTTTAGATTTTGGAATGGTGTTTTGGGTTAAGAACCTAATTTTAGTTTGCCATGTGCTTCTCTTGCACTAGTAAAGTACTCACAACGTAACTCTTCCACTTTTTATTATAATAATAATAATTTATATCATTATTGTTATTTAATAATAATAATAATAATTATTATTATTATTATTATTATTATTATTTATATCATTATTGTTATTTAAAATCATTATTATTATTATTATTACTATAATATTTTGTAAAAGGGTATTTATGTCTTTTAAACATATATTCCATTTCTATTCCTTCAACCAACCAAACAATAAAATAACATTCCTAAAGTCTATTCCTTTCATGAACCAAACAATGGAATACAAATTCTATTCTATTCCATGTCTATTCCATTCCCCAAGGAATAATATTCCTATTCCCTTAAAATTCATTCTGTGAACCAAACATGCTGTAAGAGTATGATAGAATGTGAAAAAAATTGAGAGTTAAAATCATATTTATAGACAATATTATCATTATTATTTTTTTTATATATAAAAAGCCGTTGCCAGCAACGGCCGGAAATATGGCCGTTGCCTGGCACCGGCATTGATTTTAGCAACGGCTAGAAATTAAATTGCAGCCTTCCATCTTCTCTTATATTCACAACAATATTTTAAACTGTGGTCCGCACAGTTGTTGTGTGGACCGCAGTCCACATAATAATTTCCCCATATTTTGAAAACCTAATTTGCCTACTTAAGAGCATCCTTATCAGTTGGGGATTATTCTCCAGTTTTTTGTGGGCCCCAGCTTCCACCTCATCATCCACTATCTCATTCAATCACAATAACTCTTCTCCACACTAGTTTGAGTTATTTCTTAGTTTTTTGTGGACCCACCATTTTATCCCACTATATTTTAATTATTTCTTTATCTATTTTGTTTATAAATTTATAATTGTATTAAAAATAATTAAAAATACGTGCTATAATTGTAAAGTTGAAATTAATTAATAAAAAAATAATTATAATTAATATGCTTAACACCTAATTAATTAAAATGATAATTGAAACCAATTACTTAAAAGGGAAATTAAACTACAAAGCGTTTTAATAAAAATAAATTACAAAGTAGTTAAAAATAAATTAAAGTACATAAAAATTGAAATAAAAAAGTGGTTACATTAATTGTCGTTGTTGTTCCATATATGCTCAACTAAATCCGCACGAAGTTGATGATGCAATTGAGAGTCACGTAATTCGGCGTTTCTTTCTAAATATTGTTGAAACTCTTCGGTTGATCCTTGGGACGCTTGTGTTGTTGCTCCATTTTCTTCGTCCACCCAAGTAGTTGAGAGTAGGATAGAAGGTAAAAAAATTGAGAGTAAAAAAGATATTTATAGGCAATATTGTTATTAATTTATTTTTTTTTTTTAAATAAAACTATCCGTTGCCAGGCAACGTCCGGAAATATGGCCGTTGCCTGGCAACGGCACATATATGGCCGTTGCCGTTGCTAGGCAACGGCCACAAAAATAAATTGAGAGTGGCCGCCAGCTGGCGGCCACTCTCAATCGCCCAGCCGGGCGCGTGTCTCACACGCGCCCGGCTGGTTGGGTGGTGAGACGCACTTGCGTCTCACCCAGATATATAATTTTTTTTTTTTTTTCTGACATGATCCAAGCTCTTGCAGGAGCATTCTTTTGTCCATGATCCAATAGCCACATCAGTTTTGATCCCTTCCATTGCATCATCACTGTTCCAATATTTCCTTTTGATCCATTGATAGGAATGCTCTAAGGGCTGCCCTCTCAAGCCGACAATCCTTCATCCGACCCCTCTCAAGCCGACAATCCTTAATTTTGAAAACCTAATTTGCCTAGTGAAGATTCTCTCAAGCCCTAGCCATGGCGGACTCCTCTCAATCCTCTTCTTCCAACCTTTCTCCAATGGATTCTTTTCCACCGGACTTTTATCACCTTGTTCCACCCGAGATTTCTCCGCCCGACAATCCTTCATCCGACCCCTCCGTTCTGGAATTTATAGAATCTTCACAGAACTATCTGGCCAGTTTACCTTTCAAGCCATCGGAATCAAAAGTATGTATCTGTTCTCCGATTGAACTTCGCAATTATGATTCAGTTATTAATAGTTTTTTTTTTCTTTAAATCTTTCAGTTTTCTGTGATTTTGTGATTTCATTCTGCTTCTAATTCGTCCATCAATAACCCCGCAATTATAATTTTTCAGTTCTGTCCCTTGCCTTGTAGCCGATATAAAACATCAATTGACATCATTAGAGAGGAAAATCCTGAAGAGTACAAAATTATTATTGATATATGTAAATTGGCTCTTGAACAGTATAAGGTATTTACAGTTTTTTTTTTTTTTTTTCAAAATTCTTATGTTTTTGTTTCATCTTTCTAGTTTGATTTCATATTTAGTATTTACTAATTATTTTATCTTTTAGTCAGAAGAATTGTATGATTTTGAGAGCGTGCCTGTGGGTGAGGAGGTGGATGTTAGGGCTGTGGGATGTATGCAGTATACGCTCAAGTTTCGAGCTATGAAGGTGGATGGTCATGTAGAAATGTTTGAAGTTACTGGCCAGTTTATGGGAGGAGGGAATCTGATCATAAAAGAATGTACCCTGCTGAAATAGGGTAATTTTGTTTAACCTCAACTTTAATTTTGTTGTTAAACTATAGTGGTATATGTAATCTCGCTTTGCCATCATGATCAGTTTTGTTTTTAAAGTAAACAGTTACTTTAGATTTAGCCTTGCTTTAATTTGTTACCATTTATGCATATATATATATATATATATATATATATATATATATATATATATATATATATATATATATATATATATATATTGCTTTTGTTCAATTATAAAAATAAACACTTTGATGGAGAGTTTTCGCAATGAGATAAGAATCTCTGGAGATCTTTCCTCCCATCTCAAGTCTCACTTCCTTCTTCTGCTAATGCTACTCCCACATACATACATATATATATATATACATATATATATAACCATTAGGATTTTATTTTTTGCCTGATTTTATTTTTTGCCTTGTATTACATTATATACATATATTACTGATTTATGTGTTAATTGATAATTTCAGGTGTTTTTCCTTGTTGGGTTTTCCTTCTGGACTTGACTTGGGAATTTCTACTTAATTTGCACCTACGGCCTCGGGGATGTTTTTCAAATAATATGTATTGCACTAATTCTGTGTAGTTTCAATAATGTAGTTTGGACCTCTATTGCACTATAACAAGGAATCCACACTATTATCCATCAGGTCACGAGTTTGAATTCTTGCTCTCTTTGTGTTTGTGCCTGATAGCTATGCATAACAGCTAGTTTATTTCCTTTACTACTTTGTTGGTTAGGACCGCATGGTGGGTGTTAATTATATAATTGGATGCTTGTGATCAGGTCACGAGTTTGAATTCTTGCTCTCTTTGTGTTTGTGTCTGATAGCTATGCATAACAGCTAGTTTATTTCCTTTACTCCTTTGTTGGTTAGGACCGCATGGCGGGTGTTAATTATATAATTGGATGCTTGTGATGATCGTTCCAGGTTTTCCCACCTGTGAGTATCGCATGGGTTTGGTCTGCAAGTTTGGCATGAGTACTTTGGCACGATCTGTACTATTACTACTATCTATTCTTACTCTAAAAGGCAGCTCATCTTATTTTCTTAAATGGAAAATTATCTTTTGGCTAACTATTTATAATTTTTTTTAAAAAATATAAAATAAAATAACCTTCAACATTTACATTTATAAAATGTTACATCTAATAAAAAAAGTCTAGGATGTTATGTTAACTTAAATATGCTAAAATGCAAAACTAAAGCTGTATATTTGGTTTGTACAAATATGAGAAAATAGAAGTGTGTAGATATATATATATATATAATTATTTTTTTTGAGTACTACTGACTCTAATATCTGTTCATATCTACTTTCTTATAACATTAGAATTTTTTTTTAACTCTGTTACAATGTACTGGGTAATATTTGTTCACAACCTACTAAGCACAAAGAGCTAACGCCCCCACTAAGAATCGAACATGTGACTTTTCACCAGTTATGCCACTTGACTACAATGTCTTTGGCTTAAAAAAGCATAGATTATGGAATGCAGAAAGCATAGATTAAGGAATGCGAGATAAGCATTAATAGCTTTGCTGTAGAGTGCTGATGTATCTATATTGATCTGTAGAGTGCTGATGTATCTATATTGATTAGTATTTTATACGTGTGATACACGGTATAAAAAAAATTTAAATATAAATGTTAGAAAGGATTTTTTTTTATCAAACTAGTAATGTATCCGTGCGATGCTCGGACTAAAATTCTATATTTATTTGATGTATGTTTGTATTGTTTATTTTGGTTATATATGTTGTAAACAATTATAAGTAAAACAGTAAAGTACACTACTTAAAAGATTAAAATTACAAATTATTAAATACTTCTTTGTAAACTACATCAGCAGTTGAATTATAAGTGTTATCTAACTTATTACAAATCATGAATTTAAGACCCTTAGGAATTAAGATTACTTACTCAAGTGTTATCTAACTTATTACAAATCATGAATTTAAGACCCTTAGGAATTAAGATTACTTACTCAAGATGGGACTACATATAACTGTCTGTGCACAAAGACTGGTTTGTTGAGTAGCAAACCAACATGAGATAATGTTTTTCTCTAACTTTTATTTATAGTCATTGCATATGAAAGCATCAATGTGAATTGTCTTGAATGGTAATTTTGGATCTGATGGGGTCATGGTCATTTGAGGAATCAACACCCTAGTTCCTAAGTGATCACATGTCGAAATCTTTGCTTCAGCTTGGTCACTATCAATCTAATATTATCCCTGTGCAATGTGCGACAGAAAATTTAAAAGTGTTGTTTTGAGTTATGTTTCGAAATAGATATAGTTGAATTGAAAATGTAAATATAACATAATAATTGTGCTATTTAAAAAATATAAATAGCACAAATGATTTAATAAACAATTGACATTTAAATTATATTAACGCTATTGTCACATTACTTAGTGTTACGCAATTTGGCGTCTTAAATTCTTCTTGCAAATCTGTATATTAATTCTTGTCAAGATGGTGTTCAAAATCAAGAATAATAGGCAATAATGAGATAAATGATTTTCACTAACAAAAAATTATAATTAAATGCAAACTTCTTCCATTTAATTTATATGAATAATTTATTGTACCCGGTGCATCTAAAAATCCTAATTAAGAAATATAGATTTACTGCCCAAATGTACCCACCCCATTTCAGCATGTTCATTTGCGGGTTTCTCCGAACTGGAAACCACACACACCATTCATCTATTTCTTCGTTCTTTCTTCTTTCTCTCTCATTCTTAGCTAGTTTTAACAGTCAATCGCCATTTTCATCCAAGTTTCCTTGTAATCGAAGCTGTTTTGAAGATTTTTTGCACAATTCAATAGCATTGCTCAAGATTACACCGATTGTGACTCAAAACCTAGATAAGTATTTTCCATTTTTTGTTCGTAAATCTATTATGGGTAATTGTCTTCCGCATCTAGATGATTTTCTGCCGATTATTTGTTATTGCTACTCATTCAGATAGTACATGGTCTAAATTCGCAATTTTGGAAAAACTTGGGAAATCGATTTGAGAATCAAGGAAAAGATTATAGAACTCTTTCACTCTCACCGGGAATTCAAAACTATTTAATATACATATAGAACTCTTTCACTCTAAGACATCTATTACACACTATATATTACAGGTTAACTATCATTCTAAATCATTCTCCAAATTTCTGCTTTGCATTTTTGCTTTCGACCATGGGAATGCACTACCTCGCCAATAATTTATCTACCTTCAAGAGCAAAGAGGTTCCTTCCACAGAAAGGCTCTTCTGAAATTAAGAGCAAAGAGGTAGTCTTCCACGAAGAAAAGGTAAGCTTTTTTTTTTTTTTTTTTTTTAATCATTAATCTTCATTAATCTGC
Organism: Ipomoea trifida; assembly: GCA_003576665.1. Taxonomy (NCBI): domain Eukaryota; kingdom Viridiplantae; phylum Streptophyta; class Magnoliopsida; order Solanales; family Convolvulaceae; genus Ipomoea; species Ipomoea trifida. The sequence continues at coordinate 22,419,572 of CP025656.1, forward strand.
AAACATGTAGAAATTTTGATTAGTTTTTATTCTACCAGAGGATTATCATTAATAGGATACATTCTTTTATCATCAATGGAGTTCTATAAATACATTTTAGTAGAAGCAACTGAACTCCAGGAATTTTTGAATAAAAGATTTGGTGACGGAGGGTAGTGATGCCAGAAGCCTCACCGAAGAGGAAGCTTGTCAAGGGAGAACGTCAAGTCGCTACTCCACAGTCGTAGTCAGAGCACATAGGAAAGGTATACACTTCTATTTGTAGTTACAGGTGTTTTTAAAACAAGTTTGTGTTGATTCTTTATCTCAGATCCTATTCATTTTGAAGCAAAGCAAAGCAAAGGTAGGATCCAGGTAATTTTCATGGCCCTTAATTTTTTTTATTTGGGCTGCCTTCCAATATGGGAAAAACAGTAACTCATTTATGGGAATAAAAAAAAGGAGAAAAAAGAATACATATAAAGATTGCATTTACATATGTAAATATATAAAGATTGCATTTACACGCACACAAATCATTAAAGGTTTTCAGTTGCAAGCAAGCAAGTCAAATAGAAGTGTTGTTTTGATCAATGATAATGGTTAATGGATACATAACAATGTTTTTTTTTACTAAACCTCACATGTATATAGTTATGTATGATCATTGAGTAGGGGGACTTACAGAGATGTGTTGAGATCATTGAGTAGGCTTTTAGAATCTTCAAAGAAGGGAGTCTAAACTTCAACTACAAAAGTAGGATTGCTTTCATCCTGATGTTGCTGGAGCTGACCGAACTGAAAATCCTTATAAATTGATTAATGGAAGGCCTTCTTGGCTCATTTACTTTTTGCTAGAAGACTCAAGGTATTCTTTTCTACTCTACTTTAAATATCTTTCTGTACATAGTTTAGTATATTCATAGACTCAAAGTAATAGCTTTACTAATTTGATTTGCATTTTTTAAATAATTTTTCCAGGACAAATCAGTTTAAATGCACTGTATGGGACCAACATGTTCAGTAAGTTCTGCCTTTTTACAGCTCAGATTTACAGGAACCCCTCATTCTTCTAATACAAATGTGCAGGGTGAAGATTTACTCTAAACTTTAGTAAAAAATGAGTAAATCCTAGAAACCCTTTGTGTTGTTTTCTCCTGTATTCATGCACTTTACAATCAGATTTACAATCAGACTTTGTGTTGTTTTCTCCTGTATTCATGCACTTTAGGCATGAAAATATTGGAAAACATTGACTACCTTATATTTTGTCTTGATACATTTGCATTTGGACTCTTATCAGGTGATGGTTCATAATTGATATGTGAGTTGTAAGTGTTTTTGGTGGAAATACTTCAAACATGTGTTATAGGGAATTATGTTTTGGATTAAGTATCTGTGCATAATTCTATGATTGTCAGTGCAGGAATCAAGTTAAGTAAGACAACACAAATGATAAGTCAGAAGATTGAAGGTTATGCCATCAAACTGGGCGGTTAGCCACCATGTTCTGGAATTTAGTGCACCAAATGTACACAAAAAGGATTAGTCATATTCCTAAAGGTTATAGATTCTATGTGTGTACTTTAAGGTCATGTACATTCTTTAAGACATATGTTGCATAATGAAAACTGTACTGAGTTAATGTATGTAAAGGAATAGGAGGAGGTTGTAGTCAAGTAAATTAATTTTACCTGTGTAAGGCCCGTTTCTTGATTATGGAAGATAACAAATATCTCATTATTCAATTCAGTGGATTGTCTTTTTTTACTTTCCTTGACCTGCAATATTTCACAATGTATTCAGACCTCGAGTTAATTGTCAGGTAGTCATTGATGTGAAAAACCAGTCAATCAACATAAGAAATGAAAAGGTATAATACAAGCTAAATCTGCTACTTTGGGCTAGGGATTCATTGATGGTGGAAACATACAAATTGAGTTTTCATCTTTGAGATTGTTCTGCATGGGCACCTTAGACTTCGTCTTTTGTAACTTTTTAAGTGTATACAATTGTCATAGGTAGGTAACCGTAGGTTGATAGGTTGATACTTTAAGATAAAAAAAAAAAAAACTTACTTGGCCATTTAAATTATACTGTGAAATTCCATGAACAAAGTAGATTCCGGCATCCAGAATACACACACATAGGTGTAAACCTATAACGCAGCAATTGACTGCAAGTTATGGTCACATTAAATGGATGGGCTCATATCTGTATTGGAAAGTAATTTTACCCAGCAAGGAATCCAATTACTGGGTGAAACCAACCATTTAGGCAATATAATGTGTATTAAGACCTAATCATATGGAGGGGCAGAAAATTGTAGCAAAATGTTCACATAATGAAGTGCCAGAAAAACTAAGTGGAACACAAGAAGCAATCTCTTTGATAGACTTATCTCAAGTATAATGTAAATAGCTTTTTTGGTAAGCTGAATAAAATAGATTAATAAAAAAACATTACCAATTACTAGAACATGTAAGTGGATGAACGTACCTGGGAAACTAACATGTCTGCTCATACAAAATCAACACTTATACAATTAATACCTGCAAACATTAAATGTTGCAAAAAATGATAGCAGAGTGGACAAATCAATGTTTCCTATGCACTGGTGAACACTGTGCATCAGATTGTGTAATCATCATGTGCATAGTTCTTAAAATTTGGTCAGTGTTACATCTTTGTTGAATATCTAAAAAAACTTAACAGTGAGTAAGAAAAAAAATACAATGTAATTATGTAAACCTAATGCTCATTGTGATATTTGTAGTACTCAGTATGGGATAGCAGAGTATGTCACATGGCAATATAAATAAAGAGAATTAACTTTCCTAACATCTAAGAAGCTGTAAAGGTTACTTATGATGAACTGTTAAGATGCCCAATAGAGTACTGCAAAATGATAAGTAAGACAATATAAAGACACATATGCTCCAATTCTATATTTTTTTTATCAAACAATACAATTCAGATGAGGATAACACACTGCAGAGCTGATGAAGCAGTTAACGACTTCTACTGTTATTGGCAAGAAAAGGAAAAAACAATTGAAAGACACAGGTATGTCCATAGTTTATGTTTCGTGTTGTTTTTCCAGATAAAGTATATTAGGACCATGCTATGTTAGTAATTTATCAACACACTAAAGAATATTAAACAACAAATGGAGAGTGAATAACTGATTTCAATGAACATTAAACTAAAAGAATATTTTTATGATTTAATAAAACACATGCTAAAAATATTCTCAGAATTAAACAACAATGATTTATATGACAAAAAAGGGTAGATAGTATTAACATCTCACTGCCCTAAACCCTAACCAACCAAAGAAAATTAGGAATGTAGTTGCATTGTTACTATTTATCACTTTTATAAGGGTTTAACTAAGCGAACAACAAATCATTTATCCTTATTAAGAAGAAATCACAAAACGTAGATCTGAAAGCACAGAAATAATAGTTTAAGAGTTTCTCACCGATGGATAGGTCTGTGGATACCCTAATAGCTGTACTTCGTCAATCCACTTACGGGGCTCAACAAAAAATTAGGCTACAGTATGAGTTACCACTTCCGGACAGTACCCTTCTACCAAATGAGTAAGACGTTGAAGAAGACAACAAAGAAAAATTCAATCTGCCCAGAATTAGAAAACAAGATATTGTAGAGGAATTTCAAAAATATATATATAATTTGTATCATGCACTGTCAGGAAAGTATATATTAGATTTTAATGATTTCAAAAATGTTTAAAAAATTTAGTTTGGAATTATTTTTTATTTTTAGACTCAGTAATGTTACAAATTGTAAATCCGAAAGGTTCACCTAGAGAATAAAATTTATTAACTGGGAAGTAAACCATTTAATAATTTAAATATTTTTAAATTTAAATATATATTCCATAATCAATTAAATAATTTCAATAAAACATTTAAAGTATTTCCTTTTCTTAAAAAAAAAAAAAGCTTTTTCCCTTTATCTTAATTTTTTATGCATTTCTTTCCAGTTTTATAATATTTTTTAAAATGTGTGTTCATAAATATTTAATAATTTTCTAAAATACATACATATACTTATACACTATCATAATCATACATAATTAATATTCTAATTTTGTTCATTTTTAAATGTAATTATTTTGATTTGTAAGGAATTAGAAAAGATATGTCTTCAACCACTAATGTGATTTACAGAGAAGTTTTCAATAATTTATAATATTCATTTCCTTTAATTCAACTATTAAAAAACATTATTACTTTTATTATTTCAAATTTCAAATTTAAAAATTTAATGTAATTAAACATACATTTTAAATTTTATACCTTTGTATACTAAAAATCTCATTTTTTTTAATTTATAAATAATACTATATAAATTTAACTTTTATTGTTATAATATTTTACTATAACAAATAACTTATATATTTTCACAAATTTGTCCGTGCATCGCACGGGACAATTAGCCTATAACAAGACTTTGAGAGATTTTTCAAACATACCGGTAATGAATGAAGGAAGTCATGTTCACGTAGAGAACCGGTTGTTGTGGGAAGAGTTAGCATATGATCGTACAAGGGAATATGAAGAGAGTCACCGCCTTAAGGACAAGCTAACAGACGAACAAAGAGCAATATATGATGTCGTTCTCAAGGACATTGATTCCAACAATGGTGGATTCTTTTTTGTTTATGGGTATGGGGGTACATGAAAGACTTTTCTGTGGTGTGCATTGTCTTTGTCTATTATAGCAAAAGGTGAAATTGTTATCAATGTGGCATCAAGTGGGATAGCTACTTTACTTCTACCGGGTGGGAGAACTGCACATTCAAGATTTTCAATACCAATCTCGGTTAATAAAGATTCTACGTGCAGTATAAATCAAGGTAGCCAACTAGCAGAACTAATTGTTCAGGCAAAATTAATTTTTCGGGATGAAGCACCGATGATGCACAAACATTGTTCTGAGGCGTTGGATAAAACAATGAGTAGGGGTGTGCATTCGGTTAACTGAACCGTTTTAACCGAACCGAAATTTTAAAACCTTTAACCATTAACCGAACCGAAGTATGTGTTACCGAATTAACCGAACCGAAATTTTTTTCGGTTAATCGGTCGGTTAACCGATTAACCAAACTTTTTAAACCTAAAATATAAAATTCTAAAAATAACACCTAAAATAATAAATTTAATTAAAATAAAATACAAATCATCCATAACTTCAAATCTTCAATCTAATTAGTATTTAGTATTTATATTTAATTATTTATCTATATATATAAAAATTCGGTTAACCGTTCGGTTAATTCGGTTAACCGACCTTTCGAACCGAATTAACCGTTAACCGAAGTTTCAAGATTCCTTTAACCATTCACCGAACCGAATTTTTCGGTTCGGTGAATGGTTAACCGAAATTTTCGGTTCGGTCGGTTAACCGAAAAATTTCGGTAAATTGCACACCCCTAACGATGAGAGATTTATTAAGGTTTGTTAACAAAGATATTGACAGTAAGACTTTTGGCGGGAAAACAGTGGTTTTAGGTGGAGACTTTAGGCAAATCTTACCAATGGTACTAAAAGGTTCAAGACGGGACACTGTCTCTGCAACAATTAATTCTTCATATCTTTGGAGACATTGTAGAGTCATGCGCCTAACTAAGAATTTGAGATTAACTTCAATGGAAAATGGATTGCATCAAGACAAAGTTGAAGAATTTGCTAATTGGCTAATTTCAATAGGTGATGGTACTATTGGAGTAGATATTGATGGTTACGCTGATTTTGATATCCTACCTGAATTGTTATTGAAGTCAAATGGTGATTATATTTCCTCTATTGTTAAAAGTATGTTCCCCAACATTATTGGTGCAAATAGTGATGGAAGTTGTTTTAAAAACAGTGCAATTCTAGCACCAACATTAGAGGTGGTCAATGAGGTCAACCAATATATATCTAACTTAACTGAAGGTGAAGGAAAGACATATATATTTGAGTTCTAACACAACTGTAACACCCCGACTCGGCTATACCATACAACCGGAGTAGTTACCGCCACACCTAGGCTAAACCCGATCTTATTCAGATAGGATTCATTCTAGATGCACAGGCTAACTGACTAAAGATAAGGATCGTGTTTCTTATTGTCAAAATCTAACATACCCGTTAAAAGAAGCAGCCTTTATAGCATCAAGAAGAGAGTGGCTAAACAAGCCACCAAAACAAAGGAGGGTTTAATAATAATACAACCCATCAAGAAAGTTTAGTGAGACCTGGCTAGACAACCATCAGAGTTAGCAAAAGATATATTTACACAAAACACTAACTGAACCCCCCCCCCCCTACTCTAGACTCTACCTAGTCTAGTGAGTGGTACACTGGGCCCGTATAGGTGCCCCAAACCACGTGCCAATCACCCTCAAACCACATGATATGGTCTAGAAACCGACAAGTGCTCATATACATCATCCATTCGTCATGGTAATCCGGGGGACTCGGATCTCATGGGTACGGATAATGAACCACGAACTCTAGAGGACGGCTATCAGGAACGATCTCTATGGGATAGAACCCATGACTGGCCTGTAGGGCATCGAAGGGACACAGAGGCTCGACGGGAGCAGGGGTCCACACAGGTACCTCTGGCGAGACTGGAGCAGGAGTGGGGTCTGGAGTACAAATCAGCGTCGGCGGGTCAAGTGCATAGCCAGGGGCATAGGGATCTCCATCTAATAAATATTGTGCATAATCATCATAATCATATATAGGGAACTCGAACTCAGACGGATCTGAGTCCGGAGGGCTGCAAGAACCTGTACTAGATTGCATCTGATAAATGACACAACGAAGTGTAGTTAGCACGACGGCTAAGTAAGGGGATCCATGGTCACTCGAAAGTAAACAAAGATTTTCGAAAACAACCATCAATAATAAATACAGTAAGATAAACATTACCCAACGGTCGCAGTCTACCTGCAATCATTCTAACAACAAACAATACCACCTTATATAAGTAACTTCGGCACGTAACACAATCATTAATTCACACGTGAGAAACACAACACCCACACTACTGTTCGAGACACCCGACAGTTAGTTCTCACAACTCCACTCAGTGAATAGACTTCGCTCTGCAGTATGAATCAATCATACAAAATCTCACACAATCACTCAGCGAATAGACTTCGCTCTGCAGTATGAATCAATCATACAAAGTCTCACACAACACTCAGCGAATAGACTTCGCTCTGCAGTATGAATCAATCATACAAAATCTCACACATCACTCAGCGAATAGACTTCGCTCTGCAGTATGAATCAATCATACAAAATCTCACCATTCACTCAGCGAATAGACTTCGCTCTGCAGTATAGATTAATCATACAGACCCCTCACCATTCACTCAGCGAAGAAACTTCGCTCTGCAGTATAGATTAATCATACAGACTCCCTCACCATTCATTATTATCACACGACTCCATAACCATCATACTTACTCAAATATTTTTCCCCAAAAATACATACTTTGGTTAGTGTTAATCCTATTACGGAAATCCAAGTACCGGAGTCACAATAATTTTCAAACACAATTATTTTCCAAGTTAATAAGTATAATGCACAAAAATAATATTTGAGCCTTTTAAAAATTCACCCGGATGCCCGTAGGCTTTCAAAACATCGCAACACTCAGGGTTAAAAACATCGGGGAAAAACCGGGTCAAAAACAAGTCGAAAACGAGTCCGCGTCGCGCGGACTCGCGGCTGGCCGCACCAGCGGACGCAGGCGTCCGAGCCGCGTCCGCTGGTTCGGCGTTTCTCGCCGAAACTGGACGCCCACGGACGCGCGTCCGTGCCCGCGTCCACCCAAATCTGCCAGAAAAGTTCGGCTTGGCGCAGTCCGAAAGATTGCGCCGGTAAAAATAGTTCCCGAACTCTTTTTCACTTGAAATTTTTATGGTAGAACCCCAACTTATAGTACTTGATGTCCATAAAAAGTTTTGGTCATTTTGATCCACGAATAAACACAGAAAGTTCCCTTTTTGCCCTTGGTAGTGTGCTGTCCAGAATATTTTTCTCTCTGGACCAGTTTTGGAAAAAAATTCGAAAACCGTACTTATACTACTCTGATCCTTACGAAATTTTATATGCGGGTTCTACACTTATTGAACTACATATCTGAGAAAAATGGAGTCAAAATACCTTACCAATTTTTCCCAATAAATCTCGGAAGTTACTGCTAGAGACTAACTTGATTTTTTTTCAATATTTTCACAAGTATAAGCCTATATGGACATAAATACAACCTATACATGCATAAACTAGCTATAAACATGCATACAAAAATTGCTAAACATTAAAGTGTAATTTCTTTGAGCCAACTTGTAGATCCACAACTTAACAAATATTTTTTTTCACGTAAAATTTCCTAGTCACGTAATTTACTAGCATTTGTTCACCTTCAAGTGATTGAGCCAACTTAAGGGATTCCTTACCTCGATGGAAGATTTTAAAACCGAAGAAGTTGCTAGTTCCTTCCTTTGAGTTCAAAGACCCTAAAATATCACCATAATAACAATATTTTTCATGCACCAAACATTAACACTTAAGTTCTAGAGATGATTAAATCCAACAAAGTCTAAGGTCTTACCTAGGACTACACTTAGTCTCTTGGGTTGGAAAAATGCTTGGGAGCTCCTTGATCACAATGGAAGACTAAACCAAATTTTTTTTCTTCTTCTTCCACTTGTGTAGTTCGAAAATGGGATGGAAGAAATGAGAGAGATGATGTGAAATTGTCTTGTTAATTAAGCAACAAAGTGCAACATTCCCATACCTCATTAATGCTAGCATTAAATGATCCAATCTTAGGCTAGATTTGGTTGCCACTTGTCAATACCCTATGGAGTCCTTAAGAAGATCACAACTTAATTGGCCAGTTTATGGTTAAATCAGATGAAAGCTCGGAGGTTATTACTTAATTCGGGAAAATTCTAACACCAAAATTATCCTAAAAATACTCCCGTCGCAAATCACCAAATTTGGGAATTTTTCGGTATTCCGCGAAATATCGATACAGAGTTCGTAACAATTTATCCCTTACAGTCCATTTAAAAATTTTCTTGAACTAACTAGAAGTTCAGGCTTAATCGTATGATACTTAATAATCCAAATTCTAGGAAAATTCAAACTGAATCTATATCCTTAAAATTTTCTCGGTTCGTGACCGGTACGTAGTTCGCAGCTTATCGATAACTAATCCTAAAAAAAATTATTTCGAGCACCGAGAAGCCTTCTCTTAAATGTCATAGCTTAAAAAAAAATTTATATCGATATTCTCGAATCTTAACTTTGTCGGAAAAACCGAGGGGTTACAACAACATGTAAAGGAGATGGTTCAAGTTTAGTTCTTGCTGATGTGCATACACCATAATTCCTAAATATACCATAACAGCATCCGGCCTTCCAAATCATTCTTTGGCTTTAAACGTGGGGGCTCCTGTAATGTTAATGAGAAACATTGATCATACTCTTGGTTTATGCAATGGAACTAGGTTGGTGGTAACAAAATTAGGTAATCATGTTGTTGAAGGAAGCATATTGGTAGGTCATAATGCTGTGACTAAGGTATGAATTGCTAGAATGATTATCACTCCATCAGACCCAATGTTACCTTTCAAGTTCAACAGAAAACAATTTCCACTTATGCTGTCATATGCAATGACTATTAACAAGAGCCAAGGGCAAACGCTTTCCAATGTTGGCTTGATACTGAAGAAACCAGTTTTTGTGCATGGGCAATTATATGTTGTCGCATCAAGAGTTAGTCAACCAGATGGACTGAAGATTTTAGTATGTGATGAATCAAAACAAGATTGTAATTCTACTACTAATGTAGTTTACAAAGAGGTCTTTAATAATTTATAAATTCTTTCATTATTAATATTATTTTATCTTCTTTTCATTTTTGGCAGTATTTCATTTTCACTTGATCTATTTTCATACCGTGCATCGCACGGGCCAACTGCTAGTCTATCTATATATAACTAGTGTTTTACCCGTGCGGTGCACGGATAAAATTTTGTTATTATGAATTTAAATAAAAAAATTTAAAAATACAAATATATTAAAATGTGCAATATAATAATATAGTTGA
>CP025656.1:22430258-22482163 GCA_003576665.1 Ipomoea trifida
ATATATATATATATATATCATCTTGAGAATCAGTTTATATTAGGCTACGGATTATTATGGCAAAAGGTGACAAAATACAAGCATAAATATTTATATTAGGCTATACCGATTATTATGTATATATATGTATATATGAACAATTTAATAATTATTAATTTATTATGGTTAAATTATGATTAAATGTTGGTGATTCAATTATGGTTAACCTAAAAAACTACGTTAATTTCCTATACGTTAATTTCCTATTCATAATTGTCTTTCCTAATATATTTTCTTTTTCTGTATATATATATATATATATATATATATATATATATATATCATCTTGAGAATCTGTTTATATTAGGTTACGGATTATTATGGCAAAAGGTGACAAAATACAAGCATAAATATTAATACAATTTTATGAAAAATTAACAAAATTTCATTTATAGAATTAATAAGGTAATAATTTCATTTAGAATAAATCATTAAAAATGTTAAGTAATTAATTATACATTCCTTTTGAAAAAATTAACAAATTTATAATTCTCACCATTTCTATCTATAAATACAATGGATTGTTGATTTTGAAAATCACAATTCTTCAATTTGCATTTTATGTCTCTTCTTCCCATTTTCTGTGAAATTATATCTTGGCGGCTCTCTCATTTTATTCTTCCACTGCCCTATAAATAGAATGGATTGGTGTTGCATCCATTATAATATCAATTACAATATCACTTTACAATACCGATTTTAAGATAATAATTATTTGTTGTAGCACAAGATTGCTTTTGTTTTAATACTTTGACGTTAGTCTCAATATTTATACTTCAATTTATATATGTGTATGAAATATTTGTTGCAGTATGAACACATGGTGTTGCTGGAGTTGCTAAACAAGGGTCATCTTGACTCATCTAGAGCAGGAGAAGAAGATATGCAAAGGAGTTGGTGACGACGGTGATGTTTTTGGAAATCAATAAAAGAATAGCACATTTTTTAATTGTAAAATTCAGTGTTTCCTTAAAACATTTCTGTATTTGATTTTGAAATAATTATTACATTTTATATCATTTACGATATTGTATGGCATATATATATATATATATATATATATATATATATATATATATATATATATATATATCCCTCCTCATTTTCTTCTTCTTCTTTTTTTTGAAAACTCTTCTTCTTCTTAACTCCACTGTTAATCCACCATTAATTATAAGAATTAAGAACGTAGAAAATAAAATATTCTTTCTATTTTTCTGTGTAATTACTATGATAATTTTATGCTACTTTCTCTCTATATATTTTTATACTTAAAGAATAATAAAAATATAATTACACAATATATTTTTACAAACATAATTACATAATATTAGTTTAATTGACTAATATTTATTATGTATAATTATAGTAATAATTACCATAATAATAGTATAAATACAATTATATATATATATATATAGGGTCATGTTCAAGTGTGGCCGTGCTCTTAGGTGTGAACAGTGCGGCCTCACCACTATGTATACAGATATACACCACTCAGTGTTAGAAAATGCACCACACAAATATGCATCGTTAGGGACGCATCACCCAAAAACACACCACTAGGTATGCAAATATACACCACACAGTATTAGCAAATGCACCATTAGGGACATGGGAGTTATGGTGCATTATTTTGGGTGTGTGGTGTGTTTTATGGTGTTTTTGTATATTTTCATTTGTGGTGTGTTTCTTAACATTGAGTGGTGTATTTCGTAACATTGAGTGGTGTGTGACCGCACGGCCACACCTAAGAGCAAAAGGAATAAAGAATTACCTAAAACTAAAATTAATAGATTTGGCTTACGTTGCGTTAACATGTATGGAAACTAAAATCAATTACATAATATACTATATATATTATATATATATAATTAATTTTTAAAAAAAAATTGGGGCCCGTGTGTGCGCGGCCCTGGGCAGACTTGCCAGGGCCGGCCCTGCTATATAGAGGTTACAAAATAATACGGAGTAGTATGTAGGTTAATAATTTAGAGTGCATTAAAAATCTCATTTAGAATTAATTATTAAAAATGTTAAGTAATTCATTATACTTTCCTTTTGAAAAATTAACAAATTTATAATTCTATAATTTCTACGTATAAATATAATAGATTGTTGATTTTGAAAATCATAATTCTTCATTTGCACTGTCTGTCTCTTCTTCCCGTTCTCTGTGGAAATCATAATAATTGTACTATTTATAATTGTAAATATTATATAATTACCTAATAATTATTATGGTAACTAAAAAATTAATTACACATATATTAGTATAATTGTTATAATAATTAAGCTAATAATTATACAATATTAATATAATTATAATTAAACATGGGTTGTTGGATTTTTATTTATAAGTATATATATATATATATATATATATATATATATATAATAGATTGTTAAAATGACTATATCAATTCTATGCTTGACTGAAATGTAGCCATCACTTAGTAGTATTATCATATGTTTGTTCAAAAATCTTATATTATTTAAGAAATTGTTATTATGTTTTTTTTTTAATGAAAATTTGAGATTCTAAAAATAATGAAAGATCTATATATTTTTGTCAATTTAAAAAAAATTACCAAAATTATATTAAATAATGAGAGATAATTTCTAATATAAAATTTTAAAAATATACTCGTAATAATTTGAATCAAACACTGATGCCACGTTGAGAGAAGGTGGGAAATCTATACTATTAATAAAACAATATCCTCAATTTTAACTTCCCGCCTAAAACAGACCTATAATATTATGGTTTGCGTAATATTGTAAAATATGGTAATACAATTCCTATTCCTAATACAATTGTAAATTAAAATAAATTCCTAATAAAATATATTTTCCCTACGTTCCTATTCGTAATACAATTCTAGACTAAAATTACTAATGGTAATAATTCAGTATATATATTTCTCTGCATTGCAATCTATACTATTAATAAAAACAATATCCTAAGTTTTAACTTCCCGCCCAAAACAGACTTATAATATTATAAGCCTCTATGATATACAATTCAATAAGCCTTAAAAAAACTATAATATTATGGTTTGCGTAATATTGTAGAGGTCAATAAGCCTCTATGATATAAAATTCAATAAGCCTTCTAACTACCCGTCCAAAACAGACCTATAATATTATGGTTTGCGTAATATTGTAAAATATGGTAATACAATTCCTATCCCTAATACAATTGTAAATTAAAATAAAATTCCTAATAAAATATATTTTTCCCTACGTTCCTATTCGTAATACAATTCTAGACTAGAATTACTAATGGTAATAATTATTCAGTGTATATATTTCTCTGCAATGCAATCTATACTATTAATAAAAACAATATCATCAGTTTTAACTTCCTGCCCAAAACAGACCTATAATATTATGGTTTGCGTAATATTGTAAAATATGGTAATACAATTTCTATCCCTAATACAATTGTAAATTAAAATAGAATTCCTAATAAAATATATTCTTCCCTACGTTCCTATTCGTTATACAATTCTAGAATAGAATTACTAATGGTAATAATTCAGTATATATATTTCTCTGCAATGCAATCTATATCTATACTATTAATAAAAACAATATCCTCAGTTTTAACTTCCCGCCCAAAACAGACTTATAATATTATAAGTCTCTATGATATACAATTCAATAAGCATTAAAAGAACTCTTGTATAAGTAGTGGTGCAAACCACTTATCAAACCAATGTGGGACAAAAGTTACTTGAAAGGTTTTTCTCTATATTTTTCTAACTCAAATGGGTCAACTTTGAGAACCAATTTCTCATTCATCCATTATCAGTTTTGAGCGTACAATATATCAATCTTTTCGTCTAACTACGAAGAACACGAATCCACTTTGACCCGACCCAAATTGAAAATGGACCCCACATATATTTATACCACAATATTGTCAGTAAAATGTCATTTTATGCTAATTTTTTTTTCCAACAGTTATTTGTCCAGAGAATATCAACGTGTTGAAGGAAGAAGATGATATATAGTGAAGGGCAATATCATCTTCACTATATATCATCTTCTTCCTCCAACACAACGCTCTACGGTCAACCAACAATTACTCAAATGATTATCCCATTACTCCCATGTAAATTTTTTCTCGAATATAATTATACTTACTGAATATCAAAATATAAGTGTACCTCAAGATCTTGCAATAACAAACCGACAAGTAATTAAATTAATGAATATGATGCAATAATGTAAATTATCTACCTATTGCATTTATACACTTATTATAGAACACTGAATTTTTGTGATATTTGTTGCATGCAAGGAAGACTCATACTATAATTGCATTTATACACTTATTCATACTCATATTCGATGTTATAATTTATATAATTGTATATCGATTCAAATATTTCTTAAAATATTATAACAAATTCATTCCGTGCAACGCACGAGTGAAAATACTAGTTATATAAATATTAATATAATTATAATTAAACATGGATCGTTTTATTTCCAAAAAACATGGATCGTTAGATTTTTATTTTATAATTATTCATACATACATACATACATACATACATACATACATACATACATACATACATACATACATACATACATACATACATACATACATATATATATATATATATATATATATATATATATATATATATATATATATTTACATAGATATTACTATAATTACAATTAAACATGGGGTGTTGGATTTTATTTTATAATTACAATTAATTTTTTGATTATATGTGTGTGTGTGAGTGAGAGAGAGAGAGAGAGAGATAGAGAGAGAGAAAACAAAATAAACAATCATTCATATTCTTTTGTGTAATTACTATGGTAATCTCTCAATGTATATTTTTATACTTCAGGTATAAAAGTGTAATTGTATAATTTTAATTTAATTATTTGTTCATTATTATGGTAATTAATGAATAATTGCATACATATTAGTATAATTGAATAATAATAATTATGCTAATTAAGTTAATAAATACACGAATGTTAGTATAGATTTAACTAAACATGGGTTGTTGTATTTAGTTTTATAATAATTACAATTAAATTATAATTGCAGACAAACGAGTCATATATTGTTCAATTAAATGGTCCCCTGACTATAGCAAAATTATCAGTTTGGTCCTGATTTAACGGATATTAACGGAAAAATAAACGGAGGACTAAATTGGTTAAATTTTTCAAAGTCGAGGGACTTAATTGGTCAAGAAAAATTGTTGAGGACCAAATTGATAATTTCGCAATAGTCGAAAGACTATTTTGGTAATAAACTCTTTAAATAACTAAGAATGAGCTTAAGTCTTAGGCTTATTCTAGATTTCTAGGGGCGCAAGAGAGAAATTCTAGTTTTATCTTTTACCCACATTTTCTCAAAAAAAATAATCTTTTACGCACATAAAGCTTGAGTATCTTTGTATAACTCGTGCGCGCTCTATCTCTCCTAGATCTCGATCTCGGCATTAATTGCTCTCTCTAAATCTCTGCTTGCAGTTCAATACAGGTAGATTAACACTCTCTAACAGATATTCCCATCAAATTGATATGTTTGAATACGCGATTTTTTTTCCTGCTTAGATTTAAAGCTGATTAATTTATTGAAATTCATTTATGGCAAGCTTTTGGGAACTAAGAAAATTTTCAGTATCTTCAAAAATTGTTCAGCTATTTATATATGTAGGTGATTTTTGTCTGCTTAGACTTGATGCTGGTAGTTTATTGATTGTTTAAAACTTCATTTCTGGCAAATCTGTTTTATTTTTGCTTGTTTGGAACTTTGAATTGATTTCAATTATATGTGTGTGTATATAGCTGTGAGTTTGTAGAAGGGAGAGGGGTCAGGGGAGAGGAAATGGGGTACATAGGAGCTCATGGAGTGGCAGCGCTGCATAGGTACAAGTACAGTGGAGAAGATCACTCTTATGTAGCAAAGTATATCCTGCAGCCCTTCTGGAGACGATGTGTCAACTTCTTCCCTCTTTGGATGCCGTGAGTATATGCATTTCTAGTTTGCTTCTATTTTATTGATGTTCTTTTATTTTATTGTATTTATGGTTTTCTTGATACACATATGCTCAAAAGGTTTAATCTTTCATGTAGTAAAAATTCTAGAATTGGGGGTTTTCCCCTTTGCTAGTGAGCTAATATGGCCATGTGAAGTATCAGTCTCTATAGTTGAAGATTAGTAAAGTAGAATTAGTCTTGGGAACTTTCTTCTGGTAAAAGATGGCCTTTCGCTTTTTCTCAAAGCAAATCCTCTTCCAATTTCAAAGAATAGCCATATCTGGGGGGAAACACTGATGTGGGGAAAATGTTGTACAGTATTTTATTCATTGCTGTTTTCCAACATTAACTAACTCTTCTGTCTTTTTCTTTTGTGTTTGTGCATGTACTTGATGCCTGACTAGACCCAATATGGTAAACACACCCTATATTTCATCTTTGATTTGCTCAAGTATTACTTTAATATATGCATTGACATATTACTTTTTCAGATTACACTCACTGGGTTCATGTTTTTGGTCACTTCTGCATTACTCGGATATGTATGTAAACTGGACTCTCTCATCCCCTTCCCCCTAAACAAAAGTTTAAATCTTTTTGGTCTGTACTAGTTGTTAGTAATTGTTTTAGATAATTGGTTGCTTTCAGTGTGTTTCGTGATGGTCTTTTGCATTTTATAGTTTTATCTTCTAGATAAGATCATAGCTGCTAAAAGCTTATTTTTGTAGAATTATTTGTCTATCTTTCCTCAACACTTTAGCATATTGTACACTTGAAATTCTGTACATACCATCTCATGCATTGTTGATTTCATTTTAGGGAGAAAAGTATGGGAAAACAGCAGGCTAATGGGTCAAAAATTAGGGAAATGAAAGAAAAATGTGGCTGACAAAGATTGAATTGCTCTGTGAATTCTTCTGTTATATGAGCAAGAATAGTCTCAAACTATTTATACATTGAATTGCTTGATCATATTGTGGTTATAACTTATATTAGAGCTACTTGATTAATCGAAGAGGATGTAAGATCTCTGGTTTCATAATCTAGTGAGTAGTAGAGGTGCATGAGTTTTTAAACTTGCAAATGGCAAGTAGTATGGGTACTTGCCTTTGCTTGCTTCTGGCTCATAATTTATTAGTTTTGTATTTAAAAAGAGATCTCAACTCTAGGAAGAAACAAACTGTTCCTTGTTTTTTCTAATCATCAAAATATTTAACACAAGTGCTAACTGCTGAATGCACCTAGGTAATGTTTCAAACAAGTGTATGTTTTGCTTGAAAGCATATATATCTGAGTATCATTTTCTGTATGTTTCTGATTTCTTTTTCCTAGATATATTCTCCCCAATTGGATTCTCCTCCTCCAAGATGGGTAAATTTTGCACATGGGTTGCTTCTCTTCCTCTATCAGGTTTGCATGCGCCTTCATGCTATTATGATCAAGATGTTTCTCATAATTTTTCTCTTTATCATTTGTACTTACCCTTATTTAATTCATTACAGACATTTGACGCTGTTGATGGAAAACAAGCAAGACGAACAAATTCATCCAGTCCGTTAGGGGAGCTTTTTGATCATGGTGATTGTTTTCAAACTGTTCATTGTTATTTTCTGTTTTCCATCTTCATAACAAACACTAGCTGACTGCTTCCTTTGATAAATGTTGATTCTCTAAATGATGCAGGATGTGATGCACTTGCTTGTACGGTATGTTCTGCTTTCTACTTTTTGTTTCATTGCCATGGGAGTTGTACTGTCTTACAAATTTTTTGTACTTGATGTATCAGTTTGAATCCATAGCCTTTGGGAGCACTTCTATGTGTGGAGCAGATGCTTTCTGGTTTTGGGTTATATCAGCTGTTCCTTTCTACTGTGCAACTTGGGAACAGTGAGTTCTCCATACTATGATTGCCTTTTACATTTATTCCTGATTATGCATCCTTATTTAAGAAACTTATAATATCCCTCCTTTTTGCAGCTACTTTACCAACACTCTTATCCTTCCTGTAATAAATGGACCTACAGAGGGTCTCATGTTGATATATCTCAGTCATTTCTTCACAGCTTTAGTTGGTATGATTGTTTTCCCCCCTCAAGCACTCCAATTGATACCTATTTCAATTGTTTGTCAAATTTCCAGCTAGTTATGCTATGTAATTGGTTTCAATTTTTTCTTCTTCAGGTGCTGAGTGGTGGGCTCAACAGTTTGGGAAGTCTATACCATTCTTAAGTTGGGTTCCATTTTTAAATGGTGAGATTACACAACTTGAATGGTTTGCACCAATAATATATCTTGAGTTACTCTTATATGGATATTCTTTGGTTGCTTAAGTTGGGGGAGGATGAGAATGCACTTTTAATGTATATATGCACTATTTCATATGCTTTTGATCTTCATAGTGTTGTATTCCCTCTACAGTTATTTGTATTCCCGATGTTCTCACTTATTCTTTGTGTTTCATTGACTCCAGAAATCGCAACATCTAAAGCAGTGTTGTTTCTAATGATAGCCTTTGGAGTCATACCTACGGTCTCATTCAAGTTAGTGTACCTTTTTTTTTTTCTTCTTCTGATCATCCTTAAAAATATACTCCATAATTATCATAAGTTTTCACAGATTTATCAAACTTACATGTTTTCTGTGGAAACCTCAGCATTTTCAGAGAGGTTTTGATGGGTTCTCAGAACAAAATTTCTCTTATAAATTACTATTAAACCCATGATAAATTGATTTCAATCCACAATCACTATTCTTTCCCCATGGTTTATTTTTCCTTCCTAACAATTTTACTGTAACAGTTGATATATTGTTGGGCATTTTATTTGAACAACTATGAAGCAGAAACTGCTGACATCTTAATCTGATATGTTACTTTGCGCAGTGTGATTTATTAGTGATGTGAGTTTTCTTTTAAAATCAATCCATCTTTCAGCGTGCACAATGTGTACAAGGTTGTTCAGGCAAGAAGAGGAAGTATGCTGCTTGCACTGGCCATGGTATGGATGATTCGTAGATTATTAAAGAACTTTGTATTAATTTTCCAGTGACTTAAAGGTTTTGACCCAATGTCATGGCAGCTATATCCATTTACGGTGCTGTTGGGAGGAGTCCTTGTCTGGTACTCTCTTTCTCGTTTCTTATTGCTCTTTCCTTTAAATACTAAGTTTCTGAATCATATTCTTAAGAAATTTGTTATTGCGCATTATGCAGGGATTATATTTCTCCTAATGATTTAATGGGGAATTATCCTCATTTGGTTATTGTGGGGACCGGGCTGGCATTTGGTTTCCTTGTGGTAATTTCCTTCTCTTGGCTGCTTGAATATGAAGTGATTTTTGAATTTACCGAAAGCTTTACTACAATTGAATGAGTGCGTTCTTAAGTGAAATTAGAGTCTATTACTAAGACTATAGCCATCTTGAAAGTAAAGTTTGATCACATATTTTTCAGTATCAAAATTTTGTTGGCATGCATCTTGATATTGGTTTATCTACGTTTTGTCTTGTGCAACATGCCAACATTATGGTCTTTTTGGTTTTACAGAATGCTATTCTCAATTGTAATTTTAAAATGAACTTGATGTCGAAGCTGAAGAAACACTTATTCTGCAGGGAAGGTTGATTCTGTCTCACTTGTGTGATGAACCAAAGGGCTTGAAAACAAGCATGTGCATGGTACTCTTTTTTTTTTTTTTTTTTTTTTTTTCCTGAATCCTGGTTATCGATAATGTGAAACCATCTCGAACTCTGCATTTATTTGAAGTCTGTTCCACTAACCAAAAGTTCTTACATTACATTTTGTAGTCACTGCTGTATCTGCCTTTTGCCATTGCGAATACACTCACTGCCAGAATTAATGGCGGGTATGTAGTAGAACCCACATTCAGATTCTTGAATATAAAATTTCTTCGCCATTTTTCCTCATTTAAACTTGTTTCTTTACTTGTACTTATGGCAGCATTCCATTAGTTGATGAATTCTGGGTCCTCCTTGGATATTGTGTGTACTCAGGTACTTATTTGCTTCATTCGATGCAGATTTTGAGTATATTCCTTTCATTTCAGCTGTGTTTTCTTTGTAATGCTTTTATTGGCCCCTTCCGTGCATTTGAAAAACAAGAAAGTCGAAATATAGATGGTTACTAACCCTTATTGTCCCCTATATATGCCGAGACATCATGACTTGGAAAAGCTCCTTTCACAAAGAAAGCTTCTTTACATTTTTTCGTTTTCCACTCTATCTTTTAGCTGTAAGTCACGGTTTCTGAGACATCACATGCTGACCACTTTCTTTGTGTATGTAGTGTCGTTGTATATGCATTTTGCAACATCTGTTGTTCATGAAATAACAACAGCACTGGGAATCTACTGCTTCAGGTAAAAGATTCGGTGATGAAACTCTACTTTTAACAGATTTCATTGATTTTAGAATTCCATCGAGGCAACATCTAACGTTAAGTAATCGGTTTATTACTGCCTTTCACCAGGATAACGAGGAAAGAAGCATAGCCGTGTCTATTCTGGTACATACACGCATTGATAAACTTGCACATCACGAGTTTGTTATGGTGTTTTACCGACCAGTATATGACTTCGTCTCTCTTTTCTTCTCATTTGTTCGTAGGATACAATTCGCGATTTGAAGCCTTTCGGCTACCATTGATTTGGCGTGGCATTGTTGACACTATTCAGTAGGTAATGAGGCTTAGTTATATTATTAATACTGTAATTCTTGTTTAGGATGTTCTAACTATTGTGCCATTCAAAAGAATGCCATTTTAAGATGTCCATTGAAATGCTGTATTATTTGGTAGACAAGTTTTGAAAAAGATAATTTTGGAAAGGCTGTAGTCCAATTTTCTTGTAGTGGTGAACTCTTTTTTATTCTCTATTACAATGCAGTATCTGTTCATAACTACTTTCTCATCCTACTGAATAGTTATAATGTATTGGTGAATTTTTTTAAATTGCTAAATTTAAAATTTTAATTATTAGTAATTGTGGTTACTGAAAACACCATCAAGTAGTGACTCTGAGAGTCTGAGTTTGTTTGTTTTTTTTGTTTTTGTTTTTTTTTTGTTTTTTTTTTTGTTTTTGTTTTTGTTTTTGTTTTTTTTTTTTGTTATAAAAAATTAAAGTACAATACTCTCAATAATAATAGTTATTCTAATTTTTTTGCTTTAAAGGCTCAAAATTCATAACACGTGCATAACTGTGACCCAAAGATTCTCGAGAATGACTTTCCTCCGCTAACTAGTAAATCACATATTTACCAAATGAAATAAATATTCTATTCCTTGTCTCCTTAATCGATAATTTAACCTTTGAAATATTTTATTTATACAAAATTATTCATTATATAAAAAATAGTAAATTATAAGGCTCATTTCTCCCCTAGTCTTCAAACCATAACCCCACATATTCTACAAGACTACAACCCTCTCCTCTCCCACCCCAACTTTGATCCATAGAGAAAAAGAAAAAGGAAAGAAAGAAAGAAACAAAAGAGAAAAAAATTCTCTCATCTTCTTCATCTTCTCCTTCTTCTTCTTCCTGGATTAACCATCTTTGATGATGGCGAGTGCTCAAGCCGATCAATTGGAAAACCTTAGGGCAATTTTCATGCGTTTTGACTTGGACCGAGATGGCAGCCTAACGCAGCTAGAACTCGCTGCCCTCCTCAGCTCGCTCGGCCTCAAGACGAGCTGTGATCAAATCCACGCCTTGACGGCTCACATGGATTCTAACGGCAATGGCTCCATCGAGTTCGACGAGCTCGTCCGGGCCATCATGCCCGACGTTAACGAAGAAGTTCTACTCAACCAGGTTTAAAATTACCTAGCTAGGTTTAATTTTATTAATATGACCGTTGCCCAAAATTGTATATATGAGCCTAAAGGCAAATTAATAAAACACAGAAAACAATATTTCTTACATATATATATATATATATACAGGAACAATTGATGGAAGTTTTTCGGTCGTTCGATAAGGACGGGAACGGGTACATAACGGCGGCGGAGATGGCGGGGCAGATGGCGAAACTGGGACACCCCTTAACGTACCGTGAATTGACGGAGATGATGCGCGAGGCGGACGTGAACGGCGACGGCGTCATAAGTTTCAACGAGTTCGCCGGCATTCTGGGGAAATCGGCGGCGGAGTTTCTAGGCCTCACCGTCGCTTAACCGCCGACGTCATCTTCGTCGTCCAATTAACGTGCCGCGCCGGCGATTATTGTCATTACATGCATCCCCTAATGTATAGTTAACGGCGATCATGGATGATAATCTTGACCAAGTCTAACTTAAAAGCAAGACGTACAGTTGCATGCATGATAAGTCTTATGTCTCATGCACGTACGATATTGTTTTTTTGTTTTTTTTTAATGTTTGTAATTACTTAAAACAATGTACACAATTTATGGTGGGGGTGAATTACTTTAGACTTTAATTGTATGTGATTCAAGGAGAAAGACAAAAAAAAAAAGTTGTTGCAACCTCTATTAATTTATTCAGGTATATTTCATAGGACCAAATTGGTCTTTTAATGCTCCCCGTCCATAACTCCATATGTTACAACGTTAATGATAAATCAAATACTTACTCAATTAGAAACCACCACAGTCGAGTTTGTTGCGTAGTTAAGCTATGAACCTTCTCAATTTGAGTCAATCAGCTATTATCAACTTAAGCTGGTTTCCTTCGTGTTCCTTTGCCGGCTAAAGTCACGAGACGGAGTTTTATCCAAAGCGCACAACTTAGTCCATATTTGGTACGTTAGAATCAGAATAAGAGACTCCAATAAATCGTAGAAACGAATAAAAAATCAATATTATTTGATCACATATATCTCTTCTCTCCCACTTCTAATCTAGTGTTGTATACCAGTAATTCTATAGAATATAATCCATATATTTGAATAAACAAATTAAATTTAATTTATACCTCTTGGCACTGTAATCTCTATGTATGTATATCTACTTACAAGCAGACCTGCAGAATTGCAGGCCCTTAGATCAGCTATCTACAAATGAGCAGAGCTCCAGTCTAGGCTGTGTTTTGGATGCAAATTCTGTTTGCTCACTCAAACAAGACGAGTGAAGCTGCAGATTCTCCCCCGACCTCGCCAAGGAACGAGCAGTGAACCCGACGGTTGTGTGCCTAATGGACCTCTGTCGAATCATGTCACAGTACTCAGGGTCTTCCAGCCTCCCCTCGTAGCGAATCCACTGAATCATTTCATGGTACGTTGGGAAAATGCGCATCTGCACTGCATTGTATGCAAAGTAAGGAACGAGGGCGGAAACAGCCACGAAGAGCGTGGCGATCCAGTAGGATGGGGCGGGGGCGAGGGCTTCCAGGAACACGCGATAAGCCGTGCTGGAATACTCTGCAGGTAATGCTCCATATATGAGCAGGAAAATGTACCATAGGGCTATTCCTCCCCAGATGAAGAGGTGTTGGATTAATGTGAAGTAGCTTATGGCAAGGGCCATTTGGCAGTTCACTACCCAAACTACACACGTGTACATCGTCGCCCCAATTACTGCATATCCCGCGATTTTCCCATCCTCCATGTAGGCCTGAGGGTCGAGAATGGTTATGCAGACGAAGAATATGATGAGAGCACTGCAAACCCCATTCAGCATCCATCCAATTATTCGACGCCAGTTGAAAAGGACATTCTCAACGCCTTCTTGATAAAGTAAAGGGAACTGCAGAAGAATTGGGAATCCAAATAAGCATTAAACGCTTATCAGTTACCACTACACCAAAAGTTATAGCAGGTAATAGCGAAGGGTATAACTTTATTTCCTTATACTTGCATAACAGTTAGTTAGCTGACTTAGTTTCACGTTTCAATGACAGGATGCTGGACTCAGCTTTCCAAGCCGCAAACCAACAATAGTATATCCTTATCAAGTATGTCTAGAGTAAACAAAAACAAAAAAACCAACAAGAAAACGCGAATCTATATATATATATATTCAGCTATCATCTGATATGCAAAGGGCGTGTAGAGTGTAGAGTGTAGACTTTGTCTTGTTCTCTTTTCGTTCATTCCTTTTCAGCTCTTTCGGATACAGAATAGTTATTATGAAATGTTCTCATAGTTAATGGTTCTTTATAGCAGAGTTAGTGAAAGGTAACATATAGCAGACAGTACAGTAATTGCGAGAAACATTGCTCTAACATGAGCATAAGTTTAACGTATATACCTTAAGGCAAAAACGAGCAGACACGTCCTGATCAAAAACGCCCAAAGCAAGCACCGGGAGTGATGTGAAGAAGACGTTGTAAAGCCCGAGGAACCAATCATTGTATGCTGGTTGCCCAGAAAACGACGTGTATATCTCATATAAGAATAAAGTGAAACCGAAGGTGATGTTTTTGTAGAAGAAATAGCATATCTGCAAGTGTGGAGCAATGAAAAACAGATGCAGGGCTTCAATGCAACATGTCAAGGGGAAAATTATTGAATTAACATCGCAAAATTTTTAAATTTGCTCTAAAATCGATTACCATTGTGGCGATTCTTCTGTAACACCAATGTCCATGGACTAAAAGCAAGCGTTCCAAATATTGGAACTGAGCAATTGCAACATCGCTTGACATGACAGCCTAAACATTTGTAACCGGGGCGAGGTAAGAATTAGGCGGGGGGAGAACGAATAAATGTGGCATTTTTGTCATTATAAGATTAAAACGTTGCCACAAAGTGACAAGATAAAGCTTCGGGTTCTCACCTGCATGCCTTCGACGCCACTGATTCCAATTCCAATATCAGCTTCTTGAAGCATTCCAACATCATTCGCCCCATCGCCAATCGCCAATGTTGTTTTTCCAGTTCCCGCTTTAACAAGCCTTGTTACCTTTACATTCGAGAAACGGAGAAAATTTCCATTAGATCAGATATACAAGTACTAGAAGAGAGGATAGCATTGCATAACCGAATATTTAATCTTACCAAAGCCTTCTGCTTTGGTGATGAGCGGCAGCATATAACAGAAGCGCACCTAATTGCAACATCGAGGAATAAGTTCTTTATGTCGTCCTTCAATGCATATGTAAGAGATTTTCCATCAATGATCAAGGCAAACGCCTCGGTGCTAGAAGCAGTAACCTGAGCCTGGGCATCATTGATTTGCTTGACAACATTTTTCTTCGAGGCCTATTGACGTTATTGTTAAAATGATATGCATCAATACGACACTTCACCTAGTGCTATATATAACTGGAACATCGATTTGATTACCTTGGCAATTGCATCTTTGTCTCCACTTTTCTCGAGTGCTATGATTTCGGGGGTATCTAAGTTTATGATGATCTGCTCCATTCCTTGTCTAAGCAAACTACAGGCATAACTGCAGTTTTTGTTGTCAGAAATGGGTAAATGAATAGTAACAAACTAACAACATAAAACGAGTAATATGAGAACTCGTTAAGAAATACAATACCCGATATTAATTGCAGTTTCCATCTTGTCACCTGTCAAAACCCAAATCTTTATGCCTGCTTGGGCGAGTTTATCAATGCAATCAGGAACCTAAACGGGGATATAGCCAAGTATAAGTAAATCCATATCGACATTTTGAAATTTGATCTCTCGAAACGAGCTGAGATATCCTTAAATCTTACCCCTTGTTGGAGTTTGTCCTCAACAGCAGTAGCCCCGAGAAGAATTAAGCCTTTTTCGATCTTCTCTGTTACTTCATTCATCTTCGAATCTCGTTCTGCACTCACTAAATTCTTGGCCTCTGAAAATTTTTTATTGAATACCTCGTATTCTTCCTCACTGAGCTCACGATAAGCAAGGATCAACGTCCTCAAGCCTGCATCAGCATACTCATTCACGTGTTCCCTCGTTTCCTCTTCAAACTCCCTACCATTCATCGCGAGCCTTTCAAACATAACACTGCATTCATCCCAAACGCGAAAGCAAAAAAATTCGAGATGGCTCAGATAGTAGGAAAAGAAATGAATCCAGAAAGCGTATAATAGAATAGTTACTAACTAACTAACTAACCTGTCAGCGCCTTTGCAAAGAAGTAGAATCTTTCCATCTTCATCTCTCACGATCACGGACATCCTTTTTCTTGTGCTGTTGAATTCGAGAACATCCAAAAGCTTATACAGCCTGCACACGGGAATTTTTAAGAGACTCGAAAAGAAGTGTGAATAGGTGGTCTTATAGAGAAATGTTTCGTTTGTGCCAACCTTTCGACTCTTTTGCCAGATTCGAGATCCAACTCATTCACCGAGACACTTGTTTGAGTTCTTTTAGAGAATTCAAACCCGATCTCTCGTGCTGCAATCACAAAAGCAGCCTCATCTGGGGACTCGGCTTCATATGAAACTTTGCCAGTAGCATCATCCACGTCGGGAATGACAGTGTGACAAACTGCCAGTAAACGGAAGAATTTTTGTATCACGCCTGAGCGAGGCTCGGTTATCCAACTCCCATTCATGATTCGTTCATCGCTAAAATTGAAGCCTTTAACATGTCTTTTCGTCACAATCTCAGTAAGCTCTCCACAATTTTCCCCTTTTCTTTTAGCCATTGCCCTTTCAACTTCTGTGATACCATGACCATAAGCTACACCGGCCACAGAGCACTTAACGAACTCCATCGAGTTGCAGGTCAACGTGCCCGTCTTGTCAGAAAGTATCGTCTCGACCTGACCAAGCTCCTCTGTCAAATTCGAGGTTCGAGCATTTGCTGGCTTGTCAGTTTCTTCATAGTACATATGAATGTCCTGATTGATGAACATACTCTGAAGAACTTTGGTGATTTCGATAGACACATACAAGGAAATCGGGATCAAGTTGCTAAACAGAAGCAGAGCGGTCAGAAAGTGATAAATAGCAGCAGCTGCAGCCCGATTAGGATCGAAGAAAATCTCAGCATTGTCCGGTCTCAAATACCATCTTTTCATCTTGTCACCATCCAAATCCTCCTTAGTTACAACCCCAAAGTAGACTGATCCAACAAAACCAAAAACGAACAGGACGCCAAATAAGAAGTAGACAATATTATCCATTTTCCTCTCGATTCTGCTCCTCTTCGAAGGGGGCTCAGTCGAATTCTGCATAACCTTCGTGTCATGACCAGTGAAGATAACCGCCCCATACACGAACTCTGTGTTTCGTAATTTAGAGTCTCTCAATAGCAGATGTTGAGGCGAAAGAGGATGCTGTTTTCCTTCACACTCCAAACTTCCAACAAAAGTATACAAATTAGCATTAGGATCTTCACACTTAACCGTCGCCTTAAAATCTTGGAACTGAGAATCCTCGTGCAAGGACGAAGTGACCTCCAATGCTTGTTTACACTTCAAATTAGTCTCACCGTCGAGATTCATGGTCTCAACATAGCAGACCGCATCATCATAGCTCGACGAAAGCAAAAGAAGGTCAGCTGGAAAAAAGTCATCCTTCTGCACCCTAACTATATCACCTACTCTCAAATTTTTCCATTCAGTATGCTTGAAGACTCCATTACTTTGGTGCACATTAACCTTTCTATTGTTCATCTCAATATCCTGAGAGAAAAGAACCATTGCTCCTTATCAAAATCCAATGAAACAAAAAACCTTTTTTCAAAGCTAATTGGCAATTAACCCCAAATTATAACAAGAAAAGTACAGAGAATCTATATTTGAAATCATCAATCAAATATCATATCCCCAAAATCACTTTATGATATCATTTAAGACCTACAAAGTGATCTTAGCTTCCACAAACAAATTAAAGCATATCCCTAAACTCAAAATGGATATAAGCATAAAGAAAAAAGCTAGACAGGCAATCCCAGTCAAGTTGATCGGGTTAAATTGGTAATCACAAGATTACAAATTTGACCCCCAACGGGAGGGTCTTCTTGGTTTGAGCTGAGCTGGTCAGCTAGGCCACAAGGCAGGATTTATCCCGGCCACAAACATTAGGATTCTGATCACCTAAAAATGACAGAAAAATTTTAAAAATACCTGTTGTTTTCTATGCCAATCTTCTATAGCTTCTTTAACCATGGATGCCCCAATGACAAAGACAAGAGGAATAATGGCACTGGAAGCACGGAAAGGAGCCAGGGAAGTGAAGGACAAGATGCCAACAACCAAGAAGTAGAAGTTGGCCACTCTTCTGAACTGCTCAAACAAGGATTTGGGCAAGAAAGTTGCAGCAGTGTACTTTGTAGTCCTAACATAATTCCCACAATAGTTGTTCTTGATGATTTCACCCTCAAATCCCTCTGTCTCATTGCAATACACCACCCTTGAAAACCCTGGCCCACCTATCTGGGATTGCTCCTCCTTGCTGAATGCTGACATCCCACATCTGAATGAGTAGATCTTGCTGAAATGCAGCTTCTTTCTCCTCCCTGTCCCCATTTTCTCCACTTTCTCTCTATCCCAATCCCAAAAATCACTGTAAATGTAGTTTTTTCAAGAGAAAACCCAATTTTCTCCAATACCAAGACCTCAAAGCTCTCTAAAAAGGGTTCAAAAAGTTATGTCAAGAACAAAGGATTGAAGAACTTCACCAAAAATATATATATACAGTGTTTGTGTTTGTGTGGGGGGATTGGTAAGGGATAGGTATTGGGTTGGATGAGAGTGTAGAAAGGGGGGGTCTTGGTCTTCCAAATAGAGACAAAGCCACATTAATTGGTACCCACAATTCCAACGTGGTCAATCCACCTCAAAAACTCCGAAAGCTTCCATCTTTGCTGCATATTAACACTTAAGAGACCAAAGGGTTCCATTCTCAGCTCAAGACTTGGTCAAAGAGAGATGCAGAGAGAGAGAGAGAGAGAAACAGTGCATACAAGAAGCCTGTTAATATATACAGATTATCTATGATTCTATGTTGTCATATATATACATATTTGTCACCCCCATATAGTGAAAAACAAGGAAAATCTGGAAAATTTTCTCTTTTGCCCAAAGGAATTGAACATTGACTTGGATCTCTCTCTCTCTTTCTCTCTCTTTCCCAGTTTCCCCCTGTGTTTGACTTGCAGAACTTCGGATTTCTAAATGCGTAGATGGTTTCTTTAAAAATCTATTCTTTCGTATAAATACCAGACATGCATAAACAAGTAATTAAATTTACATTTCTGATCTTAACGAACAAAAAGGGTGATTACAAAATGGGCCAGATGTGAAGAAGAAGAAAGCATTTTGATCTTCTGTAATTTCCACTTTGAGTGTGAAAAAAAAAAACCGGGAAATTTTTCAAAGATTTCCACTTTTTCTCTTTTTGCGTAATCTTTCTCTTCTTGGATTTCTGGGTTTGGCCTACTCTTTACTGTCAGAAAGTCTCAGAGAAAAAAAAAAAACACAGAAAGAAAGAAATTATTATTATTATTATTGTTTTTAAAAAAAAGAAGATATTTTCTGCAAGTCTGTACTATGTACGTACATAAATAAACAGAATAAACAGGAATTGTCCACCTGGCGCAACGGCGGCAAGTCTGCCAAGTGTAGAGAAGACAAAACGTAGTCAAATACATTGGTATGTATATATATATACTGTAATTATAAAGCTGTTAAAATGAACTTAATTCACCTGACTAGTCTGTCTTGTCCCGCATAAAAAGGCGGAATTGACTCTAAATTTTAGGGTTTGTCAAATTGGCGGGATGGGTTAGCCCTCGTTAGGCCCTTCAGATTAACAGACTTTTTAGCCCGATTTATCGAATGGCGAACTTTAGTGACCTTGTGCCGCCAATTTATTGATATTAATATTAATGGTGATTAATTTCAATCACTAAACATAGCAAATGTAATAATTAACTCATAAATTATGAATAAATGATTAAACTTTCTCTATTGTATATTTTATAAATTAGATACTGAATCTATTAGATATGGAATATATGCCAATTGGTTTAGTGTCTATAAGTGAGTTACTTGCAATAATAATGGTTGTTAGCTTCTTCAAGAAGGGAAATTATTGATGCAAGAATTTTTTGTAGGGAAAACAAATATAATGGAAAATTAATTATTATATGGAGAATATGGCAAAAATGGGCATGAAATAAAATAGGTTTATACAATTATATACCTTGTTTGATTAGTTGATTCTAGATGCTTTATGTTCCTATTCTCATATTTATAAAAGGGCCTGCAAAAGATGCTTCAAAGGAAGAAAATTTAATGTTATGACTAAATTCTATATATGCATATGGATTTTTCTATAGTGGTGATTAATACTAATGTTGTCAAGAATTACTTTAATAAAGTACTAGCAGATATTTCAGGTATTTATTTATTGTACTATTAAGTGACCCCGTTAACGCTTTTAATTTTTTAACATTAATACGAGGTACATTACATAATCGCAGGTGCAAAATGTATATTCTTTTTCAATTGTCATTGACGTCGATTAGCACAGTAAGCGCTCATTGGGGCCCTATGTCCCTGTACCCTTACTACGAAGTATACGCCTTTTTATGTTAGAGTTAAATAGTGTGATAGAGACAAAAATTACAAATTTACTATTGTAGTTGACGGTAAGTTCACTGGATGCCAATGGAAAATTAAAAATGAGAGAACAAAATAATTCTGAGAATTTTTAAAAATTATGATTAAATATGATTTTTTGTAATAATAATAGAAAACTAGAAAAGAAATTTAAGCTATTCAATGGTAGTTACATTAAAAATTACAAATTAGTTTTCAATTATTAAATGCTAACCCAAGTATTATAAAATATATATAATATATAGCAAATGCAAGTATGCTGCAGTATCCAATGTTTAAGATGGTACTTCACCTTGCAAAAAAAAAAAAAAAAAAGATGGTACTTCACCAGACAATATAATATTCTTCCACAATGTGAAACTACCTAGGAAACTCAATGGACATTTCATTCATATGTATATTCTTGTTTTTGACACAATTAAGACATCATATATTTAACATTAAATCAAACTTGCACTACTATATTATTATTATTATTATTATTATTATTATTATTATTATTATTATTATTATTATTATTATTATTATTATTATTATTATTATTATTAATGCAATCATTAATATAATTTCAAAATTTTCCATTTTAATATAGAGAACATACACTAAAAAGGTGTTGACAAAAATCGAACTCGTTACCATCTAAATACAAAAATGATTCTCTACTCAGTCAATTACACGGTACCTTTAGAGTATAATCCATCTATTATTGTGACAAAAACAAGAAGCCGGCTAAATTGTGACAAGAACAAGAATGAAAATGTGGGCAACCTTAATTAAAACAATGGCATAAAGAGTTCAATTAATACAGTGGTTGAACTAGCAAGGTCGCAAACACCGACGACCTACCGGCCGGCCGGCGAAACCCCCACTGTGACCTTCTTCTAAAAAATAAATTAAAATATAGAAAATTAGACACTGTGTTATGTTGAAACATTCTCCAAATACACACAAATGAAAAATATTATCTATATTTCTAATTCTCTTTTAATTAATTCTCCAAAATAGTTTTTCAAATTGAAAAATGCAAAAAAATAAAAAATATTTACATACTAAATATACCCTTATTTATTAACGTTAAGAAAAAGACTTCTTAATATTAACATCAAGTTTAGATAACTTAGTAACTTGGAGCAAACTGCTAATTAAAGCAATTGTAAGGTTAAATAAGCAAGAGTTAAACTCTGCTGGGCACATCAATTAAAACGAATTTAATCACTCAATAGTTGAGATAACGGATAACATGTAAAAGATTAAGTCTAGATTCAATCTAATTAAGGAGTAAGAAAGAATCCATGTTAAAGTTGGGAACCAATTTTCTTTCAATTCTTATATGCTTAATTATTCAACAGATAAGATTAACTGACTAAGCACAGAATCCTTCTGGAACATTAACAATATATTTATAATGTTTTTTTTTTTTTTGTGAAAACTATATTTATAATGTTTTTAATAACTATATTTTAAATTTCTTATCAAGCAAATGAACATCCAATTTGTGGGTTCCATTGCACGTGTGGAACCAAACATGAAAAAGGGTGATAGAGATATAATCATAATATTGTCCCCGGCCTACACCTATTGATCATAATGATGAAGGGTTTCTCAAATCACTATATATACATGAAAGTACAATTATAAATCATAATAATTATTGTTTTTTGTTACAAGTTTGACTAAGTAAATAGCTTCGTGGCACAGTGGTAGCCAAGTTGGGTATTTGTTTTGCAATTCAAACCACTTTAATTTGGTTGTTGTTCATGTGTACTTTGTCAAAATGGCATAAAAATAATTTCTTTGAATAACTACAACTTTAAGTAACTTATAATTATGTATGTCAATTAATTAATATTGGTATGACTATAGCCAAGACTTGTATGGTGTTTACTAATGAATATACAAATATTTAATTATTGGGTCAAGTCTAACATTCTATTATTGAAATGATCGATATATAGGATGTTAGTTGTTATATAAGTATAAGAAAATAAAATGTATGTTTTATATATATATTACTTGGAAGATGACATGCGTTGGAGTACGTGTAGAACAATAGTGTGATAACACTTGTCTCTGTTTAATTTGAACTTGAATTGAGTTTGTTGACTAGGCCAGGTCGGGGTGTGGGGACAGTGACCCGCGTTACAATACATGAGTAATTTTGTAAATGTACAATTAGGATTGTTTATGAATATGGTGCTTGTAACGTTAAATGTTATTATCGCAAATAATAAAAGATTTTCTTTGCTCTCGTGGATTTAGACTCTAGTAGGTTGAACAACGTAAACTCTCCTTCTTTGCTTTTCATTTTCTGCTCTTGATAGATGATATTGCATGTTAATTTTATTTTTATCGAAACGATGGTATTGTATGTTAATTTTTAGGTTTTATTTTTTTTTTTA
The DNA here is from genome assembly GCA_003576665.1 of Ipomoea trifida. Lineage (NCBI taxonomy): Eukaryota > Viridiplantae > Streptophyta > Magnoliopsida > Solanales > Convolvulaceae > Ipomoea > Ipomoea trifida. The sequence continues at coordinate 22,453,204 of CP025656.1, forward strand.
TTTTTAATAGAGATTGAAGATTAAACCAACTGCTAGTAATAAATTGGCAAGGAATGTACAAAATACCCTCATTGTAAACTGCTGACCTCGAAAATTTACTTACAAGACAAACATATACATAGAGAGATAGAGACATGGTTTGGTCATTGTGGGATAGCATTTTCTTAGAATATTGCATTTGAACAAAGCTGTTATTTTTGAGTATTTATATATGTTTCTCAATCCATAAGGTCATAATAAACAAAATTAAATAATTAACGTTGGTTTTGAATTACTAATATACTTTTTATTGAAAAAAATATATAGATGATTCTATTTGAGGTAACTCCTAAGTCCTAATGTTCGTTTCTAATGACTTATTTTTTCATTGAAGATTTTGATATTTGTCATTGAAAAAACAAATTATTAAGGTACACTTTTCTGGTCTCTCTTCAACATTAGAAAAAAGCGGTTATGACGCGATTTGATTTATCAGTTTATGAATGTAATCTAGAATTAATTTTAAGATTTTTTAAATTACCAATAATATATTGGTCACCAGAAAAATAGACGATAGCACCTAACAAAATGTTTATATATGTTTATAATATTTTTCTTCATCCCCAAGTTAAACTATATATTAATTTATAACATTATTATTTTTGGTCAATAACACTATATTATATGTGCGTATAGAAAGAGACGATATATTAAGGTAAGTCAACTTTATTATTATTATTATCATTACTATTACTATTACTATTATTATTATTATTAAAGTCAACTTTAATTAAACATTTTTATTTGTACTATCAAAATGGGACAACTCTATGGGCCTATGGGTAGCTTATTATTAAAAATAGAGTTATATACTTAAATCGCATAATATCAAGTCTCATGGTATTAAAATTCTTACTGGTTAATATGAACATTTAAGAAAGCTTTTAAGAACATGTTAGTCACTATTAATGATGATTAATTTACTTAGATTTTTTTTTCAGTTTTTTTTTTTCTATGCCTTAGGTTATTCTTCATTTCTAAGTCTAAGACTCTAAGGTTATTCTTCATTAATTAAGTTGGTGACAAATTAAGCTGCTAATAAACCTAATTAAGGTTCAATGTTTACCAAATATATTTACAATTTTATGATATATTTGTTCCTTTTATTTGGAAAGTGATTCATGTTATTAACAAGCTAGTCAATTTAGGGCTATAAAAAGAATATACATCTTCATAATCTTTAAAGAGAAACAACAAAAAGAGTGATCGAGCGAGTAGATGGAATATAATTCTCGTATCATAATATCATAAGTTCGATTATTATCGATACCCACTCGGTTGAACTGGTTGCACAAGGTCTTCTTAGTATAGTCCAACCACTACTAAGGGCTCGTGTGTAACAGCACGCATGTTTTGCACTAAGAAGCTAAGACCATGGCCTTCTAATATGAGAATTATGTTCCACCACTTGATTACCTATTTGGGGCTTATAGCTATATACATATTCACCTTTTTGGGTGTACATTGTTGGCTGCCTATTATTATTATTATTATTATTATTATTATTATTATTATTATTTGTTTATTTGTTTTATTTTTCATTTTTATTTTCCCGAAAAAAGAACCTAGAAAATTTTTTGTCACCTTGGGCCGTGGGGGGAGTGGCCGGCAACTCAAGTATTAAACTCTGTTCAAAGTACTTTATTTTAAATAATTGATTTTTTTTTTTCTATTTCTTCTTCTTTTCTTCTTTTTTTTTTTAATAAAAAATTATTGAAAGAGTTTTTTTTTTTAATTGCATTTGGGCCTAGGCCCAATATATACGTTAGGACTCGCAACCTGATTCTCAAATGTGCCATGAGCCCATGACGATATTAGAGAATGGACAGAAAACAAGACTAATTAAAAGCATAATTTGTTGACAAATTATACCATGGATCATGATATATATTGCATTGTAGATATTAGCTCAAAATAACCTTCAAATTATGTGTTTACAATTGACATATTATGTACATGCAGTTAACAATTATGTGCTTGTAAATAAATTGAAGACACATAACATGATAACTACAAACACATAATATATTAAACATCATATTATTTGTCTAAAGTTAACATATTATGTGTTTGCAATTAACATATTATGCATGCATTTGTAGTTATAATGTTATGTATATGTAGTTAACATGTTATGTGCCTTCAATTTATATACAGACACATAAACTATTAATTGCAGGTGTAGAATATGTACACATAATTTTTGGACCAAGATCCACAAGCAAGATGGACCTTGGTCCATGGTATAATAATAGCAATATAATTGTCATTTGCTATGGTTATTGTAATCTTGTAGTTATTCGAGAGCATAATTCAACCTGTCAAACCAATTCAAAATAATTTGAGTGACTTTATTTTTCTAGCAGCGGCAAGGTTTAGGGTGTTGTGGACGCTAATGTACAAGTATTTGGGTGGTTATAAGCTAGTTGAGACACACCTAAATTTACTTCCTCCACCCATTTTCAGGGTAGAAGCAAATTAGGCAAGTCATTAATTTGGAAATCCAATAGACTAGCTAGTTTTAGTTTTCTAGTTTATAGGAGCAAAAATACCATACTCTTCAAATGTGTTTAGGAGATTAGATCAAAATTTCGTGACGGGAAAGAGGTCATAGATTCAATTCTCATGATGAAAACACATACAAAGATGTTTAGTTTTACCTTGTTTATCCCTTTTGTTATAGATATATCATATATGGTTCTTCAATTCTCAGTTACTAATTAAAGGCCAATGTTGTTAGGTGTCAAGTTATATTATTGAGTGATTTTTTGGTAGCTGGCAAAGAGAATATGCATCACCATTTTCAATTCTCTTTAGATCTTATTCAACCTGCAAACACAGTACATTCATGCATGCTATTCTATCGAGGTGAGAAATGAGGATTTTTGGTTGTAAACTATAATTTTGAAAAATCATTCTTCTTTCAAAATTTGATTTAATTTTATTTCTAAGGTTACAAAAGTTTACAACAAACATTGGTGAAAATTGTTCACTTTTATTAGGTGGTTGAAATTTCTGACCACTTTTAGACCACTAGTGTAGTAGAAAAAGTTTACAATTTTTAAATTTTTGTCCACTTTTTAAAATGATATGTATAATGGACTGAATGACCATCCTTCCGTATATTGAAAGAGAGTTTGTTAGGGACAATTTAGTCAAGTTGGTCGGATTATTGGCTTGATAACAACAAGTTTCAAGTTTGACTCCATTTCAGTGAGAGTGTCTATTAGTCTTCTTTGGGTTGAACATGTCAGCTATGAGTAACATAGAATGATTTACCTCCATATGAATTTTTGCCGACTAGGGTCACAGGACACAGGATGAGGTTTATCATGTGTACACTCTCGGGTAGGGGTAAAAAAAGAAAAAAGAGAGTATGTTTCCACTGAAGGGTGGCCGGATCGGAGATGGAGTTTTCAGAGCTAGCGGTCTTTAGATCAGAAATGGGAGACGGTTGAATAGGGTGGTTGAACACACCCAAACAAAAGAAGGAAAAGAAGGAAAAGAAGGAAAAGAAGGCAGACCCTCCATTGTCGTTACTTCCTTCAAGCTTTCCAGTTTCAAGACATCCAAACAAAAAGTTTCCTAGGATGCATGATAATGTCTTCCAGTTCCACCTCATGTTCTGTTTGTAACCACAAGGACTTCTCTCCATGCTATATATATAGATTTGGCAACTCACAATGCAAATAATTTTGATTTTATATATATGCCCAAACTTCTTTATTAATATTTTGCAGTGAATATTAAAATGGTATCAATGTTTGCACATATGTATATGTGTGTTATTTCAGATATTCAAACTATATGACCCTTTAATACAAATAAAAACAGATTGATTTAATTTTAAAAATGAGAATATTCAGAAAAATGACTTTTTTGTTTTTACATACTGCACTGATATCTATATATATGAGATGAAACTAATTTAATTAAGTGTAGGTCATGTCTTTTTTAAGTAGTCCTGTAATGATATTCGCATATAGAAGATGAGACTAATCCAATTAAGTTATTAGTTGTGTCTTATTAATAAGTCTCTACTCTCTAGAGACTTCTATTTTTGACGTTAAAGGAAATGTTATGACTTTTGAGTAACACAATTTGTTCATCTAGATCTGATTGGGACTCCACACCAAGCCATAGCTGAAATGTCAAACTCAGAGATCTGTTAATGCCAACAGCAAAAGACAGGCAGGTGACATTTCCTCTTTAACTTGTTTGGTTTGCATGTACTTTATTCTTGAATGGATGTTTCCTTATAATTTTGGTAACCCAAGGGGGACTTTTTTCCTTTCCTTTTCTAACAAAAAACAATCTAATTTAATACGATACGCATTTACTTTATAAATAAAAAAAACCCGACAACTCCAATTATGATCTATGAGCTCACAAATGACCGAGATGATGTGATTAAAATTTAAAGGACTTCCTTATAAATATGACAAACTCAACAACTTCACAGCTTACAAATGACTGTGATAATATGATAAGGATCTGACTAGCTACACTTGCCGGATCTTGTTTACTACTATCATTGAATTGCGCTTCAATATTACCTTCCTATATCCCTATCTTAATCGAGTGACAATTCATGAAAAATTGTCACAAAACTACAAAAGGTATAGAGTTGAACTATTGCTGTTATTGTCTTTGATGCATTATGAAGGAATACAATATGATTTCATATCACACGTTGGCAGTATACATATCAAAGATTATAGATTTCACCAACCATTGCTTTTACATTGTATGAGAAAATTATTATTCTACTTTGCTTTCCCTGTAAGGCCACACTTGCTAAATTAAGGACACACTGTCCATGAGAATTGTTGGAAGCTAAGTTTCATCTGTAATGATCTGACAGTGACACTTGACCAAATCACCTTAATTTGTTACACTGCAAAAAAGAAAATAAATTGGACAACCCAAACCAAATTAGTCATATAGTAAACACAATATTACAAGTTTGACTTTTAGTAAAAGCAGCTTACTGGTTTTCTTGAATTTGTTTGAGCCGATCAGAGCTATGAATAATCTAAGTTAGTTTATTTTCTTAGGGACCGTGTTTACCAAGTGCATGCCTTTGATAGTAACCGTAGATTTCTCTCGTTACTCCAAAAAGAATGAAATATAGAAACAATAATTGTATGTTATGTTTCATGTTTGATAATGTAGCTCACTTGCCAAATGATTAGAGCAGATGTTGCATTCATTGAAAGTAGTTTTGGTCCTCCACGCATCATCACCACCAAATTCTTAATTGGTTTCAGATTTCAAGAACTTTCAGACTACATTTTCTGTATAAATAACTTCAAGAACATCCAAGAAATTCCATCACTACTCAAAAGCAGCTAAGCTAGCTAGCAATGGCTTCCAATATGTGGATTCAGATCTCATCAATTTGCTTCTTCATTTGGTTGGTTATTGCCAATGCACAATTAGCACCGGCAGCTGCACCGTCTACGCCTACCACCACCACCACCCCGCCGCCGACCACCGCCGCTCCGCCTCCAACCACCACCACCCCGCCGCCAACCACCGCCCCGCGGTTACAACACCCGCGCCTAAAGTTGCACCACAGCTGCCGCCGAAGCCGCCGGTGGCAGCGCCTGCAAAGCCGCCGGCATTGCCACCTCCGACGCAGCCGCCACCGGCGCCGGCATTGCCTCCGGCTGTTCCCCCACCAAAGGTGGCGCCTGCCCCCGCCAAAAACCCTCCGGCGCCGGCCCCTGTAACTAAGCCACCTGCGCCGGCACCGGTGCCGCCGCCACCCATGCCAGCGCCGGTTCCGGCACCACCACCGGCTACTCCGCCGCCAGTCCCGACTCCAATATCAGTGCCCACGCCGGCCCCAGCTCCCGGCAAGCACCACCGAAAGAAGTGGAGACACAGGCACAAGCACCACCACGCTCCGGCACCGGCGCCCACCGTGAAAAGCCCGCCGGCACCACCAACAGTACAAGAATCCGTGGACGTCACTCCTGCCCCCTCGCCATCTCTAAATTTGGTAATAAATTAAACCATCCAGTACAAAATGACAAATTATTCTAGACTCGAGTCCAAAATACACAATTTACATACTGAATGTTTACAATTTATATATTAAACGCTCACAATTTATCTACTGAATGGTGAATATGCAATATATAAATTGTGATGGTCCACATTCACCCAAATCCATGGTATTACAATTGCTACAAAATAGAAAATCATATTTCATGAGCTAATTCCAACAAAGTTGGTCAGGGCCTATTCACTTGATAACTACAATGTTTCAAGTAGTTAACTCCCAGTGAGAATGATCTATTAGTTTTTTTTTTTTGATTTGAATGATGAGTCCTAAACAACCTAGACTGGTTTACTACACTCTCGATAGTAGTGACGACAGGTTTTTCCTGACCCCCAAAAATCATTTCTTCCTGCATTGATTTTTAATTTCTTCATTTGATTGCAGAATGGGGGAGTCTCATTTGTGCTGCAAGGAGGAAGATCAAGAATGTGGACTAGTGCTGGCTTGGCAGTGACCATTTTCTTGGCTATTCTAGCCTAGAGTCCTCATAGACTCTCCCAACAACAATATTTTTTTGCAGGGCTCAATTGGATTAATTATATGATTGCAGAAAAAAAAAAAGAGTTTGATTCATTCTATTGTATTCACATTCCTTTTTGTCAGTCACATGCATCATGTAATGACCACATTCTTCTTCCTATATAAATGGACACTTTGATTTCCTTTTAATACATTCTTGGCATCATAGTTATAACCTAAAATTTTGTCTCAGACCAACATTCATAAATTTCTCAAACAAAAACAAAAGTTTGGTAATATCATACTAATTAAAGAAATGTTGTAACCAACAAGAATCAACTATATCTTTACCTAATTTTTTCGCGAGAAACATGCAATCACTATTTGAGGGAATACACAAGATAAATCCTGCATTGTGACCATAATCAGCAAAGAACCACAAAGAGATAAACAAGTTTAAATTGTCTGACATAATCAATAAAGTATCAATATTACCTCAAATGGAATGACCACACAGATGTTTTGAAGTGAAATAGTACAGAAATAATATAATCAATGTACCAAATGAAGTTCTGAAAGTTAGAACCCTCGTTTCTTGTCCATAATCTACTGCTTAGGAACCAACTCAGTTGCCGTGCGGGTCAGAATCCTCATTTCTTGAACTGGAATAGTTGCTTGAAGGGTATGAATTCTGGGGAGTTGGAGATAGCCAAGAACACTGGATAACAAGGGATTGCAGATAACAACTAACTAACAAAAACTATGTATTTTCAGTCATCAAAGCTGAGATAATGAGACAAGTACAAACTGCCAAATACTCTATGTTTCTTCCTCCAATGGATCACCTCCCAGTCTCCCAGAATGCTAAAACACAAACTCTGTATGTATATATATGTGTATGGGCAATGCTATATTCTTCAATTATATTCCATCCATTCAATACAAACTAGCTATGGCTTCATACATTTGGGTTCATCAGTTGTGGGTTTATTTCTGCATTTTGTTGGTCATTGCCAGTGCACAGGCACCAGAAGCTTTGCCATCTAAGCCACCCAAAAATCCCATTTCACCTGCCACTAGTCCAACTGCCACCCCAACTAATGCCCTGCCACCAAAACTTCCAAAAATTGCACTGTCACCTTCTTCACCGGTTGCTCCCCCATTGCCGCTGGCCCCACAAGTTCCTTCCCCAATAGTATCCCCTGCACCACCACCAATACCACCATCGGCCTCTCCTCCCGCCTCCACACCAAAATCAGTTCATTCACCACTACCACTACCACCACTACCAGTACCACCAGTGGCGTCTCCTCCCTCCCCCACACCAAAATCAATTCTTTCACCACCACCACCACCGACACCAAAACCAGTCCTACCGGCAGCACCACCTCCCGTGCACAAGCTAGAGAAACACTGTCACCGACACGGGCATCACTACTTGCACCACCACTGGCACCGTTGTCATCACCCACCACCACCACCACCGCCACCAAGGCCACTAGCACCACCAGCACCACAAGAAACTGAGGAACTAGCACCAGCTCCCTCACCATCTTTGGTAAATCTTCCACCATTTCATCAATTTCCTTTCAACTAACTATTTCAAGACTGTTGGGCGGAGGCCGAAAGGCCAAGTCTCAATTGTTATACCATGTCACCCTCTCCATTTGACATGCTTTCTATTTGCAGTTCATACTTTATGTATCTGTAAATAAATTAAAGACGTGCAATTACATACATATAATATTTTAACAACATATTATATGTATACAGTTAATATATCATGTGTCTACGGTTACCATCATATCATAACTGCACTAACCTTCCTTAATTTGCCACAGAATGGAGTGCCACCATTACTGCTGAAGGGAGGAAGATCTGCGTTGGCATTTGCCATTTTGATGGCCATTATATACTAGAATGCATCTAGCCATGAACAAATACACAAGCTTTTTGCTATCTATATGCTTTCTATAATACAATAACGAAGAAATAAATTATCTTTGATTCTTTTCTGGTGCATTCAATTTATCAAGAAACTCATATCTATTATTGAGCATATCTGTTAATCAACAGTTAAGATACCCTTAATTGACAAATTTGTCCTAAAGAAGACACAGAAACACATCATTTTTATTCACAGGAGGAAGAATTTTTTTCTGTATACAAAATACAAATTATTCTCTAGAAATTGAACCAAGCAAAAAAAGGGCAAGTTGAATTGACATACACTTTCTTTAATTTATTCAACTTGCCCAAATGACATAAATACCCCTCCACCCCTGCTATCCACACCCACCCACTCACCAACCAATGGTGTTGATTCATCCACTGGGCATTTCTTGAATTCCTTGGGCAATTTGAGCATCATCAATCTTCTTCATCTACTTCATGAAAAGGAAGTGGCACTGTCTTAACAGCTCTGAATTTGCCTGCATTATTTAGATGCTCATTCTCCAGCCTATTCCATTCAAAAGCAAGGGCATATTGGTCAGAAAGAAGAATTGTTGATGAAGATTAAAGCTTTAAGTAATTTTCAAGAAAGCTCAGCTCATTATAATTATACCTATAGAAATTCCATTGCCCTCTCCTGATGACTTCAAGGGCAGCTAAAAATAGCCCTGTTACCCTGTAATCTATGCTCCCAAAATTATAATGCAAAACTGTTTGTAACCATGCCAGCCTAAGAACAAGGTTTAGTCCCTGCAAAAACCACACCGAAAGAATTTTTCGTTTATTCTCGAGAATTTTTTAGTTGTCGTGATAATATATACTTTTTTGCTCGAACATAATGAACTGATGACAATTTGGGTTCGATTCGATTTGTGTTTTAGTACCATGGAGAAGTAGTAAATGAACTTCTGGCGCAGCATGAGCTCATTCCTTAACCATGGGTTGTTGGAATGGAGTTGGAGCAAACCCCAATCCTTTACAAAGTCCCAATACAATTGGTACACTGTTGCAGCACTTGAGATGAGTACAACTAGGCAAAGCCATCCCACACTTTTCTCTTTTTCATATGCCACTTTTGCCCCTGCTGCCAACATGGCAGACACATATTTTCCTAGGTTGACAAGGTGGCTTTTGTGCCCTTCATCCAGCCAACGTCTGGCACACTGCAATTTACAACACAACATTATGTTCCATTAGCTGTGTCCCAATTAGATCTCAAAATCATATGAAGTAAAAGGAAAATGCTAAGATTATGTCCTAATTTTATTTATTCTTGTGAAACACTTTTTTTTGGGTGGCAAGGGAAATTCGCAATCACTGTCCAACGGTGTGCGCCTTGTAACCCTAGCCCGCAAATCAGCTTAGGTTGTCCATAGCTGACTTGCTCAAATAAAAAAAGCCAATAGGCCTCTCCCACTGGGAGTCGAGCCTGTAACCTAACTGTCTTGGCTGGTGATACCCCTAATACGACCCACCTTTTTTTTAAAAAAAAAATCAATCTGAACATGCCACGTCAGCCAGAGTAAAAAGTGGGAATCGATATAGGATTGCTGGGAGGAAAATTGCAAAATGAAAAAGAATAAGAGAGTGGTGGAAACCTGCATGGCTCTCCAATAGTAAGGAAGGAAGGAAACTGCATAAGCCAGATCTCTATAGTACTTGGTCCTCATGCAATATCCATAATCTTGATTTTTGTAGCTTCCAGTAACATAGTAGCATGCTACATACTCCAGGTCTCTCAGCAATGGAATCTGTTTATGGGCAAAAACATATTATCACTAAGAATCTTTTTTACTTTAGCCCAACAAAAATATAGTCGAGTTGATGTTCCAAGTTCGAGTCTTAAGCTCACCTGGCTACAAAGTTGATCAGCCATGAAGAAATCCACCATGACAACCTTGTACAAAGGTGAGAGAATGATGTTCCTCATCACACAGAGGAACCGGTACCGGGTTGATTTGTAGATGATGTTGAAAGGGCAGATCAATAACAGCAGAAAGCCCTGAAAAGAGAAAAAAAAAAGGGATTTTGTTAACTGATTCAAGATTTTTAAAGAGATGAAAATATCATTTTAATTAGAAAATTACCAGTAACAGGAGGGCAGGGATGGCCTGAACTTGTGTGAAAGAGTAGCCTTTTGCCACAAGCGAAAGGTGAACAAATAGAACACCCACAACAACACTCATGGAAGCTGTGCAGATCAAAAACACATCTCTGTACTTGAGTTCTTTTGTCGGGGCTAACTCGAATATGAAGCCGTAGTTTATCCTAGCCTTTCTCCACATGAAGATGTTGCACCCATACAGAAAGATGTGCAAGAACAGTAGGCTGAACATGCTGCAGAAATTGAGAGTATTGGTATCCCTATCAGTACTTTTCTGACAGAAATTTGGAAACTTTGAGGTTCTTATTCTGGTTATTAGGTTAAATGTTTCTTGCCTTAGAACAGGATAAACTGTTTCCATGTAGACTGTATCTGATTGCCGTTGTGTGTACATCCCAGTAATATGAGCCATGATTATGTATCCAGCGAATAGCGCTATGAAACATCCTGCGAATAAACCTGAAACATAGATGGAACAAGATCATTGGACTGTCCAAATTAATGAAGGTTTATGTTCTTGTTTAACTGTCACATGATACTTGGTCTCAACTGTTATTTTACTCTCCTCTCCATCTTCTGTTACATTGTTTTTAAGTCAACTGTTGTTAACTGAATTAGACACACATACCCAGACAAAAGAACCACTATACTGTAGAACAGTAATGATATTATGTACAGAAATCAGGTCTTGTTATGTCAGTTACATGACAAAACTTGTATAGTTTAAAGGTCTTTATAATGGCACAAAGCAAGGTACAAAAGCCCCAAAGAAGCCTAAACATGGAGGCCTTTTGTTAGCATTATTAAGGTAGTTTTTTTTTTTTGTTTGTGGTCAATTACATGATAGTGGCCTTAGCAATGGACCTTTCTCTTTTCTTTAATACCCACCTCCCTTAAAGTGGACCCTTAGCTTTTCTTCAGGTTTTGATTTTAGTGGCTGATTCAAGGTCTACTTGCATTAGGGGCCTGTCCTTTCTTTTTATTTTTAAAAACAAAACATTTCCCTCCTATTGGTCTGGCCTATTGATCTTCTTGGTTTGAGTCCGTCTTTATGGGCAACTTAGCCTGGTTTACCTCGTTGTCCTTTACTGGCTAGCTAGGATTACAAGGCAGGATTTACTCAGTTCACACTCTCGGACAGTGACTGCAGGTTTGAGTCCGTCTTTATGGACAACCTAGACTGGTTTACCTCATTGTCCTTTACTGGCTAGCTAGGATTACAAGGCGGGATTTACTCAGTTCACACTATCGGACAGTGATTGCAAGTTTCCCTTGTCACTCAAAACATGCTTTCTTGAAAGCTTAGTTAAAATTATGTCAACTCTCAAGAAGAGAAATAGTTACCAATGAAGAAGGTGACAGCATGGGACTCCTTTTTGAGAGTAGGTTTTAGGTATTTCATGGCTTTTCTTCTGTCATCTTCAGCAAAGTGTTTGATGAAAATCTCCTCAACCTCATCAGCCAACTTCACAGCCTGTAAAAGAAAATGGGGAATGTGAGACAAGCATATCTTGGGTTGATGAATGCAAATCTAAAGCCATTTCATCATCCTGTGTGGACATGCACTCTTCTTAGTACTACAAACATGAGCAGTTGGTTTTGTCTGAGAATAATCTGATTATGATGATCATGATGGATTTTGATGGGACAACCATACTTGTGCCCTCCACAAATCCATTCATCTTCCAATCACACCAAATGTCATGTTGCTTAGTGTGCTTTTTCATCTTCCCCAGATATTTTACCATGAAATTCCGCTTCTTTTTGTCAATCCCGTTCATTGTTCGTTCTAGTTTAAGTCCTATCTCGTGTATCTTTTCTAAAATAAAAAAGATGAGAAACATGAAAAACACTAAACTATCTATCTTTCCGGAGCACCCAATCTATCTTCAGCTAAAATCTTCCTAAGATTAACGGGAATATAATCCTATCCAACACTCGCAAACCCTAATCATGCTCAAGAGACATCTTGGCAAGAAAATCCGTGGTCCTATTTTATCTCGTGTATTAAATGAGTATAAGTGCTATTGTTATTAGAGTTGGTGATAGTATTGAATTTGAAGAATTTGCAAATAATTAATTTATGGTACAACTATGATATAGTACTTTGTGAATACTTTTTTTGGTTTTTGTTTTTACCTTGTCTGAGCTGTTGAAGTAGGAGTTCTCAACCACTCTTAAATAAATGGGGAGAACTTGTTTGTTAGTAACCTGTGTGGACAAAAAAGGCAGTAAAAAAGTAAAAAGCTAAATCCCCATGATAAACAAAAAATAGAAAGCAAGTGCATTATACTAGAAAGTTTTCCCCTTTACCCCTCACTTACTTTGTCAAATTTCTTCAAAATCTTTACAAAAGCAAGCATGTTCAAGTTCCTGTAAAGATTTCAATCACACCAAAAATTAAATGTAACCGAAAATCCACAATCACTACTTGAAAGTCTACACTAAGTAAATCTGTCCTAGCCGACAAAAAAGTAAACCAAGTCTAGGTTATTAATAGTTAACTGGCTTAAACCAAGAAGACTAATATGCTGCTCGTGCTTCATTACCTGTAAGTTTTAAGATAACCTAATCCTTTGTAGAGCTCAATGAAAGCTCCTCTGATCATCTTCTCGGCATGGCGAAGCTTTGTCTTGTTGATATGCAGCCTGGAGGCTTCAGGGCCACGTTTCTTGGAGGCCTGATTAACCAGATCATCCCAGAGCAGATATGTAATTGCAGAGAAAGTTCGGGTCGGGTTCGTGAGCGGAATGTGGATTCTCAAGCTTTTTCCTTGGCAATTTACCACGCGCTCTGACAGTGATCTTAGCTTACTGTCTTCTCTCTTCACCCTCATTGATCTTCCCAGTTCACCTGGAGATTCTGTTAACTGCGTTTCGCTGATGCTGGATTCATCTGTATTGTCTCCTTGCCCCTGTTCTTCCTCTGCTCTTCCCCTGTTGGATTCTTCATCTGTTTTAACAGACAGAAATGAAATGTTGTTTTTTTTAAGGTTCTTTGTGAGTCCTAAAGTTGTAGAAAACATAACACACTCAAGTTTTTCCTTCCCACCTTTTCTTTATATGTTACTGTTTATTGTTTTTTACTATGCAAGAATCTTGGTAGAAGAACACACAAAGCTCAAAAACAAAATTGTTGTCATGATTCACTAGAAAATCAATAGTATGATTTATGTATTGTAAACGGTAGTTGCAAACTATCATAGCATTGATCAGACAATTGACTTGGTAATCATAATAAGATGACAGTTATTTATTGACGTTTATAGTTTAACTGAGCTGCATCGAATACTATTAGCATTATTGCTGCCAATAGTAGCAGATACAATCACTTGTACTATACCTAGTTCATTAACTAGAATAGAGTAGACATGGATAACTCTAACCAAGTTGGTTTGGTAACCCTAATGTTCCAAATTCGATTTCGCATGAGCTGTCTATTGACTTTCTTAGTTCGAATTGGCTATAATGACAACCTAGACTGGTTTACTTTTGTGTGATCCCCTGCCATTAGACAGACAGTTTTTTGTCGATTAAAGTAATCATGCGAACATGTAGCAACATAGCATGGAACTTTCCCGTAAATCAAAGAATAGTAGAGTAGGCAAACAGGGCAAGAACAGAGTAAGGTATGTACCGCAAGAAATGGTGCCGGAAATGGAGTCATCCTCCCTTGATTCCTGGGAAGAACCGATTCCTTTGGCGCGGTGGTGGCGGAGAGCGGTGTTGAGTTGAATGAGAATCTCCAGTTGCTTCTTCAACGACTCGCCTCTCTCCATGAACTCCCTCTCCTTGGTCTTGTAAAACTGGTTCACCTTGTTCAGCTGCATATCCAAGCGTGCAAAGAACTCATTCGCAGCTTCAGTGTCAGCAAATTGCTCCAATAGCTCAGTCTCGTACAAATCCCCCTTATTAGGTTTCCTATGAACCTAGTTCAAAAGAAACCAAGAAAAACAATGTAAAATGACATGAGAAAGAAGCATTTATTGTGGGGATAATAATAATAATGTTGGTGAGAGTACTTGAATGGCTCCATGTTGGCGACGAGGAGGTTGGAACAGAGACAGATTCCTCAGAGAAGAAAAGAAAGAGTTTTGAGAAAAATGAGGATTAGAATTATTGTTGTTGTTGTTGTTCTCAGCGTTATGAAGGATTTTCTTAAGGTCTTTCTTGAGTTGCCAGTAATCTACAAAGGCTTCTTTCCATTCAGGGACAAGCTGGCCTTCAAATTGCTTAGAGAACTTCACCATTATGATCTGTTTTCTTTTTTTTCTTAAACTTTGTTTATACTTCAAGAAGGAAAAAAAAATTGCCAAAGTTAGATGAAGTCTCTCTAGCTAGGCTTCTTGGTGAGGTTGAGTGTTTGGAATGGGGGCTATGGGCACAATATTTATGGGTGAAAAAGGGAATTTTTTTTCTCTTTCCGTACTTCAGTGCTGGTATGTTTGCATTTCAGAGGCTAATCCAGTCGAGTTTTGGTCGGTTTTCAACACTGGACAGAATGATTTTTTTTTTTTTAGTTCAATGTGTGTAGTGGGTAAATCTCGTCTCGTGGTTCTAACCGAGAAAGGACTATAAAAAAAATAAACCAGACAAATCAAGAAGGTCAATAGGCTGTTTCCGCTGGGAAAATGGAAGGAATTGTTTGTTGATGTACAAGTAGGAGATGCTCAACAGCACATTCTGTAATATTCTTGGAACACACCATGTATTTATCCTAATTCCTAATTATGCTCTTTCCACTTGGAGGGTTTAATGATTCGGATATCACTGGCTCGCCGGAAAATTACCAAACCGCCGTCGGCGGTGGCCACTTCTCGGCCACACATGGTGGGTATGTACGTTTTTATGAGAGGTTTGGGAATATGGTGGGAGTCTTATAAAGGTGGGGATGATGGTAGTGGGACATCATCCTTTTTTTGAGCTGCGCTGCAAGCCAAAAATACTACTTTTTTGAAGGGCATGCATACCAAAGCGTAATAATAAAATAATGCATTTTCTTGCATGGGAAAAATTTGCATGTTGTGGAGGGTAATATAGGGTTTTCACAGGAGATGATATACTAAAGTGTCATAATATATATTATCTACTAATATAATCAAGCTCCCCATTATTTATATAGGAAAACCTAATGATGATTTACGTACAAACACACAAAGCTTGACTCTAATTAGACCAACTTGATTTCCACTAAATTAAGGATAACAAAAATAATGAAAGTACTCACAATAATTGTTTTCAATCTTAGCTGGCGAATGATGATCGTAAAGAGGTAAACTAGTCTACACGATACATTGCCCATGGGTGTGTATTAACCACGGGGTAAACCCTGTATTGTAACCCTAGTCGGCAAAGGACCATAAGAAGGTAAACCAGCCTAAGTTGCTTATTATAGATTATAGCTGATCGGCTCAAATTAAGAATACTAGGATTTCAACTTGTAAAGTTTTTGTCATTAAGACAAGATGTCATTGCTGAATGATTAAACATCAGTTTGAACCATGCATGCAGAATTTGCATAATTGGATATTCGGATTTACATTAATTGAGCATAAAATAAACGTAAGCAAAAAGTGTCACCATTTATAAAATTACGAAAAAGGGTTCTGTGGGATAAGTTATTATTGGATACAATGGAATAAGATCTTATATTCGAGATAAGCTTTGATGAGCACCAAATAATTCATTCTTGTTATGGTGTATCAATGGTATAACGGGCAGTACACTATATTGTTTGTGTGTGTATATTTGTATGTATGTATATATTCTTCCAAACTGTGAATGGAATACCAACAAATATATAAACTAATGAATATTTTTAATTATATTATAACGACGAACAATATTAATGAAAAATGATACTCGTACTGCATTTTTAGCCTCAAATGGACGTTAATGGAGCATGATTTTTGTACCAAAAGATCATGCTATTGATTTTTACTAACACCTTCTCAGTTGATCCCATCACGCATGGTCTTCTTAATGCGATTTATTTACTACTTCTGTGTGATTTATTATGACTTATTGAGTGATACTTAAATTCAAGGAGACTATAAATTATAAAATTTTCATGAGATTCTTTAATATATAATAAGTACTATATATGAACACCATTTTAACACTAACTTAGGTACCAAAAATGAAGATTGCAACTCACATAATTTTTAATAAATGAGAAATAAACATATTTGTACGGAAAGATGTGAAGTGTTAAAATTTACAACTCACATAATCAAATTGTAGTGACTCTCCCACAAACAACTCACACATAATTTTTAACAAAATTTGATTCTCATAATCAAAATTCTCAATTAGATTCTTGACTAGATGACTTATACGGTTATACTATAAACACACACATATATATACTATTCCAATACCCAATCTCTTGGATGCTCA
The DNA here is from genome assembly GCA_003576665.1 of Ipomoea trifida. NCBI lineage: Eukaryota > Viridiplantae > Streptophyta > Magnoliopsida > Solanales > Convolvulaceae > Ipomoea > Ipomoea trifida. Next base: position 22,470,227 of record CP025656.1, read on the forward strand.
CAAAAAAAAAAAAAAATTCAATTATATCAAGAAGAAAATTTATATTCCCACAAAATATTGGGCAAAAACTATAATATTCGCACATAAAATATCGTTCATTTTTAGTAAATTGATTATTCACTTTAAATACGTTAAATATTACAACTAATAACAAAACATAGGGACTGTAAATTTTCTCATACACACCCTTAAGTAGTAGCTGCGAGTTTTCCTCATCACTCAATATTACAACAAATAATATTTACATTATTTTTACAATTAAATATTTACATATATGTGGAATGTTATATATTTCAAGTTATATATTGTTGGATCCAAAACATATAGGATAGTCCCACATCCCCACCAAGTTGTCAGCATGATATATACCAACCACTAGAACAACAGCTGAATTCCATATCCGTAGCCGCGTTGTTCTGTCTTCTTTCCATTTTTAATTTTATTATTATTATTTTTTCTTTGGAGAAATTTCATGAAAGAGACATGCATATATGAATGATATATATGCCTCAATTGTGGCAAATTGAAAGCGCCATCTTTTGTGTTTTTTAATGGCTGACTCAAAGATACGCTCCTGCTCAATTTCACCCCACATCTTTCCCCATGATAACACATCTTTTGTATTTATCTTATCTTAAAGTTAGATGTCACGGTCTTCTCCGCATGGCGTTCCCCGGTCTCTCATTGAGAGCACTCGACAGGCTAAATGATACGCATAAAAGGAAAGAAATAATGGGGACTTATTAATTAATGAAAAGAATCAGTTATGGTGTGTAATTATTAGAAGGTGATTGATTATACTACATTAGTAGGAAGATATTATGTATATCATATATGATATTACTTTGTATAGTTAGTATAATTTTAGTAAGATAATATTATTGATATTAGTAATTTAGTATAGATAGTTTCATTGTATATGAAGATCGGGAAGCAGAGAAATATATATATTGTTATTCTACTATTTTAGCTATTTTTTTGGATCTCTCAAACACTCGAGGTGTGAAATGAGAGTTTGCCGTGACTTTAATACAGTTAGGAGCCAAAAGCTTGTTTGAAAGGTTTTCTATTTGTTTTGATCCTATCTAGGATCCTAACATTAAAGAATAGAGTTGCAAAACAAATTGTACTTGTTCTAAGAGATAATAGTATATGGGCCGTTGGCTTAGTAATCAAAGTCCGACTCCATATGGAAGCTGGTTATTAGCCTAACTTCTTGATTTGAGTATGTCAGTTTTGGACATTCTAGGCTGGTTTACTTTCTTGTGGTCATCCTTAAGCTAGGGTCATAAAACGGGCTTTACCCAGAATGAATGGCAGATCGACATGAATAGATTGTGTGTCTTAATTAAACAAGTGTCTAAGTTTCTTCTAATGAAAAAATTATTACACAAAAGGCTACAACTTCATACAATATAATAAAATAAAACCAAGAAATATACCTAACCAAATTAATAACTAATTAATTAGCCACCATTTGAACTTGAGACTCTAAACTTACTAGCTAGGGGAAAACCATCCTAAAATTAAACGAGAATGGAATATTATTCTATTCGCATTCTCGAGAGCATATATGGTGTAGCAGAACATCAGTACGAAGTAATTTATGTTTGGGAAAAGTTTAAAAGAAAAAAAAATAAATTAAAGACAAAGCAACAAACGAGATCTAAGGCTTTTTTATGGTCTTTTTAGTTTAGAGGTGAGCCAATGACAAGCAACACCAATCATGGTCCGAGTCGGATGGCATATGTTTTTGTTGTTGGGTGCGTCCCCACCTCACCTATTCACCCTTCAATTCATTAATCATTAATGCTGGCCCCTAAAACGTAACTCAATTAATTAACCAATTCAAAATAGTTTCATACATTTTTACTCTGCTAGCAGCTAGTAGGGTACATGTGAGGATTTAAATATAATCTATCCTACTCTCGATTACAAAAAAAAAAAACGAAGGAAGGTATGGTATGAATTATTTGATTATATTGTGGACACTTATATAGGCATTTGGGGGTTTATAGGCTACTTAAGACACAAGACCCCGTAATTTATTTTCTCTGCCCGTCTCTTGGTAGGAGCGTGCATAATAAAGTTTTTTATGCAGATAATTATTTGTCGTGTGTTCATATAGTATTATTGAGTGAAGTATTAAATAACAAATATATATTCATCATCACATATGAACTAAATTAAATGCTTATTTTATTTAAAAATATAAATCATTTTTAAAATTGAAATATATTTCTTTTAGGTTTCATGTAGTTGTCTGAGCCTTGACTCACGGTATACCAACTTATTGTCGATATTCGTTGTCTGGACAACATAGAAGAATAAGGTTTTTTGAGGTTAAAAGGTAAACATGCATAACACACATACTCTCTTTTTAGTCCACAAAAGAGCTGAGCTTGCCTGCCTTGGTCCCCATAATCAATATAATGCCTAGGTCTTATATGGTTTAATTTAATTTACAAACTATTATATTACACAAGAACTAGGTTCACTCTACATATTTTCATATAGTATTCACCGGTATATTTTATTATTAAAAAAATAGTTATAGTTCGTATAGGCATCACATTGTAATTCGCCCAACACACCATAGATCGTGGTATCAATATGAAAAGTGGATTAGATGCTAAGTTAGGCTATTAGATTATATGTTTTTTACTTAAACTCAGGATATCTTCCGATTGGTCGCCATAGCAAAATGCCAATACTCAAAATTCAAGCAATCGATTATGATAGACAATACCAATACTCTTTCAAAACACTCATAGCAATAGTTTATGTCATGTATTGGGAGGGATTGTTGAGTGCGGAGGCCTAAAATGTCAAGTTTTAATTTTGATGCTAACATCTACCATATATACACTAGCTAGTAAGATCTTATGTAAAGAAAATCCAATGAATACCTGACATCTATCCAAATAAGGGATGGGAATAGTCGAATATCAATTCGATCACTTGAGTTGGCACTATGATATTAAAATGTGTAATAATAATGCATTCTTTAAACATTACAACGTATTATTAGTAAAAAAGAATAAAAAAGAACAAACGATTCCGAGCATACAATTCCTGATTACTATTCTATATTCTATGCCCTCCCAAATGGGGCGGTAAATGTGCATATCAAATGAAGGATATCCAAGGTTTCATTGAGCAAAAATGCCATTTTTAAGTGTAAAATGGATTAGGAGAACGTCTTGTCAACCTCTCACAATAACCTTGAAGTGATTATTAAATTAAGGCATATATTCCCGTTAAGGTTTTTGTACTTGTTCTTTAAGGACAACCTCTTTTGTTTTTGTTTTTTTGAGTAACTTACCTTGAAAAATTATAGCTACTATCAGGAGATAGTGTAAATCTGACCTGACAAAGAACTATAATAAAGTAAATAGATCTAAATTATTCATAACTGATTAACTCAAACTAAGGAATTTAATAGGTTGCGTCGCTAAGAATTCAACTTGTAATATTCTGGTTACCAAATGAACATCCAATAACTTAGCTAGGATTGCCCAATCTTTAAGGATTTTTTTTTTTTTTTTTTTTTGCAGTAGTACCTAGACCACTATGAAATCTACTCTGATCTTCCTTTGCATCTTCTTTAATATTTTTTTTTCTGGTACCACTGCACCTTGAATTGGTTTTGGGCTTAGCTTGCATGCATTCATGGCAGCTATGGATTAGATTCTTAATTCAAAACGTGGTAATTCAGAACCACTCTCTCGATCGTATTATAGTATAATGCTGATGAAAAATGCAGGGAAATAATTCTCTGATGAAGGCTTCATGGCCGGTGATTTTTGATGAATAATATGCAAAGAGTGTCAAAGAATAATTTGAATTCTTGCACTAGTATATAGTACAGTACTATATACACTTCCTCATTTCTGGCAAGTCCTATTGTACTTTTTGGATGGCTGTGTATGACATGTGAACACTTTATAATCTCTAGCCCCTGGCTCGCCATTCCATAATACATTTTTAGTTATCTTTACGAGCTGTTTGGTTCACAGAATAGGTCTGAAATAGCATAACATTTTCAATAATAGGCCTATATATTCCGTTGTTTGGTAGGCGTTTGTATTCCCAAGAACAATGTTCCTGGGAATGAGCTATTACCCACATTTGCAAGGCCCAAATTATACTGTGGACCATGGTCATGACTGATATTGCAGTTGTGGTGTTGAACTGATACTGCAGTTGTGGTTGAAAGGGAACTGCAATTGCGTGGAATAGAGGCCGTTTCATCCGTAAACACAACTTCAGTATCAGTTCAACACAACTGCAGTTCCAGACGGATGAAACGAGTTCTGTTCCGCGCAACTGCAGCTCCCTTTTAACACCACAACTGCAGTATCAGTCATGACCATGGTCCACAGTATAACGACGGCTTGCAAGGGTAATAGCTATTAGTGGCACCCAGACAATCCTTTATCCTTCTAGTGGCAACTCTAGATATAAATTAAAACCCAACAATAGTAACTTTTAATTCCAAATATAATGGTATATATGATGAGCATAGGAATAATCGATTAGATCACCAATATATAACATTGATCAATAATAATTTTCCACAAATGCAGTCTTGTCGCATTCTTTCAGGAAAAATTCTTTTTTCAATATGAGGAAGAAGCTTGCAAGATAGCTAGCTAGCTCAACGTGGAATTCTGATTCTTACAAATATAATGCATATATCATGGATCACAATCTTCTAGCTAGCTTGGATATATAGAATAGTGTGGTTTGATGCTATTCTTTGTCTTGTGATGCAAATAATATTGGAAAGTACAATTTTTTTTTATAAGTTTCCACAATTCCACGTGTCTGCTTATTCTCTCTAATAATAAATTTTGTCGAGTGTCATTTTCCATCCTATCATATCCCATGATAAAGGACCAAAAATCATTAGACTGTACATAAGTTGAAAATTACTATTGATTGTGCTAAAATAATCCTCTACTTGTTCATGAAGGAAGTAGCTTCCATGGATCATCCTTGCTATCCTCCGAATGAGATGAGTCTAGAATATTTACATTAAAGGAGACGATTCTTTAACATGAATTTTACCCTCTTTTCAAAACCTAGCGATCTTGATAATTCATGAACTGGATCTTATTATCTTTGCCTACCCACACGTGTATAGTATATGAAAACAATTTTAGTGTCGTCATGTCAATAGAAGGGTCATTTCTAAAGAAATTACTTTTTTTTTTTTCTTATCTTTTCAGTTCTATGTCTTTGCCTACCTACGCCTGGACGATCCCCTAGTATAAAATTGAAGGATGCGTTCAATCTTCACTAAAAGTTTGAGCTAATAGTTGAACTGCACATTTATTATTTTATGCTCAAGAATATATAAGCTCGATTTAAGATGGGTTTTTTTTTAATAATTTTTTTTGACTTGATTCGTGAAGTTTTGGAAGATGCTTTTCATGCATGCATTGAGGCAAAGATTGCCACTCAAAAACCTAGAATATCCGACTTGAAAATTCCAATTTCATGTATATGATAGAGCAATGAGGCCATCTGCAATTTAACTTAAAGCTCCATATATTCTGATTCCCTTGCCTGAAGTTCATATATATGCAGTCTTGCTTTTCATTTATTTATTTATTTTGGTTAATATTGGTCCAAAATACATGCTTTCACTTACACAATAAGAGGCCAAGTATGAAAGTAAGCTCTTTATCGTCATTTAGGACACGACTTGTCTTATCATTACATTTTTTTGTACTCTCTTTAAGCTATTAATACGAATACTTTGTCTCTTTTGAGCATTATACACTGTCTTTACATTCCTTTATCCCCTTAATTAATTAGATTTTTTTTAATTCGACCTTCTTAAGTTAATTAATTTTATCGGTAGAAACATGAAACCAGCAATTACTCCTAAAGTCTTGCGTAATAGCTAGCTTCCAAATCACTAGTCCACTACCCGATCGAGTTGCATCCTTTTGACTTGAATTCATGAATGCGACATATCAGAAGCTGATTGAGTGGTAGTTTTCATCATTCTCTCAATCGTGAAGATAAAGATTGTTGTGGTCTAACATTAAATACTAAAATGCCATGATATATACCTTGCCCCATTATACTCATCTCACACCTCAATACTAAAACTATCCCTATCACTTTCTACCTGACAAAATGTCAAACCCTTATTGGAAAATAAAAACGAACAAATAAAAAATCTTTATCCAGCTAGCTAGGTTGGCACTTGGCAACTTGCATTGTGATCATGTGATGTATACATGTACATACTTGAGCACCGGCTACTATTAACAAAATAAGATAATAACATTTTTTATAAAAATAAACATTTATTTACAAAAATGCTGCTGCATGTCGTTTTTATTAACATATTATAAAGTAGTAAGTATGATGTTAACTTAGGTTAATTTTTTTTTCCTTATGAATTAAAATCAATTCAAATTAACATATAATTGGTAAATATAAATAGAGAAAATGACACTTTTTTCCCCAGAATTATATGCTTCCCCTCAATTATGATTCTAAAAGTGGAGGTTTTTTTTTCCTAATATATTAAATGAACAATTTTACTCTTAAAATAAATATTTCATTTATTTTTTTTCCCAACAAATTATTGTTTATATGTAGGGATGACTGCTGTTTGGTTCGAACCGAACCGGACATTGTAGCAACTGAATTGAAACGTTCTGGTTATGATTTTGAACCGGAACCAAATACTTGGGTTTCGGTTTATTAAAATCGCAAATCGAAAAAACTGGATCCTAAATTGTGATTCGACCGTTCAAAATCAGAACAACTACTAGCGTTAGCTTAAAATTAGAATTATAATATTTGTAAATAGTGTATGTTCTTTTCGTATTTATTTTGATTCTCACATATAAATAGATATGATCACGATCCGATTCTGAATCACCATTTCATCATGGTTCCTGATCCAATTTGAATTGCTCGTTCATACTTTTTTTTTTTAAATTTTTTTTATTATTGAAATAAGGGTCAAATATGCCGTAAAGGCACTCATTTTTATTGAGTTTTGGAACCCTGAAACTCTGAAAGGCTGAAGTTTAAAACATTAATAAGTTGTGTTGGCTTGACAGAGATGATGTGACCTTTTTGTTTTTTAACTGAAAGTGTTAGAACATTTTTTTTAAAGGCAAAAAAAAAAAAAAGAACATTTTTATTCTTTGTTTGCGGTGGAAGGTAAATATACAGTTTATATTGTACTTTTTTTTTTTTTAATAAATAAAGTAACTATTTTCATTCAAAACAACTTAATATTATAAAAAAGTATTGATTTGAGGGGAATTGAAGGAGCTTGAGTCGCTTAGTTGATTAATGCATATATTAGCTAAGTAGAGAGCTTGGACCGTGTATATGCATCAACACTTTCGGAAAGACTTAATTGGTTAGATTAGTTTCATACGTAATGTAAATAACAGTGCAATATATTAATACAAATGTTTTAATATATTTGAATTAACCTCATAATGGTGGGTTGCTGAATGCCAAGCAAATCAAGACACATCCCTAACCCTAACTGTTGCCTAAACGTAACTAAAAGGCAAAGGGAAAGTGGCTTTGTGGAATGAGGTTTTCCACCTTATACATCTTTCCTTTGTTGATATCATTAAGATTATGCCAATAATTACTTCATGAGCAGCCTTTCTTGACCTTAACATTAGTGATCAGATTTGAATTTCATTTAAAAAATTGTTGTAATAATTAATTTGTAGTTGGTATTGGTATATAAAAAAAAATATTATAATAATTTATTGTTAGAATCAGGTATTTATCACTATGCTAAAAGATATATATAATTAGTAACGAATGTGTAATTTTATTTCTTTATATTATATTTATATAACAGTTCATGTTTCAATAACAGAATGCTGAATTCGACCCTCCAATCCTCTGCCTAACATTTGTACCGAACGAAAAAATTGTAATGGTTTACTTGTATCAATATAATTTCGTAGCGGTTTGCGTAGGAACAATGCGTTAGGCATGCACGTCAGAGCTGATCAGCCATCTTATCGAAATCGATGTGGGAATTTGTTTTGATAAGCAAATAAGAGTTAATGTAGTATGTACGAGGAAGAATGATACAATTATAAAGTAATCTTTGAAAAAGAAAAAGGAAACATTAATATTCAAAGAATAGAACATGTCTATTACAAGTTAACCTAGGAGCATGCATGCATATATTTCTAGAAATATATTTATACTTTTAGTTATTTTGTGGCATAACATCCCCACAATTATGCAATTAATCGGGATTTGGCTCATAGAGTTTGACTCTTACTTAGAAACGAATAGCACAAAAGTATAATCCTCCAACATTATAATTGTATTAATTAACAACCAAGCTGATGGGTTGAAGTCATTTTTAATTAGTGAACCAATCACAACTTTTTCATTATGATTAAATAAATAACCATTATTCTAAACTTAATAAGTGTAAATTAGATATTTAACATCATAATAAAAGAGATCTAATGGGGGAGCAAAATCTAAGGGACACTTGAGACTTGAGAGAAATAGTAAAGAAAGAGTACTTTGCAGTACAAATTGTAGTACTAAACTTGAATGCAATTTCTATCAGGGCATATTATGAGTTGTTGAGCTTTGATGGAACAAGATATTCCTTGAAAATGAAACACGGAATCGAATTAAGAACTTTCCCATATACTGTGAGTCGATCTGCTAAAGTCGATAAGAATGACACAGAACAGCTTCCCAATTCTTCACCATTCAACTCTCGATTTGCAGCTGCAATTCTCAGTAGTGTTGGCAAGTCCCCGTCTAATTCTTGTGTTTCTTAGCCTGCTTCTTTGCTGCTCAAATTAAAAGTCGAGCAAATGGGTTAAATTGTTATTGTCAGGAAACTTAGCATAGAAAAAGAAAACAAAACCGAAGAAAATAGACAATGTTAGTTACCTTCCCTCCGTTTAGCCTCAGATTTTGCAAAAAAGTCTCTCCATTCATCAGTTAGAACGAAAATTGGCTCCTCTTCCTCATCCGGTTCTTCCTCCATATTCTCCTCTTGGATCATCCTATTGATCGACAAACAACACAAAAAGTGTTAAATTACTTTTAAGCAGAAAATTCAGAATGCAATGAAAGTTGGCATGAGGCAGCATTGTCAACAGCAAGTCTGAAACTCAAGTATTAACTAATGTTATTTGGACTATAATGTCAAATTTTAATCATGCCAATGTTATGAAATAGCTCAATGAGTGGCTAGTTGGATTTGGTTGGGCAAATTTTGGGCATGGGCCATGGAGTTGCAAATAACAAATTGGGGAAATTTCTTAAGGTGGACGACAACATTGATTGATGATAAAGCAAAGGAGAATTTGCTTCTAACGGAATAATGTCACGTGCCATGAAGCTCGTGGCCTTTCTTCAGATAAGGGAATTTGGGAATTAGGTGCACCAACTACACCATGATATGGGAATCAAATCGCAGGTGCTTGTTTAGCAAAGAACATTGTTTTGAAAATAGTAAGACTGTTAAAGGTTAAAGTAGAAATGGAGAAGAGTAGGACGAAATTTAAAAAGAATAAGATTAACATTGAAGTACCTATGCCCCCCCGCAATATAGTGCAGCAGATTAGGGGCATACGAGATGAAATTAATCTATGAAACTAAGATACACGCAGATTTCTGTGTCTCTGTACCTAATTAAGAAGTGTTCACAATTGGAATCTTGGATGAAAGAATGTCTAATAGAGGTCAAGAGGGCAAATCTAGCTCCAAAAACTACCCGGGAAGGTAACCATTTCCTTATTTTTTGGTTCCCTAGTTATGCTTGTTGATGAGAAGGATCCTTTAAAGGCAAAGCAGTGATGTTACCAAATAAATAAACCATTAGGGCATGGAATTTTAATCTCACATCGGGGGAATTATTAAGACGGGTAACAAGGTTCACCGATGTCTCATCAAATGAGAGTTTACATCAAGTGATATTAGACATCGCATATCAGATGCTGGAATTCCCCTCCCCAAGTTCTTTCTTTTCTGTTTCCTAAAACTTTGTCCATTTCTACACTATAAGATCCATTGCAGCTACCTCTACAGTCACACACAAACTTCCTATACTAGTTCTCAATGCGTTTTTCCATCTCCAACGACTGTGTAAGCCTCGTCTAAAAGCAATTTGGATTAACTTAGTGTGTTTATTGTAGTTCATCAACACAGTTTATGCTCCAAATTCCCATTCCTATCTTTCCTTAAAAACTCATAGAACAGTTGCTGAGGAAATTAAAATTAACATGTAAGTGAATAAGAGAACAGAGCATAACCCATCAATGATCAATCAGTCCTAAACAAGGAACACCATTCTACTTGCACTTAGAAAATTCTAGGAACAAAGATTTCAGATTTTCAGATACTTACTACACAGAAAAACTTTTCCCCATTCCAATTTAAGTCAGAACCGATAAAGTTTACATTTTTACAGTAGTAATTTATTTAATTTCTTGAAAAAAATGTACAATCGGTATAAAAAAAACTGGAATTAAGAAGGGATTCAGAAAAGCTCACATAGCGTGAAGTGGGAAGGGGACCGGTAAATTCGAAATGGCTGAAAATTGGGAAGAGGAAACGGGTTGAGGGTTTAGATGGTTAGGGAAAGGGGAGAAAAGAGGGCAGGAAGGCGAGTGATGGCTCGGCGGCTTTAACAAGAAGCTGTGAAGTGGGCAATTGGGTACAATGTGAAGATGCTGGTGGTGATGGCGGGGGCAGAGGTGGTGGCGGTGGTGGTTGTGCGGGAAAAGCTCGTGAGGATGAGGAGGAATCAGCGGCGGCGGCAGCAGCCCTAAATCGCCGGAAGAATCCATTAGGGTAGCCTGAAAATGAGTGTGTTTGACCATGGAAAACAATTAGACTGACACCACTTATAGTAGTCTAGTAGAGGAAGGACGGGCTCAAGGTCGAACCAATTCTGAATCAACTCGAAGAAAAGTGGGCTTGGATTTTATTGAGCTTGGGTCGGACTTAATTTAAACTTAAATCGACTTATAAAGGGTCGGTTCAAATCCTATGAAAAAATAATTTGGAGCCCAATTTGAAATCGGCACAAATCCAAACTCAAACACGGTCCAAATCCCTAATCGGTCTAGGTATGACCTAAGCCCGAGTCTAGGCCTAGGCAAAATGTAGCGGCAAATTATACTATGCACCACGGTGCACATAGCAATGTGCACCACGTACCTAAACGACGTCGTTTTGAGCATTGTAAACTAATCGTCCGTTTTTTTTGGAAATCACGTTTCCCGTTTCGGTCGGTCTCTGTATTTATGTTAATATTCTGTGTATTCCAGGCAATCATTCTGTGTATTCTAGGCAACCGTTCTGTGTATTATAGGCAACCGTTATGTGTATTCATGTTAGTAACAAATGTTGTGATTTCATGTTAATAACACATGTTGTGATGTGTTTGTGCATTCGAATGTTTAGGAGGATGAGTTCTGTGTATTTTGTGTAAATATTATGTGTATTCATGTTATTAACACAAGTTGTGATGTGTTTATGCATTCGAATGTTAGGAGGATGAGTTCTGTGTATTATGGGCATCAATATTCTGTATATTATGGGCAAACATTCTGTGTATTCTAGGCAAACCTTCTGTATATTCTATATAATGATTATGTGTATTATAGATAATGAATTCCCTGGAGTCATTCGCGTCCACTAACATCTGTGTATTTTTTTGTCAATATTCTGTGTATTCTGGGCAAACATTCTGTGTATTCTAGGCAAACGTTCTGTGTATTATAGATAATGATTATGTGTATTATAGATATGAATTCCCTAAGTCATTCGCGTCCGCGTCTACTAACACCAAAACGACGTCGTTTATGTACGTGGTGCACATTGCTATGTGCACCGTGGTGCAGGGTATAACAATTGAAATGTAGCAATAGCATAAAGATTAGG
>CP025656.1:22482188-22507393 GCA_003576665.1 Ipomoea trifida
GGATCTATATTTGAAGCCTTTTTAAAGGCTTATATGTTAAATAGGCTTTTAAAAAGGCTTCAGGCCAGGCCAGGCCAACTGTAGGCTCAGGCTTGAGCCTAAAAAAAAGCCTACATACAGGCTCAGGCTTCATATTTCCATCGCAGGCCTAGGCCTAATTTTCTAAAGCCCGGCTCGGCCTAGCCTATTTCCACCCCTAGTAGTACGAGGAAGAATGATACAATTATAAATTAGACGTACTCTGAAAAAGAAAATGAAAACATTAATATTCAAAGAATACAACATGTCTATATATATATATATATATATATATATATATATATATATATATATATATATATATATATATATATAGAAGTCTATTCAGGTGAGAACTAATATATTATAGAGTACTATGAGGTCTATTTTTATACGTTAGATTGAATTTTTCAATGGTCATGATTAAACAGAATTTTTGTTTTATTTTAGGTAATATGGTGCTATCTTTTTTGGTTTTATTAGGATTGGGGTATTTTTGTCAGTGTTGTTATCGTTTTAATTATGTTAACTGAATTATAGTGTCTATTTAATTCCTATTCACGCGAGATTTCCCATTACTTCCTTTTGTAATTTTCGAACCAACTTCTGCCTCTTTCTTGGAGGTTTCGTTTGTGCATATATATTCTATATGCTTTCCAAGAAAATTACTCCGTAATATATTTCTATGCTTCCACTGCATCCTCTGTCGTCGCCGTTTCTCCTCCGGACAGCAGACAACGCCACTGCCTCTACCGACGGCAACAGCTTGAGCTCCGTCGACAATGATTCAATGAAATGTCCTAGTCAACCACAGGTAATTTATTAATTTTAATTGTATCATCATGGTCTCTGGTTTATTCCCAATCCTTAAGTTTCCTTCTTTTTTATTTTTATATATTAATTTATTGCTGAAATTTATTCTTTTTCATGGTGAGATAATGCTTGCAACAACGTCTGAAGTAATCTATCTGGGGCTCTGTTCAATTAAACTTTTCTTTTATAGCGTGGGTTCTTTTTCTCCGGATACGATTTTTACATCAGCATTGATGATATGGAAAGCATTAATGTGTATAATTCGCAGTGAATCTCCATTGCTACTTGTGCTTTCTGGAAGCATGAAACTTGGGTTCTAAAGGGTGAGAATTTATCAAGTTGTTAGTCTCAATTGGTTTTTTCTCTCTAAAATATTTATGTGGACTGGGTTCATTTCCATTAGAGTTTATTGTCTCCAATGATTACCAGCCAACTGAATCCCAAAGCTCTCCAGAGAATAGCCAGACAACCGTCGCAATTGGTGAAGACATTGTGCTCTTTTCAAAATGAGCACCACGTGTTTGATAGAAGTCCTAGACCAACTCTTAAGTCTATACACCATTCCATGCTTAATTTTATTCACCAGAGTCAATTTGAAGCTCTTAAAGTTTTCAAGAAACAGTTTCAAATGGGTGTCTCAGAGATTGATGAGGTTGCCATTGCGTTAGCTCTCAAAGCATGCAAAGGTGACTTGACATTTGGGTCTCAATTGCATAGTCTTACTATAAGAAGTGCATTCTTTTCTTATATTACCGTCCCGAATTCATTGATGAATATGTATTGAAAATCTGGACAGTTGATTTGTGGATATCATTGTACATTGATTTTTTTTTTTTCAGAATATTGTGTGCCTCCGGATTAGCATTTGTGTGACAATGTTGGGAAATTTGTATGCTTAGTACATATGTTTTTCACGATTTAATTGTTTGACAGTTTGGTTTTTATTTTCTTTTTAAAAAAATTATGTGCCCGGATGGTGCCACTTCTTTGCCCGCTATGATATTCCTTTGTGCCTATATGCTTACCTAGCATACTTTATACATGGATCGGAAGCCGATGTTCAAATATTAGTCGTTTGAATTATGTGCCCGTATGATTTAATTTCTTTGCCAACGTAGACATTCTCGTGTGCCCATACGCCTATAAGCACCTACAACAGGTATACAATCAATTTCCTTAGCGCAAAATTCTTTTCTTAAGCAAAACAAATGTTCTTGTTTTTAATGGGAGAGATTATGAATACATGAAAACTCATTAAAGAAATTGTATGCGAAATTTAAAATGACGTCTACTTTATATAAGGAAGCTGATCTTCAATTATGTTCGTTGTGTGCCTGGAAGTTGCGAATCGTTAGCCCCATACGTTTTTCTTGTGTGCCTATCTGATTATTACGACACAAACAGTAGTCGTTCAAATTATGTGCCCATATGATTTAATTTGTTTGCCCACAACGTCATTATGGTGTGCTTATACATTTATAATCACCTACATAAGGCATATAATCAAATTCTTTAGCGCATAATTCTTTGCTTAATCAAAACTAATGTTCTCGATTTTAATGGGGAAAATTATGAATGCATGAAAGTTCATTAAAGAAATTTGTATGGAGAATTAAAAATGTGATGTATTTTGAATGTCACAATAAAGAAATTGTATTCAGTAGTAAACACATTGTAGAGGACTATTCCTTATATTTTCTTCCATTATTTTTTGATTTCATTATCATACTCGATTTACATATTCAAAATATCAGCAAATAAATCATGATTATACAGCATCACAATCCCAACACATGTAAACAACCATGTGAATATATAATTAAAAATCACAAAGTAACTTATGCTTTCAATTCTAAACAAACCATGATTATAAAACATGACACTCCCAAACAACCATGTTGAATATATAATTAAAAAACCCAAAGTATTTTATGATTTCAATTTTACATATTGAAGTGGTCACACACAAGTTACTAGATCGACACACCATTTTTAACGCGGCGGCACACATATCCACACTCTTTTGCTAAAATTTTTTTTAAAAAATACACAAATGCACAAACTAATGATTGGACAAAAAACCACATTCATTCCATTGTATGCCTTGTATTCTATATATTTCAATAGTCATCCCCATCTCTCATCAACTTCATCTTTTAGAAATTCCAGAATAATACATTTAATTCAAAAAAATCACATGCATCCCGTTGTATGCTTTCAATTCTCAATCTATCCTCAAGCTCATCTTTTATAAATTCCAGATTAATAAATTTAATAAAATAAAACCACATTCATTCAGTTGTATTCTTCCAACTCTATATATTTCAGTAGTCAAACACAATTAAGAAAAACGGCACACATAATCACCCAACCTGGCTCACTACTACAAACGCGAACATGCATTTTTTTTTTCAGTTTTACTCATATGCACACCATTTAATATGAACATATCAAATTTCAAATACTCATATTAAAGTTTTTATATCATTACGTAACACAACTATAGAAGGAATCAATACATACTTTGCATGGTAGGTGTCTTCGCATTTTCGTAGGTTGTTTTTCCAAATGTTTGCTCCGAATCAACCTCCATGGCTGCCATGGCGGAATCAAACTCTAAAACCTCCTTGTTTGCACTGCAAATATTTTCACTGGCTCCATTATTGAAAACATATAATATGCACGGTAACACAAGCAATGTGTATAACATTAAAGTATACCAATTTTCAAACAATGCCATGTTCGACAATACTCAGATTAATAACTACATTTCTCACTATATACCACAGAGTAGTCAAACACAATTACGGGTAACGTCACATCTATTCCCCTAGTTGTCACACAATGACAACAGGCAGCATGTCTGAATTTTTAAGCATATTCAACCCATATTGCAGCATCTTAACACGTTGAATTACAGAGTTTGGTATTTTAAAATCATTACGGATCACAACGATAGGAGGAATCAGTACTTACCTTGCATAGAAGGGCTCTCTGCGTTTTCCTGTGACGTTTCTCCAAAAATTTGCTCCAAAATCACCTCCAAATAATACAAGCTCCTTGGTAATACTCTACTTAATATTGAAAATACAAGCTTCTTCGAAAAATGCAGCCAGTGTTGAAAATACTGGATATACACGTTCCTTTAATCTCACCCTCATTCCATAATTAAAAAGATCATCAAATGCTAACTTTGTAAATCAAAATCATACCTTAATTAATACAAAATACAAAAAACTCTAATTTACCCCTATTTGATCTCAATATGGCGTGGACAATTAAATATACTCTTTAATCTAAGCCTTTAAATCCTTAATATTGGATGGTTGAGATTACACCTCATTTGATCTCAAAATAAGTTGTCCTCACCTGAATAGGAGTCTATATATATATATATATATATATATATATATATATATATATATATATATATATATATATATATATATATATATATATATATATATATATATATATATATTTAAAACCAATAGGATGACTTTATTAAAAAAGCTCAGAAATAGAGTCAGGGGGATTAATCTCCCAAAACAAAGCAGAAGACTGCGAGAGAGCCAACGTAGCAAGAACGTGAGCCCCTCTATTTGCAGTTCTAGGAATCAAACTAATTGAACAATGAGAAAAAGACGACATAATGGCCCTAGAGGCATCAATAGAAAAACCAACATATGAAAGCAGTAGATGTAGATAACAAATTCTTGAGCGTGGAACAATCCGTGTAGATATGCACCGAAGTAAGACCACGGTCCTTTAGCCATGATAGAGCTTCTTTGCATGCTAGTGACTCAGCCATGAGAGGAGAAAAACACGGTGGCAAACGCCCATTGAAAGTTGCGATGAAGGCCCCATCGTGTGCTAGCAAAACAGCGCCCAATGCTCCCGTTTTCGTGTGGTGGTGGTAGGCCGCATCTACAAAGCAATAAGAAGCTGCTCCAAAGTCGCCTGGAATGGTGGCAGATTGCGGCGTCTAATGATGAGCTGAAGCCGTATGGACGTGACGCCAAGCAGCAGCAGAAGCCTGAGCTGCACGCCACACGGTTCTCGGCCGAGGAAGGGTGGCTTCCCAAACTGCCCTGTTGCGTACCTTTCATATGTGATACAAGATCGCTACAACAGTCACAACATCCTCCTCCGTAAGCATGGATAATACATTAGCAAACCACACACCAAAATCCTCCCCCCACACTAGGAACATGCAATGTAGACTCATTCCATACCAATGATGAAAAATCACATAAAAGAAGTGAATGCATAATATTTTCATTTAGGACTCCACACATTGGACATGTTGGATCAATCTCCACTCTCTTTATAATCAAATTCGTAGTAGTTGGGAGAATATTAGAAAGAGCTCTCCATATAAAAATTCTTCATTTCGCAGGGCATATTTTCCAAAGATGTAGCCATTTATCATATATAAAGTTAACCATGCCCAAAGATGTAGCCATTTATCATATATAAAGTTAAACTAAAAGCGTGAATTTATATATTTCTAGAAATATATTTATACTAAGTATTTTGTCCCCGATAATATATTTGTCAGGTATGTCGAGAGATAATACATTTGTCAGGTATGTGGAGAGATATTTTCTCGTGCCAATTGAATGGCGAAAAAGAAGTCCCTCTTAACAGTATTCATTTATTACTCGTGGTCGGTGTTGAGCCCCCGCTGTAACTAATCGGGGTTTGATTCAGATCTTGATAGAGTTTCAGTCTGATCTTACTCAAAAAAAAAATAACACAAATCTATCACTTTGCAGTACAAATTGTAGTACTAAACTTGAATGCAATTTCTATAAAGGCATATTATGAGTTGTTGAGGTTTGATGGAACAAGATATTCGTTGAAAATGAAACACAGAATAGAATGAAGAACTTTTCCCATATGATGTGAGTCAGTCGATAAGAATGGCACAGAACAGCTTCCAAATTCTTCAACATTAACTCTCAATTTGAATTGTGTTGGAAGTCCCCGTCTAATTCTTGTGTTTCTTAGCCTGCTTCTTTGCTGCTCAAAAGTCGAGCAAATGTGTAAAATTGTTATTGTCAGGAAAATTAGCCTAGAAAAAGAAAACAAAACCGAAGAAAAGAGACAATGTTAGTTACCTTCCCTCCGTTTAGCCTCAGATTTAGCAAAAAAGTCTCTCCATTCATCAGTTAGAACGAAAATTGGTTCCTCTTCCTCATCTGGTTCTTCCTCCAGATTCTCCTCTTGCATCATCCTATTGATCGACAAACAACACAAAAAGTGTTACTTTAAGCACAAAATTCAGAATGCAATGAAAGTTGGAATGAGGCAGCATTGTCAACAGCAAGTTAAGTCTGAAACTTAAGTACTAACTAATGTTATTTGGACTATAACGTCAAATTTTAATCATGCCAATGTTATGAAATAGCTCAATGAGTGGCTAGTTGGATTTGGTTGGGCAAATTTTGGGCATGGGCCATGGAGTTCAAATAGCAAATTGGGGAAATTTCTTAAGGTGGACGACAACATTGATTGATGATGATAAAGCAAAGGAGAATTTGCTTCTAACGGAATAACGTCACGTGCCATGAAGCTCGTGGCTTGTGGCTTGTGGCTTGTCTTCAGATATGGGAATTTGGGAATTAGGTGCACCAACTACACCATGATATGGGAATCAAATCGCAGGTGCTTGTTTAGCAAAGAACATTGTTTTGAAAATATTAAGACTGTTAAAGGTTAAAGTAGAAATGGAGAAGAGTAGGACGGAATTTAAAAAGAATAAGATTAACACTGAAGCACCTATGCCCCCCGCAATATAGTGCAGCAGATTAGGGGCATACGAGATGAAACTAATCTATGAAACTAAGATACACGCAGATTTCTGTGTCTCTGTACCTAAGAAGTGTTCACAATGGGAATCTTGGATGAAAGAATGTCTAATAGAGGTCAAGAGGGCAACGGGCAGTGCAATGGGTCAAATCTAGCTCCAAATACTACCCGGGAAGGTAACCATTTCCTATGTTCGGTTTCCTAGTTATGATTGTTGATGAGAAGGATCCGTTAAAGGCAAAGCAGTGATGGTACAAAATAAATAAACCACTAGGGCATGGAATTTTAATCTCACATCGGGGGGAATTATTAGGACAGGCAACAAGGTTCACCGATGTCTCATCAAATGCGAGTTTCCATCAAGTGATATTAGACATCGCATATCAGATGCTGGAATTGCCCTCCCCAAGTTCTTTCTTTTCTGTTTCCTAAAAGTCTAAAATTTTGTCCATTTCTACACTATAAGATCCATTGCAGCCACCTCTAAAGTCACACACAAACTTCCTATACTAGTTTTCAACGCGTTTTTCCATCTCCAACGACTATGTAAGCCTCGTCTAAAAGCAATTTGGATTAACTTAGCGTGTTTATTGTAGTTCATCAACACAGTTTATGCTCCAAATTCCCATTCCTATCTTTCCTTAAAAACTCATAGAACACTAGAACAGTTGTTGGGGAAATTAAACTTAACATGTAAGTGAATAAGACAACAGAGCATAAACCCATCAATCAGTCCTAAACAAGGAACACCATTCTAATTCTACTTGCACTTAGAAAATTCTAGGAAAAAGATTTCAGATTTTCAGATACTTACTGCACAGAAAAACTTCCCCCCATTCCAATTTAAGTCAGAACCGATAAAGTTTACATTTTTACAGTAGTAATTTATATAATTTTCTTGAAAAAATGTACAATCGGTAAAAAAAACTGGAATTAAGAAGGGATTGAGAAAAACTCACATAGCGTGAAGTGGGAAGGGGACCGGTAAATTCGAAATGCCTGAAAATTGGGAAGAGGAAACGGGTTGAGGGTTTAGATGGTTAGGGAAAGGGGAGAAAAGAGGGCAGGAAGGCGAGTGATGGCTCGGCGGCTTTAACAAGAAGCCGTGAAGTGGGCAATTGGGTACAATGTGAAGATGCTGGTGGTGATGGCGGGGGCAGAGGTGGTGGCGGTGGTGGTTGTGCGGGAAAAGCTCGTGAGGATGAGGAGGAATCGGCGGCGGCGGCAGCCCTAAATCGCCGGAAGAATCCATTAGGGTAGCCTGCAAATGAGTGTGTTTGACCATGGAAAACAATTAGACGGACACCACTTATAGTAGTCTAGTAGAAGGACGGGCTCAAGGTCGAACCAATTCTGAATCAACTCAAAAAAAAGTGAATTTGGATTTTATTGAGCTTGGGTCGGGCTTAATTTAAACTTAAATCGATTTATAAAGGATCGGTTCAAATCCTATGAAAAAATAATTTGGAGCCCAATTTGAAATCGGCAAAAGTCCAAACTCAAACACGATCCAAATCCCTAATCGGTCTAGGTACGACCTAAGCCCGAGTCTAGGCCTAGGCAAAATGTAGCAATAGCATAAAGATTAGGGCGAAGGTAGTAACATGAAAATTTTGTAAAATAAAAATTTGAAGAAAGAAAATTGAAAAATGAATTAATTTGTCCATTTCACTAAATTTAAAATAATAAAATTATGTTATTAATGAAACTGAGCTCATACTTTCTTTTTTTTTTATCTTAATTCCCAGCCATTGATCAACTTATATGATTTATGAGATTAATTCACCTTATATATATATATATATATATTACCTTAAGCATTGTTTTCATTTGAGCCTATATATAATATTGATTGGAAAGATAATAAAAATAAATAATTATTTAATAGTATTTATTGATAACTTCATAGCCATGCCCTCAAGGGCAGGTCCCCCCATCCCCCTAGTTATAAACAATTACACGTTTTCTTCTTTTTTCCGCCATAACTGGCGACTTCAACAGTTCAACTCCCATATTGTACCTAGAAGATACATGCATGGTACGTAATTGTATCTCATGCATTGAACTAACATGTTGACTAATGTACTACATGTGTAACTTGCAAGATATGAAAATATAAATTTATTACATATCAAAGGACTATTTAGTCCATGTCTCGTCCAATAAAATCTATTACCTAGAAACAAATTATTGATAAAATTTTGAGTAATATAGTGCTTTTGGCTGCTTGGACAAGTGTGGTCCTATTGATTTGTTATTGTGTACTGTAGGCTGCGTTTTAGTCCTTTGTGAAGATCAAAAATAAAATAAATTAAAAGAAAAATCTTGGGCATGAAAAATTAAGGAGAATATTTGAGGTAAAGTTAAAATTAGTTATAATCGAGAATACATATAGATATCGTTTTTTTTTTCTTTTGTGAATAATTTATTCATGGAAATTCATTAATTTATATAGTAATTTGTTATATATGAAAATAGGGTTGACTTCATATGAGACAAGCTACTTAGGTGAGACAGTGCGACAACGTGTGTGCACATAGTCTACTTCACGAATGCACACACCCTAAACTGTGTGCACTCGTGTAGGCTAAGTGCACACACTTCGGGCTGTGTGCATCCGCGTAGTAAACTGTGTGCACTCACGTACTAGTTCGCATTTCTCACCTAAGTAGCTTGTCTCATATGATTATAATTCTATGAAAATAAGCATAAATAATTTACAAAATTTATATATTTACTCTTTTATACTTATAAATATTTATTATTGAATATGTAATAAAGTATGCTTGTACTATTTCATAATCTGTTGTGGAATTAATATGGGATCGTTAAGATTAGGCATTTATTATTTTCTCTCCACACACATGTATAAAAGTACGGTTCGTATATTCAAATTTAAACCCATTACCTTCATCTCCATCAGTACCGAACTAAAATAAAATAAGAGGGAAATTTAACTTTGCAAACTAGAAATTTTACTATAAATTGAGAGGCACCTCCAAAGAAAAACATGCAAACCCTAGCACCACTTGTCATAAATTGTTTGTTTCCTTCTCTCCCCTTCTAACCGAAAATGGCTGCCATTAATCAACCATTATCTGTTCTTACATCAAACCGCCCTCAGTTGCATGAAGTTACTCGTCGTTCTGCCAATTTTCATCCAAGCGTTTGGGGTGACCATTTCCTAGCTTACGCTTCTCATGAAAAGGTAATCAATTAAAAAAAATACTTCATTGAATAACTATTAGTTTTTAGGGTATATATATATACTAAGACTAGTATATATTTTCATGAGACCAACCCATAATATAATAATTTGATATATAAAAATGAGGTGTATGTGTTTGTTGTATGTACAGAAAGCAGAAGCACAAGAATGGCAAGAGCATCAACAACTGAAGGAAAAGGTGAAGAACATGATTGTGAAAGCCCCATGCATTTCTTCCCAAAAATTGGAATTGATAAACAAAATCCAACGATTGGGAGTGAGCTATCAATTTGAGAAGGAGATTGAAGCAACGTTGCAACTCATATTCAAGAACTATTACGAATTCAATGTCGAAAAAGACAAGAACGAACTTTATGTTGTTTCTCTGCACTTTCGACTACTTAGACAACACGGTTATCATGTACCTTGCAGTAAGTCGTATGTGCTTATTTAATGCTCTAATATGTATGAGGATTAATTAAATAATAGTGGAATCATGAATTTTGCAGGTGTGTTTGAAAAGTTCACTGAATATGATGGAAAATTCAAGGAATCGTTGACCAACAATGTGGAAGCAATCTTAAGTTTATACGAGGCGTCACATCTTAGGGTGAAAGGGGAGAAGATTTTGGATGAAGCACTCATATTTACTACTTCTCGCCTAAAATCCATGTTACCAAATCTGACCGATCCTCTTAGATCTCAAGTCAATGAAGCATTAAAGAAACCAATTTACAAAAGATTAACAAGGATAGAAGCAAGAAGATACATATCAATTTATGAAGCTAATGAAACTCATGATATTGTATTGTTGAAATTTGCAAAACTGGACTTCAACATGCTACAGAAGGAACATCAGCAGGAATTAGGCAATCTTACAAGGTACATATATATATACACTGTCAAACAGCATGAAACATATATATATATATATATATATATATATATATATATATATATATATCTTGCATCAACTAACTAATAGTTTGTATAATCAATGTGATATAGGTGGTGGAAGACATTAAATGTCCCCAAAAATCTACCTTTCGCCCGGGACAGATTGGTGGAGTGCTACTTTTGGATGTTAGGAGTGTACTTTGAACCACAGTACTCTCTTGCCAGAATGTTTCTTCTTAAGGTTATATCAATAACTTCACTTATAGATGATATTTATGATGTGTATGGAACCCTTGACGAGCTGCACCTATTCACAAAGGCAATCCAGAGGTTCTATATAACTTCTATTATTATTCGATCATCCATAGCTTGGTTAATTGAGAATTTCATTCACCATTGTTTTTTCTTCTAAATAATAGTGTTAATACACTTTTGCCATGCAGATGGGATACAGTTCTGGTAAATGAATTACCTGAATATATGAGAGTTTGTTACGTTGCTCTTCTCGATGTTTATGCTGAAATGGAGAAAGAGTTAGCTGTCAAAGGTGAATCGTACCGTATCAACTATGCCAAAAATGAGGTAGATACGAGAAGAGTTCAACATAATCAATATAAACTATGTCAAAGCTTATGTTAAATTTTACAAAATATTTAAGGTTATATATGATAATAATAACTTTTGGAACTTTCATTGTTCCTATGTATTTAGATGAAAAAGTTAGTGGGAGCATATTATGAAGAAGCAAAGTGGTTTCATAATCGTTGCACTCCAAAGTTTGAGGAGTACATGAAGGTTTCTCTTGTAACGAGCGCTTATATGATGCTATCAACAACTTCTATAGTAGGCATGCAAGGAGATATTGTAACTAAAGAGGCGCTTGATTGGGTGAGTAAGGAGCCATTAATTGTTCAAGCGGCATGTATTATTTGTAGATTAATGGATGATATGGCTGGACATGAGGTATATTTAAAGTTTATTTAATTTGTATACTATAGCATTCATTCTCTATATAAATCTACTATATATATATACTTCTCTAAAAATGCAATAATCATATATATATATTTGCATACTTGATTGCATAGTTTGAGCAACAAAGAGGACACGTAGATTCAGCTGTAGAATGCTACATGAAACAATATGGAAAGTCAAAGGAAGAGACCTTTAAGGAGTTTCAAGAACGAGTCAGCAATGCATGGAAAGACATTAATCAAGAATGTATGAACCCAACTGCTTTTCCCAAGTCTATACTCGTTCGAGTTGTCAACCTTGCAAGAGTTATTGATTTATTGTATAAAGATGGAGATACATATACACATTCCTCAACCGAAACTAAAGACATCATTACCTCTGTGTTAATTGATCCGATCATATGATCGGATCCTAAGATAAACCTACTATATCTTCAACATATGTAATGTTGTTGCTCTATTTTCCCTATAACTATCCTCCATGTTTGATTTGTTAGAATTTCAAAATAAGACATGTATCCTATTGACAAGGGTGTTTGTATGTGGTTAATTATTATGGTGTTTGAATTTTTATTTTATTACACAATATATTCATCTATGAATTATGAGATTAATTTACTTTTTTAATTTTTTTTCCTTTTAACATTGTTTTCACTTGAGCCTATATATCCCATCTAATGGAGCATAAAAAAGATTATCTTTATCACAAACCAAAATATATAACATAATATAAATCAAAGCAACATCATTACATTTAATTTAGTAACACCATCACACAACCGAATCAACCAATAGAGAGGTAATGACGACTTTGAGCTCGGTTGTGGAATGCGTATATATATCCCCATTTTTATAAAGCAAATCAATAACTCTTGCCAAGTTGGCAATTTGGATAAGTATAGGCATAGGGACAACAGTAGGTTTGAGACATTCTTGATTAATATCCTTCCACGCGTTGGTGATTTGTTCTTGAAGTTCTTTGACGGTCTCTTCTTCTGACTTCCCATATTGTTTTATATAGCATTCCACAGTTGAATCTACATCCCCTCTTTGTTGCTCATCCTATACAAATAGTAAAAATCCATTGTTCGTAAATTTCATATTTCATATATAATTGGGAATTTATCTAAATTGTAAAATTGATATGCACTCAATTTTGAACAAAAAAAAAGTGGTTCAAATCTAATTTTTGGGTATAACTCCAAGATTCCGAAAAACTTTAGCGTACAGACATGTCCAAACTCAGACTCACCCACTTCTAACTCACTCTCAACCACTCAATAATTATAAAAACAATTCATATATATTAGAATCCATCAATTAATTTATCGTGTGTATGTGTATGTATATGTATAAAATATTTTTGTTACCTTGTGTCCAGCAATGTCATCCATTAATCTAGCAATGATTGATGAAGCTCGAACCATTAATGGCTCGTTAGTCACCCAATCAAAGACCTCTCTGGTCACAAAATCTTCCGGCATGCCTACTAAAGAAGAAGTAGCTACCATCATATAACCAGACGATTCAATTGCATTTTTCATGTAGTCCTCAAAATTTGGTGTACTACCGTCATGAAACCACTTAGCCTCTTCATAATATGCTCCCACTAATTTTTTCATCTAAAACCACAATGAAAATCAAAATTTGAAGATTTAATTTATTATTATCCTCAAAAACTTTATAAATTATATCAAATAAAGGTGAGAGGGTGGTTGTGCCAATTTCAGATTTATTAATAGAAACAATGACTTTAAAAAATTTTAAAACTAGAAGTTTGCAAATAATCAAAAAATGAAATTCATATGCATTATTCGACTTGACAAATAAGTATAACTAGATATACACACCTCAATTATAGCATAGTTGACTTGGTATGCTCGACCTTTTGGGCCTAACTCTTTCTCCATTTGAGCATAAATATCAAGAAGGGCAATATAGCAAACCCTCATATACTCTGGTAATTCATTTATAACACTAGCATCCCATCTGAAATGGATATCATCGTTTAATCTTTTAGCTAAAATACATGTGGAATACATATTTTAACGCGGTATGAAAGAAACTAGGGAAAAATAAATAAATAAATTAAAATCTCAAAGAATAGGACCTTTGGATTGCATTGTTGAAAAGCAAGAGCTCTTCGAGGGTTCCATGCACATCAAAAATATCATCAATAACCGTAGCAATTGCAAGAACTTCAGCAAGAAATTTTCTTGAAAGGTAATATTGTTGTTCAAAATACACTCCCAATGTCCACAAGTAGC
Organism: Ipomoea trifida; assembly: GCA_003576665.1. NCBI lineage: Eukaryota > Viridiplantae > Streptophyta > Magnoliopsida > Solanales > Convolvulaceae > Ipomoea > Ipomoea trifida. The sequence goes on from CP025656.1 coordinate 22,496,180, forward strand.
ATTCAACTAATCTATCTCTGGCAAAAGGTAATTTCGTTGCAAAGTCCAGTTCATTCCACCACCTATACTTAATATTGAATATACATATTATTGATTGGATAATTAATTAGTTTGTACTATACAAGTAAATACTATGCATGTCAAAACACAAATTGACTAAATTTTGATGCTAAAAACTTAACTTTAATTACCTTGTGAGACAACCTATCTCCCATTGATGTTCCTTCTGCAACATGTTGAAGTCCAACTTTGCAAATTTCAACAGTACAACATCGTGTGATTCATCAAATTCGTAAATTGATATGTATCTTTTTGCTTCTATCCTCGTTAATCTTTTCCAAATTGGCCGCTTTAGTGCTTCATTGACTTGAGATTTAAGATGATTGGTCAGGTTTGGTTGCATGGATTGTAGATACGAAGTGGAAAATATTAATGCTTCATCTAAAATATTCTCCCGGTGCACCCTAAGATGTGATGCCTCGTACAAATTTATTATTGCTTGCACATTATCAGATTCTTTGAACTTTCCATCAAATCCAGTGAACTTTTCAAAAACCCCTGCAAAATTCATGATTATCCCACCTTTTGTGTATAATTAACCTTTATATGGAGTATTTAATTTTTGTTAGTAGCTTTTTGTTAAAAACTTACTGCATGGTACAGGATAACCATGTTGTCTAAGTAACCGAAAGCGCAAAGAAACAATATAAAGATCATTCTCATCTTCTTGGATATTCGATTCATAGTAGCTCCTGAATATGAGTTGCAATGTTGCTTCAATTTCTTTTTCAAATTGATAGCTCACTCCCAAGCGTTGGATCTTGTTGATCAACTCTAATTTTTGAGAAATGTGTGGGGCTTCAACAAGCATGTTCTTCACCTTTTCCTTTAGTTGTTGATGCTCTTGCCATTCTTGTGCATCTGCTTCCTGCATATACAACATTTGGCTCACTTTCCTTTTACGAAAGTACTATTATATTGTGAAAAGTATGTCAGACGGGAAAATATTACTTGAACTCTCAAGAGTATATAAGTTATATATGGATAAATATAGGTGTCTGGGCCTTATCCTCTCATAGTCTCATTTGTGGAGGGTAAACCATTCCAAATTAAAAATAAAATGATATACCCAGCCTAAAAATAAGTATATATGGGATACTATACCTTGGGTTGAGAAGAATAAGGTAAAAAATAGTCACCCCAAATGCTTGGATGAAAACCAGCAGAACGACGGCTAACTTCATGCAATTGTGTTTGGTTTGACATAAGAACTGATAATGGTAGATTGCTATTGGCATCCATTTTTTGACAAGAAGCTAAGGGGATATCAGAAATGGACAAATAAATTATACAATAGGTTTTTACATTTATTTCTCTGGAGTTGCCACTCAATTTATAATATTTTAGGATAGACGTATGAGTGGCTCTTAATAGCCAACGTGTCTAAGCGCAAATTACGACCTCAAAGAAATGAAGGCTCAATTTTAACGTGCATGATGGAAGGAATCTTACATATCACTATTGCATGTATCTATCATGTCATGCTACGTATCGTATACAATCATACGATGCCGTTAATTGGTCTGGTTTTTTTTATAATAAACTTTGATTTAGAGAAGTCTGTAATCCACTATTTGTAGGTGCGCTCTGGTGAAACTTGTACAAAAAAGTAATAGACCGTGAGGGGGCATTCTACCACTATTGATATTCCTGAGCTAACTCAAGTACTTCTCAGTTAGGGGTGTGGCTGATGACGGGATAATTGGGTAAACTGACTAACTGATCTCACGGACTCGGGACCAAGTAATGGTCGCGCACTTAAAAGGAGACCATACTTATTATGAATCACTGCCTCATTAAAGGAGCAAGGGACCGCTTAATGAAGAGCGTGAGGCTAATTATTGCATGTTCTATTATAGTAAAAGAGTTGTTATAATGATAAGTATAAATAGTGGACTATGTAATTAACAAAGCAAGGGACATGCTAAAAAACCTCGGGTTCGGAATCATCAAACAACATTACTTACTTGTTGCTTATTTCCAATATACTTTGGTAACGTTCCAACCATCAGATGGTTTTTACGGTGAGTTGAATTTGGATCCTTTTGATTATTAACTAACTTGGGTATTACTACAAACGTAATAAAGTGAAGAGTAACTGAGTAAGTATTGAGTTATGAGACTCGATCATGAGAGCGTCTCCTCTAAGACGTGTAATACTTTTTTATTTAAAATATAACACTACATATTTCACACTATGATAGTCTCACACAATACTTATTTTAAAGTGAAATCCTCAAAATTGTGTGGGATGGTGGGAGTATTAAAAGTTTGTAATTTTTATAAATTAAAATTGAAATAATGCAAAAAAAAGGTTCAAACATTTTAGTAATTTTAATCTACGTATGAATAAATGGTGAATAAATTGTTGTAACTTTTCTTAAAAGCGGTGGTGCTCTCCCATGCGGTGTGGACTTATTTGGACTATTGGATACACTTAAATCAAGTATAAAAGAGATAAATGTTGTATAAATGGTGTATAAATGTTGACGGTATATATATGGGCAACCAAAAAATCAAGTATAAAAGAGAAACAGAAAGAGATAGCTTTGTTTTATCTACTTTTCAAGCATACATTTCTCATTTAATCAAGTATAAAAGAGAAACAGAAAGAGATAGCTTTGTTTTATCTACTTTTCAAGCATGCATTTCTCATTTAATAAAGTATAAAAGAGAAACAAAAGAGATAGCTTTGTTTTATCTACTTGATTTTTTGGTTGCCCTACCCAAATATATATGAAGAAGAAGAGGACAAACAAATCACTCTGCGTCTTGAACTACAATTGTAGATGAATACAATAATATTAAATTAAATGTCTCTATTAGTGTAAATTGGTACTTAATAAATAACATATTGGTTTAGTGGATAGCCCTCAACGGCTCAATCCACCAAAAAAAATATATGATAAGTAACCATTTAAGATGATAGATTGGTTTTATTAATTAATATAAATTAGTAAATTTTATATTAATTTGGTTTTTAGTTTTTCAATTTATATTTTCTGTGTTTTTTTTGGACTTACAATAGCTAACAAGCTTGATAGATGAATATATTGGGTAATAAAAATAAAATTCATACACCACAATAACCACATACAAACATGTCACCCTTGTTAATAATATGATACATGTCTTGTTTTGAAATTTCAACAAATCAAACATGGATAAATACTAGGGAATATGAATAAAGATTCATTTTCATTTTTATTTTTAGTATTTATATAGTATTGGATCAATTAACACTAAGGTAATGGTCGCTTTAAACTCGGTAGTGGAATGTGTATATGTATCTCCATCTTTATACAACAAATTTATAACTCTTGCGAGGTTAACAACTCGGATAGATGAGTATAGATATGAAAAAAAAACAGTTGGCTTAATACATTTTTGATTAATGTCTTTCTATGCATTGCTAACTTGTTCATAAAACTCCTTAAAGGTTTCTTCTTTAAACCTTGTGAAAGATACTTTCTACACATAAAAACTTTTTCCCATTCCAATTTAAGTTCGATAAAGTTTACATTTTTATAGTAGCAATTTATTTAATTTTCTTGAAAAAAAAATTTGGAATTAAGAAGGGATACAGAAAAGCTCACATAGCGTCGGAGAGTGTGCTTTCGGGCTGACCTAAATGCTTTTGTATGGGGAAAGCTCGTGAGGATGAGGAGGAAGTACGTGGTGGCGGAGGCGGTCCTAAATCGCCGGAAAAATCCATTAGCGTCGCCTGCAAATGAGTGTGTTTGACCATGGAAAACAATTAGCCGGGCCAGTTCAAGATCGAATCAGTCTTGATATGAATTGACTCGAAAAGAAATGGGATTGAACTTCATTGAGCTAGACCAAGCTTACCCCAATCATGAACCCACTTATAGAGGTCCAATTTAGGTACTATAAAAAAATAGTCAGGAGCCCAAATCGAACCCAGCACAAGTCCAAGCCCGGGCACGACCCAAGTTTCTAACCAGTCCAAGTGTGGGTCTAGATCCGACAAAATTTAGCAATACCATAAAGATTAGGGTAATTGTAGTAACATGAAAATTTGAAGAAAGAAAATTGAAAAATGAATTAATTTGTTCATTTCACTAAATTTAAAATAATAAAATTATTATTATTAATATTATTATTAATGAAACTGACCTCACAATTTTTTTTTCTCTTAATTCCCAACCATTGATCAACTCATATGAATTATGAGATTAATTCACTTATTATTTTTTTTTATACCTTAAGCATGATTTTCATTTGAGCCTATATATAATTGATTAGAAAGATAATAAAAATAAATAATTATTTAATAGTATTGATAGCTTCATAGACATGTCCTCAAGGGCTGGTCCCCCACCACCAAAGTTAACCTATTACACATTTTTTTCTTTTTTCTTAACAACTAGCGACTCCAACTCCCATATTGTACCTAGCTATAAGAGATATGATATTTGTATACCCAGGGCCGATCTTTTGATCTGCGGGGCCCTGTGCTAGTAACTAAGTGAGGCCCGATCAAAGTATAAATAAGCTGCGAATGGAAGAAAAATTACAAAGAGAAAATGAAAAAAAACTTAATTTTGGACCAATATAATCACAAATACATATAATAACTATTAGGCCAGGGCTGGACTAGGGGCCCCCAAAATTTTGGGGCCCTGTGCGGTCGCACATCTTGCACGCCCTAAAATCCGGCCCTGTGTATACCACACATTAAACATTTTCACTAATTTACTGCATGTGTAACTTCCAAGATATAAAAATATAATTTATTTCATATCGAAGTACTATTCATAGGACTATTCATTTCATGTCTCGTCCTTTAAAATTTGTTACCTAGAAAAAAGTTATTGATAAAATTTTGAGAAATAGAGTGGTTTTGACTGCTTGGACTAGTGTATGTGGTCCTATAGATTTGGTATTGTGTACTGTAGGATGCGATTTAGCCGCCCTTAGCTTAGTGAAGATAAATATAAAATAAAAGAAAAATCTTGCGCATGCAAAATTAAGGAGAATAATTGAGGTGAAGTTAAAATTAGAGTTAATAATTTCATTTTTGATCCTAAATTTATAGGTGGTAGTTTTAATCGAGAATACATATAGATATCGTTTTTGTTGGGTGAATAATTTATTCATGGTAATTCAGTAATTTATACAGTAATTTGTTATATATGAAAATAAGCATAAATTATTTACAAAATTTATATATTTACTCTTTTATACTTATGAACATTTATTATTGAATATGTAATTAAGTATGCTTATACTATTTCATAATCTCTTGTGGAATTAATATGAGATCGTTAAGACTAGGTATTTATTATTTTCTCTCTCCACACACACTTACACATATATATATATATAATTGTACGATTAGTATATCCAAATTTGAACCCATTACCTTCATCTCTATCAATACCGAACTAAAATAAAATAAGCTAAGAGGGGAAATTTAGCTTTGCACACTCGAAATTGCACTATAAATTGAGAGGCGCACCTCCAAAGAAAAACATGCAAACCCTAGTACTACCTGTCTTAAATTGTTTGTTTCCTTTTGTCCCCTTCGAATTAACCAAAAATGGCTGCCATTAATCAACCATTATCTGTTCTTACATCAAACCGCCCTCAGTTGCATGAAGTTACTCGTCGTTCTGCCAATTTTCATCCAAGCGTTTGGGGTGACCATTTCCTAGCTTACGCTTCTCATGAAAAGGTAACCAATTCAAAAAATACTTCATTCAATAACTATTAATTAGTTTTTAGGGTATATATACTAAGACTAGTATATATTTACAAGAGTGCAAGCAATATCTTCTAAAACCTTCTCGGTCAAGTCCGTTACACAAATTTTTCAAGTGCGGTGTGTGATTTGCAGGGTATTACTTTGAAGTGAGATTTATTTTATGCATGTCTTTGAATAGTGACAGTAGGTTTCTTTCGTCACAAAAATTAAAAGAAAAAATAATATATTTACAAGAATGTAGGCAATATCTTTCTACATTGAAATAATTATCTAGCACTACTTCATAAGCCAAAAATATATATGCAGCCTATCAACTAAAGTATAATCCTTTTGTCTTATTATACGTGTCCCATGGCCTTTAGTATTCGTTTTGCCAATTCAAGTATATGTTTAAAGTATTTTTTTTTTTTTTGAAAAAATTAGGAAGTTTAAAGTATTTATAATATCTATAATTATGTTATGTCATTATTTTATTCCTGCATATTGTCTATTACAATTTTAGTATAAATAAATTACTATATTTATAATATAAAATATTTTATATATAAGGCTTAAAGTATTAATTGTATTATATTTAAAATTTTGTTATGACTCATTTTTATTAGATTTGACCCATCATACCGATTGTGATTCATGAGACGTCTTACATGAGACCAATCCATAATATAATAATTTGATAAATAAAAATGAGGTATGCTCATTGTTTATACAGAAAGCAGAAGCACAAGAATGGCAAGAGCATCAACAACTGAAGGAAAAGGTGAAGAACATGCTTGTGGAAGCCCCATGCATTTCTTCCCAAAAATTGGAATTGATAAACAAAATCCAACGATTGGGAGTGAGCTATCAATTTGAGAAGGAGATTGAAGCAACTTTGCAACTCATATTCAAGACCTATTGTGAATTCAATGTCGAAAAAGACGAGAACGAACTTTATGTTGTCTCTCTGTACTTTCGACTACTTAGACAACATGGCTATCATGTACCTAGCAGTAAGTTTATAATACAAAAGTATATGTGATTAATTAAATATTGGTGCTGAAATCATGAGTTTTGCAGGTGTGTTTGAAAAGTTCACTGAATATGATGGCAAATTCAAGGAATCATTGGCCAACAATGTGGAAGCAATCTTAAGTTTATATGAGGCGTCACATCTTAAGGTGAATGGGGAGAAGATTTTGGATGAAGCACTCATATTTACTACTTCTCACCTAAAATCCATGTTACCAAATCTGACTGATCCTCTTAGATCTCAAGTCAATGAAGCATTAAAGAGACCAATTTACAAAAGATTAACAAGGATAGAAGCAAGAAGATACATATCAATTTATGAAGCTAATGAAACTCATGATATTATATTGTTGAAATTTGCAAAACTGGACTTCAACATGCTGCAGAAAGAACATCAGCAGGAGCTAGGCAATCTTACCAGGTACACACACACACACACACACACACATATATATATATATATATATATACCTTGCATAAACTAACTAATAGTTTGTATAATCAATGTAACATAGGTGGTGGAAGACATTAGATGTCCCAAAAAATCTACCTTTTGCTAGGGATAGATTGGTGGAGTGCTACTTTTGGATATTAGGAGTGTACTTTGAACCACAGTATGCTCTTGCCAGGAGATTTCTTCTTAAGGTTATAGCAATGACTTCACTTATTGATGATATTTATGATGTGTATGGAACCCTTGACGAGCTCCACCTATTCACAGATGCAATCCAGAGGTTCAATATAACCTCTATTATTATTATTCCATTATCCTTAGCTTGGTTAATTGAGAATTTCATTCACCTTTGTTTTCTCTTCTAAATAATAGTGTTAATTCACTTTTGCCATGCAGATGGGATGCAGTTCTTCTAAATGAATTACCGGAATATATGAGAGTTTGTTATGCTGCTCTTCTTGATGTTTATGCTGAAATGGAGAAAGAGTTAGTTGTCAACGGTGAATCATACCATATCAACTATGCCAAAAATGAGGTAGCTAGATAAGGGTTCAACATAATCAATATAAACTAGGTCAAATCTTATTATGTTAAATTTCACAAATGTTTAAGGGTATATATGATAAAAATAACTTTTGAAACTTTCATTGTTCCTATGCATTTAGATGAAAAAGTTAGTGGGAGCATATTATGAAGAAGCAAAGTGGTTTCATAATCGACGTAATCCAAAGTTTGAGGAGTACATGAAGGTTACCCTTGTAACGTGTGGTTATATGATGCTATCAACAACTTCTATAGTAGGTATGCAAGGAGATTTTGTAACTAAAGAGGCCTTTGATTGGGTGAGTAAGGAGCCATTAATTGTTCAAGCCGCATCGATTATTAATAGATTTATGGATGATATGGTTGGACATGAGGTATATATATTTAAAGTTTATTTGTGTATTATAGCATTCATTCTCCCTCTCTCTATCTATATATGTGTGCGCTTCTCTAAAAATGCAATAATCATATATATATATATATATATGTACAATACTTGATTGTATATAGTTTGAGCAACAAAGAGGATACGCAGATACAGCTGTGGAAATCTACATGAAACAATATGGGAAGTCAAAAGAAGAGACATTTAACGAGTTTCAAACGCGAGTCAGCAACGCATGGAAAGACATTAATCAAGAATGTCTTAACCCAACTGCTTTTCCCATGCCTATACTCATCCGAGTTGTCAACCTCGCAAGAGTTATGGATCTATTGTATAAAGATGAAGATACATATACACATTCCGCAACCGAAACTAAAGACATCATTACCTCTGTGTTAATTGATCCGATCATATGATCGGATCCTAAGATAAACCTACTATATCTTCAACATATGTAATGTTGTTGCCCTATTTTCCCTATAACTATCGTCCATGTTTGATTTGTTAGAATTTCAAAATAAGACATGTATCCTATTGACAAGGGTGTTGGTATGTGGTTACTGTGTTGTTTGAATTTTCATTTTATTACGCAATATATTCATCTATCAAGCTTGTTAGCTATTGTAAGTCCATAAAAACACAAAACATAGAAAATGAAAAACTAAAAACCAAATTAATATGAAATTTACTGATTTATATGAATAAAATCAATAATCTATCATCTTAAATGTTATTAGGAATGATAACGGGTAAGATACCTACCCTTTTAGCCAGTTTCGAACCAAAACTTAATTATATTTAGAACAACTCAAACTTTAATGAATATTATATATACATGTTATAACCATGTTTAATACAATCATGTATGCGGATTTCACAATTATTCGAATCCGTGACAAGCATTATTTTACCTGTATGAACCCATCTCAAATTCAATTATTAACTATCTAAACTTGTCTTAGCAAGGTTTGGATATATACCAAATATTACTTGACTTGTTGCCCTTTATATAAATGTAATTCACCATGACTAAATTGATGTTTATTCCTAGCCTCTTATAAGAATCACATCAGTTAGGCTTTGTGGTCAACAAGGAGAGAGGAATAAAAGAAGTAATTAAAAATGTGGATGTAATATGTGGTTACGGTTACTGTTAACATAATATGTACTTTTAGATAACAGACTATGTATCTGTAACTACAATTTAGATATGCCAAACGGACGGGCTTGGACCGGCCTGTCATTGGTCAGTTTATTTTTTGGACCGGACATGCCCAGTCCAATTAAAGTTCAGACCGGGTCGTCAAGCTCGATCCTGTTAGCCATGCAACATGTTATATGTTTTATATTATTATTGTTATATGCTTTAGTCAGTAGTAGTTAGTTAAAGTCAATAGTCAGTGCCTACACCCTAGGAGAGTCTTATGCTGGCTCTCATATAGGTACTGCATAATTCATGTAATTCGGTTAATCAACACAGTCTACGTTCATCTGGTATCAGCCTAGGTTAGATCCTCTCAAACCCTAACCACCCTACCCAATCCCTTTCCGATGGCGGCTCAACCTACGGACGGTGCCATAACACCCCTCGTCACCGTACCTTCGCCGCCGGCGGCCTCCATATCGACCGCCAACCATCACGTCTCCATAAAGTTGACGTCGAGAAACTTCATACACTGGCGCACGCAAATCCGGCCTGGTTCATAGCTCTAAAAAAAATATTAAAGTGGGAAAATGGCACTTTTTCCCCCTAAGTTATGTGCATATAGCACTTTTTCCCCCTGAGTTATTAAAGTGGCAGTTTTTCCCCCTCAGTTATTTTAAAAGTGGTAGTTTTCCCCCCTGAAATGTTAAATTGACATTTTGCCCTTAAAACTAACTATTTCATTTATTTTTATTCTCCAACCAATTATATTACTAATATGCATGGAAGATTACGGTTCGATACGAACCTAAACCGTCATAACTTAAAAAATGGATGGTTACGGTTACAAATTCAGAACCGAAAAAAATATATAAATTGTGTTAAATTTATACTATTTTTAAATAAGAAATAAATTATAAAAATAAATAAATAAGTTTTGATTGGCGGTTCAAAATCGAAATTGGAATCGAACCGTACTGATTTATCAAATAAGTGTTTGATCATTTTCACTATATATGAATGTGGTTCAGTTCCGGTTTACAGTTCAACAATTATTTAATTTTATTTTTTCGGTTCTGAATCGTAACCAGAACCGTCCATACTATTTCGGTATGATTGTTACAGTGTTTGGTTAGGTTTGAACCGAATCGTGATCATCCATACATATAAGTAATAATTTGTTGGAGAAAAAAATAATGAAATAATTATTTTAAGGTAAAAATGTCTATTTAACATTTCAGGGGGAAAAAGTGCCACTTAATAACACAGGGGGGAAAAGTGCTATATGCACATAACATAGGGGGAAAAAGTGCCATTTTCCCTATTAAAAATTATAAATCAACTAATTAAGTTATGCATTCTTCTAAATTAATTTACAAGTTCACATATTTATTTTCAACTATTTAACTTACAATTATTACATAGAAAATAAAGAAATCAATTAATAATTTAAACTCATTAATAAGAATAAGTTTACAAATTGTAACTACAAACTACTACGTAGTAAGAGTAATTTTCCCAATTTGAAACAAAAAAATTTACAACAAAATATTTTAAGGTAGTAATTACTACTTAGTTATGCTAGTTAGACAGTTAACTACTAAATACATATAAATACGATAAGAATTTAATAGCCATAAAATCAATATCACATTTTAATTTGATAATCTCATAAGTCAATATTACTCTATTAGAGTATATATGTATATTATATATTTTATAAAATATGTACGGGCCAACGGTACACAAATCCTGAATGTTATTTTTGGATCAAGCGTTTAAAGTGTAACGTAGACACACTTGTCCATGGATATACTACTCAGTGACAAAAAAATAAATCAGAAGGTATGAATTTAGCCCAGACATTTGAGGGTTTTTATACGAGTTCG
>CP025656.1:22507418-22527273 GCA_003576665.1 Ipomoea trifida
TTTTACCTGTATGAACCCATCTCAAATTCAATTATTAACTATCTAAACTTGTCTTAGCAAGGTTTGGATATATACCAAATATTACTTGACTTGTTGCCCTTTATATAAATGTAATTTACCATGACTAAATTGATGTTTATTCCTAGCCTCTTATAAGAATCACATCAATTAGGCTTTGTGGTCAACAAGGAGAGAGGAATAAAAGAAGTTATAAAAAATGTGGACATAATATGTGGTTACGGTTACAATTAACATAATATGTACTTTTAGATAACAGACTATGTATCTGTAACAACAATTTAGATATGCCAAACGGACGGGCTTGGACCGGCCTGTCATTGGTCAGTTTATTTTTTGGACCGGACATGCCCAGTCCAATTAAAGTTCAGACCGGGTCAAGCTCGATCCAAAAATTAAAATTTAAGTCCGGCCCAATTCATAGCCCTAAAAATAAAAAATAAAATAAAAAATATATTAAAAATTATAAATCAACTAACTTAAGTTATGCATTCTTTCTAAATTAATTTTACAAGTTCACATATTTATTTTCAACTATTTAACTTACGAATTATTACAAGAAAATAAAGAAATCAATTAATAATTTAATATCATTAATAAGAATAAGTTTACAAATTGTAACTACAAACTACTAAGTAGTAAGAGTAATTCTCCCAATTTGAAACAAATAAAATTATACAACAAAATATTTTAAGGTAGTAATTACTACTTATTATGCTAGTTAGACAGTTAACTAGCTAAATACGGAGTAGTAAATACATAAGAATTTAATAGCCATAAAATCAATATCACAGTTTCTAATTTGATAATTTCATAAGTCAATATTACTCTATTAGAGTATATATGTATATTATATATTTTTAAATATGTACGGGCCAACGGACACAAAATCTGAATGTTATTTTTGGACCAACGTTTAAAATGTAACGTAGACCCTTGTCCATGGTATACTACCAGTGACAAAAAAATATCAAAGGTATGAATTTAGCCCAACATTTGAGGGTTTTTATGCCATACATCTTGTGATTTAAGTCATACACCAATCTTCAAAACAGAACAATGAATGACTCTTCAATTTGACGTTCAAACTTATTCAAAACAATAAACTATTTATATCCCATATAGTGGATCATAAAAAAAGCTTATATTTATCACACAAACAAAAACATAAAGCATAAAAAAATCAAAACAACACGATTACATTTATTTAGTAACACCATCACACAACCGGATCAATCAATAGAGAGGTAATAACGACTTTGAGCTCGGTTGTGGAATGCGTATATATATCCCCATTTTTATAAAGCAAATCAATAACTCTTGCCAAGTTGGCAATTTGGATGAGTATAGGCATAGGGACAAAGTTAGGTTCGAGACATTCTTGTTTAATATCTTTCCACGCGTTGGTGATATGTTCTTGAAGTTCTTTGACGGTCTCTTCTTCTGACTTTCCATATTGTTTCATATAGCATTCCACGGTTGAATCTACATCCCCTCTTTGTTGCTCAACCTATACAAATAGTACAAATCCATTATATTGTTCATAAATTTCATATATTTGGTATCAGAGTCAGGTCACGGGTTCGAGCCCCAACAATAAAATTTAAAATTGGTTGATACTAGGAGGGAGAATTGTTGAGTAGAGACCGGTAAAAGGTAAATGCCAAGTCCAATACCCAGTGTGTATGTATAGCATATATATTGTTGTTACCTTATGTCCAGCTATATCATTCATTAATCTGGCAATGATTGCTGAAGCTCTAACCATTAATGGCTCGTTAGTCACCCAATCAAAGACCTCTTTAGTCGCAAAATCTTCCGACATGCCTACTAAAGAAGAAGTCGCTACCATCATATAACCAGACGATGCAATTGCATTTTTCATGTACTCCTCAAAATTTGGGGGACTACCGTCATGAAACCACTTAGCTTCTTCATAATATGCTCCCACTAATTTTTTCATCTAAAACCACAACGGCAAACAAAATTTGATGATTATTTATTATTATCCTAAAAAACATTATAACTTATATATATCAAATAAAGGTAAGCGGACTGCTATGCCAATTTCGGATTAGTCTCCTTTTTAATAGAAACAATGACTTACAATAATTTTATAACTAGAAGTTTGCAACTAATCAAAAAATGAAATTGATATGCACTATTCGACTTAATAAATAAGTATAACTAAATATACACACCTCAGATATAGCATAGTTGACTTGGTATGCTCGATCTTTTGGGCCTAACTCTTTCTCCATTTGAGCATAAATATCAAGAAGAGCAATGTAGCAAACCCTCATATATTCTGGTAATTCATTTATAGTACTAGCATCCCATCTGAAATAGATATAATTGGTTAATCTTTTAGCTAAAATACATGTGGAATACATATTTTAACATGGTATATATGAAAGAAACTAGGTATAAATAAATAAATAAATAAATAAAATTTCAATGAATAGAACCTTTGGATTGCATTGTTGAAAAGCAAGAGCTCTTCGGGGGTTCCATGCACATCAAAAATATCATCAATAACCGTAGCAATTGCAAGAACTTCAGTAAGAAATTTCCTTGGAAGGTAATATTGTTTTTCAAAGTACACTCCTAATGCCCACAAGTAGCATTCCACTAATCTATCTCTGGCAAAAGGTAATTTCTTCGCGAAGTCCAGTTCTTTCCACCACCTATACTTAGTATTGAATATACATATTATATTATATTATTGATTGGTTAATTAATTAGTTTGTACAAGTAAATACTATATATGTATGTCAAAACACAAATTAACTAAATTTTGATGCTAAAAACTTAACTTTAATTACCTTGTGAGACAACCTATCTCCCATTGATGTTCCTTCTGCAACATGTTGAAGTCCAACTTTGCAAATTTCAACAGTACAACATCGTGTGATTCATCAAATTCGTAAATTGATATGTATCTTTTTGCTTCTATCCTCGTTAATCTTTTCCAAATTGGCCGCTTTAGTGCTTCATTGACTTGAGATTTAAGATGATTGGTCAAGTTTGGTTGCATGGATTGTAGATACGAAGTGGAAAATATTAATGCTTCATCTAAAATATTCTCCCCGTGCACCCTAAAATGTGATGCCTCGTACAAATTTATGATTGCTGGCACATTATCAAATTCTTTGAACTTTCCATCAAATCCAGTGAACTTTTCAAAAACCCCTGCAAAATTCATGATTATCCCACCTTTTGTGTATAATTAACCTTTATATGGAGTATTTAATTTTTGTTATTAGCTTTTCGTTAAAAACTTACCACATGGTACTGGATAACCATGTTGTCTAAGTAATCGAAAGCGCAAAGAAACAATATAAAGATCGTTCTCATCATCTTCTTGGATATTCGATTCATAGTAGCTCCTGAAAATGAGTTGCAATGTTGCTTCAATCTCCTTTTCAAATTGATAGCTCACCCCCAAACGTTGGATCTTGTTGATCAACTCTAATTTTTGAGAAGAAATTTGTGGGGCTTCAACAAGTATGTTCTTCACCTTTTCCTTTAGTTGTTGATGCTCTTGACATTCTTGTGTATTTGCTTCCTGCATATACAACACCTCGCTTTCCTTTTACCAAAGTATTATTATATTGTATTGGAATTATGTTTTGTATAAAAATATTACTTTTTACCTTGAAGAGTATATATGTCCATTATCACCCTTTAATCGAAAAATAAAAAGGAATTATGTTTTGTATAAAAATATTCCTTTTTTACTTTGAAGAGTTTATGTTTCCATCATCCTTTAATCGAAAAATAAAATTCATTCAGTCTAATTTGAGAACTGAATACAAAATGGTACATCAATTTTTTGTTCAGTTAGGGCCATAGACAATATTGTGTGTATACTCATGAACAGAATGATCATGTTGAAAGAAATATTCTTAATTAAGAATAAAAACATGTAAAAACTCAAGAAGGTGCATCCGAGTCTTACCCTCCTATCCGATCCGTGGATGGTAGACCATTTCAAGTTAAAAGGAAAATTCTATACTGTACTTTAATTAACAATTAAGTATATATATAAACCCTACCTTGGTTTGAGTAGAATAAGGTAGAAAATAGTGTCCCCAAATGCTTGGATGAAAACCAGCGGAACGACGACTACCTTTATGCATATCATGAGATGTAAGAACTGATAATGGTATATTATTATTGGCAGCCATTTTGTTTTGATAAGAAGGGGAGAGGAAACTATATATATCACATTAGCTTTTACTATGTATTTCTCTGCGGTAACGTTGTCACGTACTCAATTTATAGCAACATTTTTTTTAGCATTGTACAATAATGATAGACATATGTGGGGCTCTTAATTAAATTGCCCGGTGCCTCGGCAGAAATTATGACCTCAAAGCTAAAAGTTGAAATGATACACCGACTCTTTTGAATAAAAATACCCCGTGGCCCCTACAAACAATGTACAAATGAGCTCCATCAATCTGGTTTAACGTTAGAATGATTAGATTTCTTGTGCACAAAAGTGTATAGTTTAGTATGGATCTCGATACTAGATAGACAAGCTTTTCTACTTGGACTATTTTTTTTTTTTTTAATACATGAAATGCTATATATGATTCATCTAAAAAAGTGAGTCATAAATTACTTTCTTTCTCTTCTTTATTATTATTATTATTATTATTATTATTATTATTATTATTAATTTTTTTTTTAAAAAAAAAAAACTTTCTTTCTCTTCTATTACTAAGATCAGGACATATGATAGAGAGTTTCACTCTTTTAGAGTCCATATACCAAAACTACAAGTTATGTGTGTAGGAATGACTTACACGTCCCACAAAGCAACACTTTTTTTTTTTTTTGGGTGCTTCTTTTCTTCCTCTCTCCTCGTTAGGCACAAAACCTAACTGATGTAATTTTTATAAGAGGCTAGGAATAAAACATCATATCAATTTAATCGTGGTGAAAAGTTTCTAAGCAGTCGTACAAAAATGGTTTCAAAAGTCAAAACAGTTTTCAAATAAATTGATTTACATAGTAAAATCTATCATGTATGGCGTGATGGATGGATTTGACGATAAGATGAAATCCACAACATGGATGGCGTGAGACAATCAAACGTTATGATTTTTGATAATTTAAATTTAAGTTTAAAAGGTTCAACATATAGTAATTTTGATTGCATGAATTACATTTATATAGGAGAAAACGGTAGTCTATGTCCCTCACAAATATGCCAATTATTAATGTTACCCATGAATTATTAGTAGTGTAAATGTTGTCTCTCAATTTTCAAAACATGATACATATTTCCCCAAGCCTAATAGAAAGAAGGAGAAACATTGTTGTCGACGGAAGGGGAACATAACAAACGACGAAAAAAAATGTGGTCTTTGAACAGATAAAACGGCGGGTATGTAACTACATTTACACCACTAATAACTCAGGAGAAGAGCAATATATGTCATATTTTAAAAATTGAGGGTAACATTTACACCACTAATAATTCACGAGTGGCATATTTAATTTGTAAGGGGCATAAATTACTATTTTCTCCTGGCAACAAGTCAAGTAATATTTTGTATCCAAACAACCACAAGCATACAAACACCCTTGTCAATAGGATACATGTCTTATTTTGAAATTCAAACAAATCAAACGTAGACGATAGTTATAGGGAAAATAGTGCAACAACATTACATATGTTGAAGATAGCAGTTTTATCTTCATTTTTATTCTTAGGATCCGATCATATGATCGGATCAATTAAAACAGAGGCAATGATGGCTTTAAGCTCGGTTGCGGAATGTGTATATGTATCTCCATCTTTATACAATAAATCAATAACACTTGCGAGGTTGACAACTCGGATGAGTATAGACATAGGAAAAGCAGTACGTTGGGTTCATACGTTCTTGATTAATGTCTTTCCATGCATTGCTGACTCGTTATTGAAACTCGTTAAAGGTCTCTTCCTTTGACTTCCCATATTGTTTCATGTAGCATTCTACAGCTGAATCCACGTGTCCTCTTTGTTGCTCGAACTATACAATCAAGTATTCAAATGTATATATGATTATTGCATTTCTAGAGAAGCAAATATATATGATTTACGTACAATCTTTAACTCACCCTCTATCACTCAACAATCATAATGTTTATATAGAAATTGATTGGTATGTATAGTATACAAATAAAATTTAAATATACCTCATGTCCAGCCATGTCATCCATTAATTTACAAATAACGGTTGCGGCTTGAACAATTAATGGCTCCTTACTCATCCAATCAAGGGCCTCTATAGTTATAAAATCTTCTTGCATGCCTACCAAAGAACTTGTTGATAGCATCATATATATGCACACGATACAAGTGCAACCTTCATGTACTCCTCAAACTTTGGAGTACAACGATTATGAAACCACTTTGCTTCATCAAAATATGCACCGACTAACTTTTTCATCTAAAACCATAGCAACAATCAAACTTACAAAAATTATTATTATCCAAGATTTGTAAAATTTATCATAAGCTAGCTTTGATATATTTTATATTTATTATTTTGAACCTATAAAAATTACCTCAGATTTGACATAGCTAATACGATATGATTCACCTTTGACAACTAACTCTTTCTCTATTTCAACATAAACATCAAGAAGAGCGACATAACAAACTCTCATATATTCTGGTAATTCATTTACAACACCAGCATCCCATTTGCATGGCAAAAATGTATTAATTAACACTATTATTTCTATAAAAATTTGAAATTCTCAATTAATCAAGCCTAGGATGATCAACCTAAATAATAATAGAAGTTATATAACCTATGAATTGCATCTGGGAATAGGCGGAGCTCATCTAGATTTCCATAGACATCATAAATATCATCAATAATTGTAGTTATAGCTGTAATTTTGACAAGAAATTTCCTAACAAGAGAGTACTGTGGTTCAAAGTCTTAGGGGCGTATAATTAAACACATCATGATTGCATCATAGTAAGGTAAACAAACAGAACAAAAACAAAAAATCTTTATATACTAGAAGCCAATAGTTCTGAGAAAAGAGAGCAACAACGGTTTTAGAACTCCCAAACCAAGGTGTATTAATATGGCAAAGGCGTATTATTATTATTTTTTTAAAACTTTCTTTCTTTTCTATTACTAAGATCAGGATATATGATAGAGAGTTTCACTCCTTTGGAGTTCATATACCATTTTTCACATGTAAGGGCAATCCAATCAAGGTTTTTTTTCTTTTCTAGTTAGCTTACGTTTTTTCTTCTTTTGCTTAGATGGAAGAGAGATGTGAGAGGACGGAGAGAATGAACGGTTAAGTTTAATTTAAATTTTTTGTTAAGCTTTTATCATTAAAATGTTACGTGTAGGCATGACTTAGACGTCCCACTAAGCAACACGTTTTCTTTTGGTACTTATTTTCGTCTCCTTGTTGGCCAAAAGAGTCATTTCCATTTTTGGTCCTACTGTTATTAGGGTATTGCCAATTTTAGTCCACTTCATTAATTTTTGGCACATTGCGACTTGTCTTATTTAGTCCTTGCCACTTTTAGTCCACCGTTACAATTTTCGTCAAATAACCGTCCAAAACAGGGATATTTTGGTCTTTTCATGCTTTGATCATCTCCTTTACCCCTTGCAGTGGTTTTCCTTATAATTTTCATCCAATGAAGAGGTCCGGCGAAAGCTATGGCTTTGTAAGGAAAACCACTGCAAATGGTCAAGGAGATGACCAAAGCATGAAAAGACCAAAAATACCGCTGTTTTGGACGGCCATTTGACAAAAATTTTAACGGTGGACTAAAAGTGACAAGGACTCAATAAGACTGGCTGTAATGTGGCAAAAATTAATGAAGTGGACTAAAATTGGCAATGCCCTAATAACAGTAGGACAAAAAATCGAAATGAGTCTTGGCCAAAATACCAAACTGATGTGATTTTTATAAGCAATCCTAGTGAGAAGTTTCTAAGCAGTTGTACAAAAGCCAAAACATTGTCAAATGAATTGAATTACATTACTGCTACACATGCTTTTAATCAGTTGTATCATTAATGTAAAATGTACCATGGCAACGTACAACGATGTGATAGAAGTTCTTGGATGGATTTGATGATAAGATGAAATCCACAACATGGATGGTGTGAGACTATTAAATGCTATAAGTTTTTATAATTTAAATTAAGTTTAAGAGGTTCAAGTTATATAGTAATTTTGATTGCATGAATTACAGTTATATAGAGGGCAACAAGTCAAGTAATATTTGGTATCCAAACCTTGCGAACCTTAATGGGACAAGTTTAGATAGTTAATATACCGTAATTGAGTTTGTGATGGTTCATACAGGTAAAATAATGCTTGTTATGGGTTCGAGTAGTTGTTATGCTCTATACGTGCACGGTTGTATTAATTATTAAACATGTTTAATTATAACATGTACATGTAATATTCATTCAAATTTGAGTTGTTACGTTCTAAATATATTTAAGTTTTGGTTGGAACATATGTTGACTTAGTGAATAGCCTTCCATCAATCCAAAAAAAAAATGGTAACCATTTAAGATGACGGTACAGATTGGTTTTATTCATATTAATGAGCAAATTTCATATTAATTTGGGCTTTACTTTTTCATTTTCTATTTTCTGTGTTTTTATGGACTTACAATAGCTAACAAGCTTGATAGATGAATATATTGCGTAATGAAATGAAAATTCAAACACCACAATAACCACGTACAAACACCCAGGATACATGTCTTATTTTGAAATTCTAACAAATCAAACATGGACAATAGTTATAGGGAAAATAGAGCAACAACATTACATATGATGAAGATAGTAGGTTTATCTTCATTTTTATTCATAGGGTCCAATCATAAGATCGGATCAATTAGAACAGGGGTAATGATGTCTTTAAGCTCGGTTGCGGAATGTGTATATGTATCTCCATCTTTATACAATAAATCAATAACTCTTGCGAGATTGACAACTCGGATGAGTATAGACATAGGAAAAGCAGTTGGGTTCAGACATTCTTGATTAATGTCTTTCCACGCATTGTTGACTCGTTCATGAAACTCGTTAAAGGTCTCTTCCTCTGACTTCCCATATTGTTTCATGTAGCATTCTACAGCTGAATCCACATGTCCTCTTTGTTGCTCAAACTATACAATCACGTATGCAAATATATATATGATTATTGCATTTCTAGAAGCAAATATATATCAGATTTACCGCCTTTAACTCACCCTTGATCACTCAACAATCATGATGTTTATATAGAAATTGATTGGTATGTATATTACACAAATAAAATTTAAATATACCTCATGTCCAGCCATGTCATCCATTAATCTACAAATAACCGTTGCGGCTTGAACAATTAATGGCTCCTTACTCATCCAATCAATGGCCTCTATAGTTACAAAATCTTCTTGCATGCCTACCAAAGAACTTGTTGAGAGCATCATATATGCACACGATACAAGTGCAACCTTCATGTACTCCTCAAACTTTGGAGTACAACGATTATGAAACCACTTTGCTTCATCAAAATATGCACCGACTAACTTTTTCATCTAAACACATCGCAACAATCAAACTTACAAAAATTATTATTATCCAAGATTTGTAAAATTTATCATAAGCTTTGACATAGTTTATATTAATCATATCATAAAATAATGTACATATATAATTGAACCTGTAAGTACCTCATTTTTTGCATAGTTGATACGGTATGATTCGCCTTTAATGGCCAACTCTTTCTCCATTTCAGCATAAACATCAAGAAGAGCGACATAACAAACTCTCATATATTCTGGCAATTCATTTACAACACCAGCATCCCATCTGCATGGCAAAAGTGTATTAACACTATTATTTCTACCCAAAAAAAAGTTGAAATTCTCAATTTAATCAAGCTTAGGATGATCAAATAATAATAGAAGGTATAGAACCTATTGATTGCATCTGTGAATAGGTGGAGCTCATCAAGATTTCCATATACATCATAAATATCATCAATAATTGTCGTTATAGCTGTAATTTTTACAAGAAATTTCCTGGCAAGAGAATACTGTGGTTCAAAGTACACTCCTAACATCCAAAAGTAGCCCTCCACCAATTTATCCCTAGCGAAAGGAAAATTTGTTGGAGCATCTAATTCTTTCCACCACCTATGTTATAGAAAACATAGAAACAATAGGTTAGGTTAGTTAATCAATTCAAAACCCTTTTATGTTTCATAGGAAAATAATGGTTTGGTCGTTTATATTTTGCACTTTCATGTGGCCAAATTAAAAAACGTTACCTTGTAAGATTGCCTAGCTCCCTTTGATGTTCCTTTTGTAGCATGTTGAAGTCTAGTTTCGCAAATTTCAACAGTACAATATCATGAGTTTCATCAACTTCGTACATTGATATGTATCTTCTTGCTTCTATTCTGGTTAATCTTTTGTAAATTGGCCTCTTCAATGCTTCAATGACTTGAGATCTAAGAGGATCGGTCAAGTTTGGTAACAAGGATTCTAAGTAAGAAGTGGTAAATACGAGTGCTTCATCTAAAATCTTCTCCCCACGAACTCTAAGATGTGATGCCTCATAAAAAGCTAATATTGCTTGCACATTATCAGTCAAGGATTCCTTGAACTTGCCATCACATGTAGTGAAGTTTTCAAACACACCTGCAAAATTCATGACTCCTCATATGGAGTACTCGTATTAATTAAGTGCATACTTTTGAATTATACACTTACTGCAAGGTGCATGGTAGCCATGTTGTCTAAGTAGTCGAAAGCTCAAGGAGACAGTATAAAGATTGTTCTTGTCTTTTTCGGCATTGAATTCATAGTGGGTATTGAATATGAGTTGCAATGTTGCTTCAATCTCCTTTTCAAATTGATAGCTCACTCCTAAGCATTGGATCTTATTGATCAATTCCAATTTTTGGGAAGAAATGCACGGGGCTTCCACAAGCATGTTCTTCACCTTCTCCTTCAGTTGTTGATGCTCTTGCCATTCTTGTGCTTCTGCTTTCTGTATATACAACGAACACACCTCATTTTTCTTTTATCAAATTATTATATAGAATCCTTTATAGCATAAATGTAGTACGGAAAAACTATAATAGCATTATTATTGCTTGCACTACTCTTGTAAATATATACTAGTCTTAGTGTATAACCCCTAAAAACTAATAGTTATTCAATGAAGTATTTTTTGAATTGGTTACCTTTTCACGAGAAGCGTAAGTTAGGAAATGGTCACCCCAAACGCTGGGATGAAAATTGGCAGAACGACGAGTAACTTCATGCACCTGAGGTCGATTTGATGTAAGAACAGATAATGGTTGATTAATGGCAGCCATTTTTGGCTAATTAGGAGGGACAGAAGGAAACAAACAATTTAAGACAAGTAGTATTAGGGTTTGCATGTTTTTTTCAATTTATAGTAAAATTTCAAGTCTGCAAAGCTAGATTTCCCCCTTATTTTATATTAGTTCGGTACTGATGGAGATGAGGGTAATGGGTTCAAATTTGGATATATTAAGCTAACCGTACGATTATATATATATGTGTGTGTGTGGGGGGGAAGAAAATAATAAATACCTAATCTTAGATCCCATGTTAATTATTAATTCCACAAGAGATCAGATTATGAAATAGTACAAGCATACTTAATTACATATTTAATAATAAAATATTTATAAATATAAAAGAGTAATTATATAAATTTTGTAAATAATTGATGCTTATTTTCATATATAATAACAAATTACTATATAAATTAATGAATTACCATGAATAAATTATTCACCAAAAAAAAACGATATCTATATGTATTCTATAACTAATTTTGACTTTACCTCAATTATTCTCCTTAATTTTGCATGCGCAAGATTTTTCTTTTATTTTATATTTTATCTTCCAAAGGGCTAATAAATCGCAGCCTATAGTACACAATACCAAATCAATAGAGGACCAAACTAGTACCCCCTCCTTTCTCTGATAAAAAAATAGGACCACACTAGTCCAAGCAGCCAAAAGTACTATATTTGTCAAAATTTTATCAATAATTTTTTTCTAGGTAATATATTGTATTGGAAAAGACATAAATTGGATAGTCATTTGATATGTAATAAATTTATATTTTAATACCTTGCAAGTTACACATATATATACGGAGTAGTAAATTAGTGAACATTGTTCAATGCGCGGGATACAATTATCATGTCTCTTGTGGGAATAGTATAGGAGTTGGAGTCACTAGTTGTGGCGGAAAAAAGAAGAAAACATGTAATAGTTTAGAACTAGGGGAGGGGGGGAGGGTGGGTTACCTGCGCTTGAGGACATGCCTATGAAGTTATCAATACCATTAAATAATTATTTATTTTTATTATCTTTATAATCAATTACATATAGGCTCAAGTAAAAATCTGCACGGTTTCCTTTAATGTGTTGTCCACACCTGTGTCCTAAAGACTTCTAAAAACTGAATCTCAACACATCATTTTTTTTTTCAATTATTATTTTGAGGACCAAGGTCTACCATGCGTATGGTGAACTCTGTCTAGATGGGTTATGTAATAGTACTAAAGGTTTCCCTAAATTGGTCAATGGCGAGTCAGCCCAAGCCCGCTGATTTGACACATTTAAATTGTAGTTTAGCTGCATTTTCACTTGTGCTCTTGAAACGTTTTCCACTACCTTTGTCCTTGGCTGCTGTTGGTGGCAAAATTGTTATGCTTAATGATGCCGTAGCGCCATAAAATGTCTGTAATGCGTCATTTTTGTTTATAGCTATCTGTGCTATTGCTTTTTCCCCTTTGAAGTTTACTTTTATGCTTTTGCATAAATGTAAACACTAACTATTATTTTGATTCTCATTCTTAATGTGTAAACTCATAAACCAAACATACCCTAAGTGATGTTGCTCGGGTTCACCCCTCCGAGTGATTAAAAAATTGACATGTTGACTTAGTGGATAGCCTTCCATGGATAAAAAAAAAATGGTAAGTAACCATTTAAGATGACAGATTGGTTTTATTAATATAAATGAGTAAATTTCATACTAATTAGGTTTTTAGTTTTTTTTTTCCTTGTGTTTTTATGGACTTACAATAGCTAACATCCTAACAAGCTTGATATATAGATGAATGTATTGCCTGATAAAATTAAAATTCATACACCACATACAAACATCCTTGTCAATAGGATACATGCCTTATATTGAAATTCTAACAAATCAAACATGGATAGTTATAGGGAAAGTAGTCCAACAACATTACATATGTTGAAGATAGTAGGTTTATCTTCATTTTTATTCTTAGGATCGATCATATGATCGGATCAATTAAAACGGAGGTAATGATGGCTTTAAACTCGGTTGTGGAATGTGTATATGCATCTCCATCTTTATACAATAAATCTATAACTCTTGCAAGGTTGACAACCCTGATGAGTATAGACATGGGTAAAGCAGTTGAATTAAGACATTCTTGATTAATGTCTTTCCATGCATTGCTGATTCGTTCTTGAAACTCGTTAAAGGTCTCTTCCTTTGACTTCCCATATTGTTTCATGTAGCATTCTACAGCTGAATCTACGTGTCCTCTTTGTTGCTCAAACTATTCAATCAAGTATGCAAATATATATGATTTACAATCTTTAATTCACCCTCGATCACTTAACAATCATGATGTTTGTAACTTTATATAGAAATTGATTGGTATGTATAGTACACAAATAAAATTTAAATATACCTCATGTCCAGCCATATCATCCATTAATCTACAAATAACGGATGCAGCTTGAACAATTAATGGCTCCTTACTCATCCAATCAAAGGCGTCTTTAGTTATAAAATCTTCTTGCATGCCTACTAAAGAAGTTGTTGATAGCATCATATAAGCACCCGTTACAAGTGCAACCTTCATGTACTCCTCAAACTTTGGAGTACAACGATTATAAAACCACTTTGCTTCTTCATAATATGCTCCCACTAACTTTTTCATCTAAAAACATATCAACAATCAAACTTACAAAAGTTATTATTATCCAAGATTTTAAACTTTATCATAAGCATTGACATAGTTTTTTTTGATCATTTTATAAAATATATATTGATTATATTGACCCTCTAAAAATTACCTCAAATTTGGCATAGCTGATACGGTATGATTCACCTTTGACAATTAACTCTTTCTCCATTTCAGCATAAACATCAAGAAGAGCGACATAGCAAACTCTCATAAATTCTGGTAATTCATTTACAACAACAGTATCCCATCTACATGGCAAAAGTGTATTATTTAGAAGAAAAAACAAAGGTGAATGAAATTCTCAATTAACCAAGGATGATAGAATAATAATAGAAGTTATATAGAACCTCTGGATTGCCTCTGTGAATAGGTGGAGCTCGTTAAGGTTTCCATACACATCATAAATATCATCAACAAGTGAAGTCATTGCTATAACCTTAAGAAGAAACCTCCTAGCAAGAGAGTACTGCGGTTCAAAGTACACTCCTAACATCCAAAAGTAACACTCGACCAATCTATCCCGGGCAAAAGGTAGATTTTTGGGGACATCTAATGCCTTCCACCACCTATATTACATTGATTATACAAACGTACTATTGGTTAGTTGATGCAAGGTGTGTGTGTGTGTATATATGTGTGTGTGTGTATTTGTTTTATACTGTTTGACATTGTAGTACCTTGTAAGATTGCCTAGCTCCTGCTGATGTTCCTTCTGCAGCATGTTGAAGTCCAGTTTTGCAAATTTCAACAGTACAATATCATGAGTTTCATTAGCTTCATAAATTGATATGTATCTTCTTGCTTCTATCCTTGTTAATCTTTTGTAAATTGGTCTCTTTAATGCTTCATTGACTTGAGATCTTAGAGGATCGGTCAGATTTGGTAACATAGATTTTAGGTGAGAAGTAGTAAATATGAGCGCTTCATCCAAAATCTTCTCTCCGTTCACCCTAAAATGTGAGGCCTCGTATAAACTTAAGATTGCTTGTACATTGTCGGTCAACAATTCCTTGAACTTGCCATCACATTCGGTGAACTCTTCAAACACACCTGCAAAAGTCATGATCCCACTAGTATTTAATTAATCCTCATACCAAACATTAATTAATTAAGCACATACTTTAGAGTTATACACTTACTGCAAGGTACATGATAGCCATGGTGTCTGAGTAGTCGAAAGTGCAAAGAGACAACGTAAAGATCGTTCTTGTCTTTTCCGGCGTTGAACTCATAGTAGCTCCTGAATATGAGTTGCAATGTTTCTTTAATTTCCCTTTCAAATTGATAGCTCACTCCCAGACGTTGAATCTTGTTTATCAGTTCCAATTTTTGGGAAGAAATGGTTGGGGCGTCCACAATCATGTTCTTCACCTTTTCCTTTAGTTGTCGATGCTCTTGCCATTCTTGTACATCTGCTTCCTGCATATACTACACCTGCCTTATTTTCCTTTTACCGATGCATTATTAATGTGAAAATAATGTTATGTATGCATGTATGAACATAAATATAATATACATATTGCAGGAGATAAAGTAATAACATAATATAATTGCCGATATATCATCAATACTTTAAACATTATATATGATGCTTTATTGTATAAATGTAGTACCGAAAAATTATAATTGACAATTTGCAGGAAATAAAGTGCCATTACATAGCATTACATATATGTAATACTTTAAACCTTATATATATAATACTTTATAGCATACAGGTTGCAGGAAATAATAATACTAAACTCATATCCAATAAAACTCAAATTCTCCTGAACCGAATCGTCTTACGAATTTAGACCCATGAGACGGTCTCATAGGAGAATTTGTCTTATATTATTAGGAAAAGCACTCTGATATCTTCCTCTAATTTCACTTTTTTTTTTCTTTTTTACTTGTGGTTCAATCAAAAAGTCTTGATTCAATTTATTCATAATTTAAATTTTGTATTATTTAATTTAGCATATGTTACAAGATTTCATATATTTAAAACCACTAATGAAAAATTACTACTTGCACTCTTGTAAATATATTTAATTCTGTGTAACAGACTCGAGAGGATTTTAGAAGATATTACTTGCACTCTTGTAAATATATACTAGTCTTAGTATATATACCCTAAAACTACTTGCTCTCTTGTAAATATATTTAGTTCTGTGTAACAGACTCGACCGAAAGAGTTTTAGAAGATATTACTTGCACTCCTGTAAATATATACTAGTCTTGGTATATATACCCTAAAACTAATAGTTATTCAATGAAGTATTTTTTGAATTGGTTACCTTTTCATGAGAAGCGTAAGCTAGGAAATGGTCACCCCAAACGCTTGGATGAAAATTGGCAGAACGACGAGTAACTTCATGCAACTGAGGACGGTTTGATGTATGAACAGATAATGGTTGATTAATGGCAGCCATTTTTGCTTAGAAGGGGACAAAAGGAAACAAACAATTTAAGACAAGTAGTGCTAGGGTTTGCATGTTTTTCTTTGGATGTGCCTCTCTATTTATAGTACAATTTCAAGCGTGCAAAGATGAAAACGGTATCTAGATTATGTAATTGTAGTAGAGGTGTCAAACAGACGAGTAAGTCTGAACTCTCAGTTATTATGTCATGGACCCGGGTCCACCTTGTAAGATGGACTCAAGTCCATGTTTATTATTTTAGAATTCTATGTTCATAATTTTAGAACTCTATGTTCACAATTTTTGAACTCTATGCTCACAATTATTGAACTCTATATTCATAATTTTTGAACTCTATTCACAATTTCAGAACTCTATGTTCACAATTTCATAACTCTATATTCAATAGTATAACACAATTTTTGAATCTATATAACAGAATTGTAAATATAGAGTTCAAAAGAAAATGTGTTCAAAAATTGTGAATATTGAGTAACGTAATTTTGTATATTGAGATTTAAAATTGTGAATATAAAATTTTAAAATTGTGAACATAGAGTTTTAAAATTGTGAATAAAAAATTCTAAAATTGTGGACATAGAGTTTTTAAATTGTGAACATGGACCTTGTTCCACCTTGCAAAGTGGACCCCGAGTCCATAACATAATTTGCCTGATAAACTGTTAAAGTCTAGCTCAGGCCCGCTCCGGTCCATTTGCTACAATGGCCGGACTAGGGCTAGCCCGTTTTATACTACAAATAGGGTTAAACTTTAATTTTTTGTCCATGCATGGACCAGGCCGCGCCGGCCCGGGCCACTGGCCCGTAATTAAATTTTTGAAAATATATAATATACATATATACTCTAATAGAGTAACAACTTATGAGATTATCATATTAGAAACTTGTGATATTGATTTTATGCCTATTAAATTCTTATGTATTTACTATTTAGCTAGTTAATCTAACTAACATATTAAGTAGTAATTACTATCTTAAAATATTTTGAAGTTGTAAAATTTTATTTGTTTCAAATTGGAAAAATTACTCTTATTACTTAGTAGTTTGTAGTTACAATTTGTAAACTTATTCTTATTAATGGTATTAAATTATTAATTAATTAGGTGTGAACCTGCGAACCACGGAAGAATTGCACCGCTCTTACTACATGATTACATTGTACTAGATATGATTGCACCGCAAAGGTCCTTCTTGAGAGCCGTTGCAGTGCAATCCTTTAGTAATTCGCAGGTTCACAAGTTAATGTTTGTTCTCATCTAATTATAATTCCATGTATATAACGATATCATTTGGTAAACTTTGATTAAAAAACAATCGTGCACGTTAACAAAGATAAAATATTTGTAATGCTCGTTCTTGTTTGTAGCAATCTGTGCTAATGTGCTATTGCTTTACGTTATTTTTATTTTGGGACATTACATATTTACATTATTGCCCTTCTTCAATCATGCACGTTAACAAAGATAGGTGATCTAAAAAAACATAAAGCCTCAATTTGATGTGAAGATTAATTATTTAATTGTACGTAGTACTAGTATTCGAGGCATGTGGATCAATTATTGAGACCTGAAATATTTGCATTGTAATATATATCTATAAATTCAACAACCATGTCTTTGGACGTGAATGAAAATGTCATATTCTCAATTGTACCTAAATTTACGTGATAATATATGTATGGGACCTATATATGTTGATGGTTTCTTCTCCGCCATTTCTCATTTCGTGGTTATATGCTTGAAAAGTAGATAAAACATAGCTATCTCTTTCCGTTTCTCTTTTATACTTTGTTTTTTTTTGGTTGCCCTACCCAAATATAATTGAAGAAGAAGAGGAAAAACAAAGCACTTTGCGTCTTGAACTACAATTGTAGATGAAATAAGAAAAAGTAAAACAACAACATCATATTCAAGATTATTGAGTGTTTCGTAAATAATAGTAATAAATCTGATTTATTTATTAATTTTTGTGGATTTGGCCTTCCAATAATATTAATGGTTTGACTTGGTAAACCGGTACTTAATAAATAACATATTGGCTTAGTGGATATAGCCCTCAATCCAAAAAATAAAAAAAAAAATCATTTAAGATGATAGATTGGTTTTATTAATTAATATAAATTAGTAAATTTTATATTAATTTGGTTTTTAGTTTTTCATTTTATATTTTTTGTGTTTTTTGTGGACTTACAATAGCTAACAAGCTTGATAGATGAATATATTGGGTAATACAAATAAAATTCATACACCATAACACCACAATAACCACATACAAACACCCTTGTTAATATATATGATACATGTCTTGTTTTAGGTCCACAAGTGTGGTGAAAAGAATCATACATGTGTGTATGCTAATAATTTATATAGTCCATTTAGTTTAAATTGTTGACTAATATAATTGTTAATATCAACATATACAAATCATATCAAGTAAACAATATTATAAAACTGCAGAAAATATAACTAAGTTGTAATTTTTATATGGCACTGTTATAAATTATGCAATTAATACTAATAATTTAAAAAGCCAGTAATAAAATAAATAAGTGTGAAATGCATGTACACTACATATCACAGTTATAACAAAATAGTCTCAACACATATCATCATACTAAAAGACTAGGAGAATAAGTACCTGTCAATAGTAGTGATTTCAAACTAGTTTTATTTGCAATCTTATCAAATTTAGTTACCATATTATTATATTTGATTAAAACGCAGATTATGCGATGAATCTAAGAACAAAGGATAGCATCAGTTAATTAAAGTAATATTTGAAACTGACTCCAGTATGATCACGGATTTCATCAAGTCTACAAGGCAACCGTCCATTGCAGCCCACAATATTCTTGAAGCTTGCAAGAGGGAACTGCGTCACTTTGAGTCCTGGCAGATTATCCACATTGCTCGGGAACAAAATAGGGTAGCTGATGCTATTGCCAAGCACGCTAGCAGATTGACTAAGTGTGTACATATCCTTCACAACCCGCCTGAGGAAATTATTGGCTTATTAGAGGATGACAGCATTGGTCTCCCAGCTTGGCGAGACACTTGTACTACCTAGACGTTTGTATTGGGTTCCCCCTCCTTAATAAATAATAAAAAAAAAAAAAAAAAGACACTTTTATACAACAAATAAGACTTCTGATAATATAAGGCCCATATGTTTTTTTTTTTTTTAGTACCGGCCCATATGTATATATTTACTCGTTCTGGCTTATAATTGTTAACTTATTTAGTATTATTTTTGTAGAAAATTGTTAGCCTTTTCATTAGCCTTTTAATTGTAACTGATTCTTTTCACCATACTTGGATAAATTTGTCCAAAAACTGGCCTTTTCATTAGCAAAAAAAAAAAAAAACAA
>CP025656.1:22527298-22544882 GCA_003576665.1 Ipomoea trifida
TTTTCATTAGCAAAAAAAAAAAAAACAAAACAAAAACTCAATTTTTATTCTATGCAAAAAATTATCACTCAAAAATCACAATTGTAGATGCTCAAAGGATTGAAAACGAGAGACCGCAATATTTGAATCCCAATTGTTATTCTATGTACCAGGCTCATATTGCATTGAGAACCATGTTCCAAAAATTATGTGTTTACAATTAACATATTCTGTATATGTAGCTAATAATTTCTGTACTCGTAAAAAAAATTGAAGGCACATAATATGGTAATTAAATACACAAAACATGATAACTACAGACACATAAATTGTTAACTGCAGGTACAGAATATATTAATTGTAAACACACAAGATGTTGCTCAATATGTTATGTGTCTACAGTTAACATATTTTGTACTTGCAGTTAACCGTTTATGTGTATGTAGTTATCATTTATATATTTATACTTACCATGTGAAGTGCCTTTAATTTATTTATAAATATATAAATGATTAACTTAACTACAAAATGTGTCAACTGCGAGTACAAAATCTGAAGTTTATTTGTTGACCAAGATTCACAATGTGTCAACTGCGAATACAAAAAGATTTATCTTTATCACAAACCAAAACATATAGCATAAAAAAATCAAAGCAACACAATTACATTTAATTTAGTAACACCATCACACAACCGGATCAACCAATAAAGAAGTAATGATGACTTTGAGCTCGGCTTTGGAATGGGTATATATATCCCCATTTTTATAAAGCAAATCAATAACTCTTGCCAAGTTGGCAATTTGGATGAGTATAGGCATAGGGACAACGGTAGGTTTGAGACATTCTTGATTAATATGCATGGTGACTTGCTTTTGAAGTTCTTTGACGGTCTCTTCTTCTGACTTCCCATATTGTTTCATATAGCATTCCACAGCTGAATCTACATCCCCTCTTTGTTGCTCAATCTATACAAACAGTGCAAATCCATTGTTCGTAAATTCATATTTCGTATATAATTGGAAATTTATCTAAATCGATATGTACCCAATTTTGAAGAAAAAAAAGTGATTGAAAATCTAATTTTTTAGTTACAACTCCAAGATTCCGAACAACTTTTGCGTACATGTCGAAACTCAGACTCACCCTTATCACTCAATAATTATAATAGAGGGCTTTGATTGCTCAATTTAATAGGGATTGCTCAATTTAATAGGGAGCCATGATGTTTACTTATTCTTTTTTTTTTTCTTCCAATCAAATTTTAACACAAGTGAGAGTAAAAATTGGGAGTAAGTTTTTGGGAGTCCATTAAAATTTTTCCATTATAATAACAATTCATGTTAGAATCGATCAATTAATTTATCGTGTTTTGTGTTAGGATCAAGCTATAATTTTTGGTATAAGTGGTAAGCGTTTGATCCTAACAAATAGTATCAGAGGTATGTCACGAGGTCCCAGCAATAACATTTAAAATTGGTTGGTGCTAGGAGGAGGAATTGTTAGGCAGAGGCCGGTAAAGGCCATGTCTAATGCCCAATGGCTCGGGAATTGTTGGACGGAGGCCGGTAAAGAGTACAGTAAATGCCAAGTCTAGCACCCAGCGTCTCGAAAATATGACGGTTATTTATAAGGAAATAAAATTCTGCCTTTACTACTAGCTATAGATTTTGGTATAAGTGGTAATTAAGCACTTGATCCTAACAGTATGTGTACGTATATATAGCATATTTTTGTTACCTTATGTCCAGCAATGTCATTCATTAATCTGGTAATGATTGAAGAAGCTCTAACCATTAATGGCTCGTTAGTTACCCAATCAAAGATCTCTTTAGTCACAAAATCTTCCGGCATGCCTACTAAAGAAGAAGTCGTTACCATCATATAACCAGCCGATACAATTGCATTTTTCATGTACTCTTCAAAATTTGGCGGACTATTGTCATGAAACCACTTAGCTTCTTCATAATATGCTCCCACTAATTTTTTCATCTAAAACCACAACGAAAATCAAAATTTGATGATTTATTATTATCCCTCCTCAAAAACATTAGAAATGATATCAAATAAAGGTAAGCGGACTGCTATGCCAATTTCGGATTATTAGTCTCCTTTTTAATAGAAACAATGACTTATAATAATTTTATAACTAGAATTAGTTTTTAAATAATCAAAAAATGAAATTCATATTCATTATTCGACTTGACATATAAGTATAACTAAATATACGCACCTCACTTATAGCATAGTTGATTTCGTATGCTCGATCATTTGGGCCTAACTCTTTCTCCATTTGAGCATAAATATCAAGAAGGGCAATGTAACAAACCTTCATATATTCTGGTAATTCATTTATAGCACTAGCATCCCATCTGAAATGGATATATTATCATAGTTTAATCTTTTAGCTAAAATACATATTTTAACGTGGTATAAAAGAAACAAGGCAAAAATAAATAAATAAAATCTCAATGAATAGAACCTCTGGATTGCATTGTTAAAGAGCAAGAGTTCTTCGGGAGTTCCGTGCACATCAAAAATATCATCAATAACCGTAGCAACGGCAAGAATTTTAGTAAGAAATTTCCTTGGAAGGTAATATTGTTGTTCAAAGTACACTCCCAATGCCCACAAGTAGCATTCCACTAATCTATTTTTGCCAAAAGGTAATTTGTTTGCGAAATCCAGTTCTTTCCACCACCTATACTTAATATTGAATATATAAATTATTGATTGGTTAATTAATTAGTTTGTACAAGTAAATACTATGTATGTCAAAACAAAAATTGACTAAATTTTGATGCTAAAAACATATATAACTTTATTAATTACCTTGTGAGACAACCTATCTCCCATTGATGTTTCTTCTGCAACATGTTGAAGTCCAACTTTGCGAATTTCAATAGTACAACATCGTGTGATTGATCAAATTCGTAAATTGATATGTATCTTCTTGCTTCTATCCTCGTTAATCTTTTGCAAATTGGCCGCTTTAGTGCTTCACCGACTTGACATTTAAGATACTCGGTCAGGTTTGGTTGCATGGATTGTAGATATGAAGTGGAAAATGATAATGCTTCATCCAAAATCTTCTCCCCGTGCACTCCAAGATGTGATGCCTCATACAAATTTATGATTGCTTGCACATTATCGGTTAATGATTCTTTAAACTTTCCATCAAAATCAGTGAACTTTTCAAAAACACCTGCAGAATTCATGATGATTATCTCACCTTGTGTATATTTAACCTTCATATGGAGTATTTAATTTTTGTTTATTAGTTTTTGGTTAAACACTTACTGCAAGGTACACGATAACCATGTTGTCTAAGTAATCGAAAGCGCAAAGAAACAATATAAAGATCATTCTCATCTTCTTGGATATTCGATTCATAGTAGCTCCTGAATATGAGTTGCAATGTTGTTTCAATCTCCTTTTCAAAATGATAGCTCACTCCTAAGCGTTGAACCTTATTGATCAATTCCAATTTTTGGGAAGAAATGCAAGGGGCTTCCACAAGCATGTTTTTCACCTTCTCCTTCAGTTGTTGATGCTCTTGCCATTCTTGTGCTTCTGCTTTCTGTATATAGAACGAACACATCTCAGTTTTCTTTTATCAAATTATTATATTATGGGTTGGTTGTTCGCATGTGAGACCGTTTCATGGATCTCAATCCGCATGACGGGTCCAATCTAATAAAAATGAGTCATAACAAAGTTGCATATATAATAAAATTAATACTTTAAGTTTTATATATAATACATTATATTATAAATGTAGTACTTTATAGTAAAACTGTAATAGACAATTTGCGAAAAATAAATAATAGCATAACAGAATTGTAGATATTATCAACTTAGCAAAATTGTTGATATAATCCATACATTAAGACTTATTTATAATACTTTATAGCATAAATATAATCGCAAAACAGTAATAGATAATTTGCAGAAATAAAATATTAACATAACAGAATTGCAAGATATAATTTATATATACTCTAAAGGCTTATTTATAATAATTTATAGCCTAATATACATTTTGCAGGAGTTAATGTAATAATGTAATAGAATTGCAAATATATACCATCAATACTTTAAACATTATATATGATACTCTATAGCATAAATGTAATACGAAAAAACAATATTAGACAATTTGAAGGAAATAAAGTATCATTACATAGCGTTGCATATATGTAATACTTTAAGCCTTATATATATAATATACTTTATGACAAACAGTTTGCAAGAAATAATATTACTAATAAACTCATACACCATAAGACCCAAATTCTCTTGACCCGGTTCGTCTTACGGATTGAGATTGGAAAATTTTCCTTACATTATTGTGAAAAGCACTCTAATCTCTTCCTCTAATTTCATATCTTTTTTTTTTGGGTTCAATCAAAGAGTCTTGATTCAATTTACTCATAATTTAAATTTTATATTATTTAATTTAGCATATGTTACTAAATTTCATATATTAATTAAAACCAGTAAAGAAAAATTACTACTTATAGAAGTTTTAATTTCACAAATGAATACTAAAGGCCATGGGACACGTCAAAAGGAGTACACTTTACTTGATAGGCTGCATATATATATGTGTGTGTGTGTGGGGCTTATGAAGTAGTGCTAGATAATTATTTCAATGTAGAAAGATATTGCCTGCAGTCTTGTAAATATATTATGTTTTTTTTTTTTTTTAATTTTTTGGTTACAAAGAAAACCCAACTACTAATCTGAGGACTAATCTGAGGACATGCGTGGAATAAATCTCATTCTTAGAGTCTTAGGTAATACCCTGCAAATCACACACCGTACTTGAAAAATCCTGTGTAACGGGCTCAACCGAGAGGGTGTTAGAAGATATTGCTTGCACTCTTGTAAGTATATACCCTAAAAACTAATAATTATTGAATGAAGTATTTTTTGAATTGGTTACCTTTTCATGAGAAGCGTAAGCTAGGAAATGGTCACCCCAAACGCTTGGATGATAATTGGCAGAACGACGAGTAACTTCATGCAACTGAGGGGAGTTTGATGTAAGAACAGATAATGGTTGATTAATGGCATCCATTTTTGCTTAGAAAGGGACTGAAGGAAACAAACCATTTAAGACGAGTAGTACTTGGGTTTGCATATTTTTCTTTGGAGGTGCCCCTCAATTTATAGTACAATTTCAAGATTGCAAAGCTGAAAATGATATCTAGATTATGTAATTATATTGTAGTAGAGGCCAGGTGTCAAGCAGATGAGTTAGCCTGAAGTCTAGTACATCAGGTCCCATCTGGTCTATTTGCTATAATGGATGGACTAGGGCTAGCCTATTTTATACGAAGAATATGGTTAGACTTTAATTTTTTGTCTATGGACTAGGTCGGCCCGACCCGTACATTTTTTGAAAATATATAATATACATATATACTCTAATAGAGTAATGACTTATGAGATTATCATATTAGAAACTGTGATATTGATTGATTTTATGCTTTAGGGCAATAAAATATTTGTAATGCGTCGTTCTTGTTTGTAGCTAACAAAAATAAAGCCTCAATTTGATGTGAAGATGATTTAATTGTACGTAGTACTAGTATTCGAGGCATGTGAATCAACTATTGAGACCTAAAATATTTGTATTGTAATATCTATCTATCAATTCAACAGCCATGTTCTATTGTTCTTGGACGTGAGTGAAAATGTAATATTCTCAATAGTGTACCTAATGAACTGTACTGTAAATTCACGTGATAGTATATATAGGGGACCTGCCTATAAATGTTTACGGTATCTTCATCACCATTTGTCATTTCGTGGTTCAAACATATGCTTGAAAAGTAGATAAAACATTTCTATCTCTTTCTGTTTCCCTTTTATACTTTGTTTTTTTGGTTGCCCTACCCAAATTGAAGAAGAAGAGGAAAAGTAAATCACTTTGCGTCTTGAACTACAATTGTAGACGAAATAAGAAAAAGTAAAGCAACAACATCATATTCAAGATTATTGAGGGTTGGTAAATAATAGTAAATCTGATTTATTTATTAATTTTTGTGGATTTTGCCTTCCAGTAATTAATCTAAAACTCAATTTAAAAACTCGAATAATAAGTATCAGAAATAAGTCCCACATATATTTATAGCACAAAATAATAAACACTTAAAATATTATATGCTATTTTTTCCAACAATAAAACATCAATTTAAACGTGATGGCAACTTTATAAGCAATCATACGTATTATGTTACCATTGATGTACCATGTAGTGAATCTAACCTACCACGATTTAACGTTTTTGGACGTATTTGATAATGAAACAATTTCCTCAACGTGGTGTGAGAAAAAAGTTTGTAACTTTCTTGGAACCACTCTTTCCATCAAGCCTGCTGTATATGGTCTTTTTTGTGTGATTTATCTTTTATGTGTGATTTGTGAGTTATTTTATTAAAGAGAGATTTATTTAGTACACACTTTTAAATAATGACGGTGGGTTTCTCTCATAAAAAAAAATTATAACTTTAGTGGTGTCAACTTTCTGATGCCCTACATGAATTAATTGTGGATGAGTCAACTTCTTCATGTGTGAATACTAGTGCATGTTGCTCAGAAGGAGCTAACCCTACAAAAGGATGAAACTCCTATTCCAAGACTGTCAGGATCCGATCATGCGTTCTTAGGTGTAATCTTCCACTTGGGAACCAATTGAACTATTTGTAGGGCTCAATTGGAAATGGTACGATGCTACCACATAAAAGCAACTTTTTAAACGTATTTTGATATGTTGAATAATTTTTTTAAAATAAAGTTTAGACTTAGTAAACAATTAGACACCAAAGAATTGTTAATGTAATGCGGTCAGTCCAACTAATCTACGCGATTTACATCAATCTAATATAATATTAATCCATTAGTATAATTTTTTGAAGTGCAATAATAACTAATGAACTTACCCAAACAACTAAAAAAAACTTAAATATTAAATTCACTCTTTATTTTGAACCATAATTGCACATAAAACAAGAAATATTAAAGCAACACTGCACCATCATATTCAAGATCGTACAATCTTTCTCTCAAAATAGTTGAATCCCTAACCCTAAAGACCCCACGCCCCGACTTGACAGAGCATCTAGTAGGATATAAATCATGGTAACTCAGCATAGAGGCTAGACATTTGCTTACTGTGCACAAGGAGCCCCCTCGTTTCGAGAGATTGCTCCCTCACTGCCGATGGTGAGACTCGTTCCTTGGTCTTTCTTCCCAAACTTCACTGATATGACCAACTAAGCTGCCCATGCAGGCTTAGCTTCTTTTTTGAATTTATAGGACGGGATCAACCAACAATGAGGTAATGAAGCCTTTCAACATGGTTTTGGAATGTGCATATGAATCTCCATCAACATATAGCGAATCTATTACTCTTGAGAAGTTGAGGAGTCTAGTGAGTATTGGCATAGGTACAACAATAGGCTTAAGACATTCTTGATTGGTGTCTTTCCATGCATCAATGACTTGTTTTTGCAACTCGTTGTAAGTATCTTCTTTCGATTTCACATATTCTTTCATGTAGCATTCCACAGATGATGCCATGTGCCCTCTTTGCTGCTCAAACTATACATAAAACAATACACATTGAATGTTAGTTTCTCCATCTCATTCTATTAATCTTACTTTTCTTTCTAGTGAATTTCAAAATATTGTTCACTTTTTCAATTTAAACGCCAATAACTTTTATATGTATTCCAATTTACCCTTCCTTAACCCAAACTTCCAAATGTGGATTAACTTTACTTTTTAAAAAATCCTTAAGAAGTTTGTGGTCCATAGAGTTTAAAAAAAAAAGAAAAAAGAAAAAAATACTACATAACAAGACTACTTTTATTTAGGTTGAACCCCACTAACTATTGTGATAATTAATGTATGGATATAGACCTTACATGTCTTTTTTAAATAAAAAATCATTGGTTCACAATTATTCATCGAGTTAGTCATAAATAGTATTGTTGTTGGTATTACCTCATGTCCAGCCATATCATCCATTAATCTGCAAATAATGGATGTAGCTCGAACAATTAATGGTTCCTTACTCAACCAATCAAATACCTCTTTCGTTACAAAATCTTCTTGCATGCCTACTAGAGAAGTTATTGTTGACAACCTTACACCACACGTTTCTGTTGCAAGCTTCATGTACTCCTCAAATTTTGGGAAGTATCGGTCACGAAACCACTTATCTTCTTTTAGATATGCATTTGCTAAATTTTTCATCTATAACAAAACCAAAGAAAAGTTTAATTAAAGATTTATGAAGATATCAGTAAAGGGTACAGATGTGTTGATTAAACGTGTAATATACCTCAGTTTTGACATAGTCAACACGATACAATTCACCTGTCTTGACTAACTCTTTCTCCATTTCAACATAAACATCAAGAAGAGCGACGTAACAAACTCTCATATATTCTGGTAATTCATTTATTGCAATAGCATCCCATCTGTGCCCAAACCAAAATTATATTTTCTTTCTCATGAAAAATATAAATCAATCGAAGATATAATGACAAAATACTATAGAACCTTTGGATTGCATCTGTGAAGAGTTGGAGCTCATTAGGGGTTCCATAGACATCGTATATATCATCAATAATTGGAACCATAGCCATGACTTTGAGGAAAAATTTCCTTGCTAGAGAATATTGTGGCTCAAAGTATATCCCTAACGTCCAAAAATAACCTTCCACCAATCTGTCTCTTGCAAAAGGAAAATTCTTTGCAACGTCTAAACCTTTCCACCATCTACATTACAATGAATAAGCATTAATATAATTGATGAGATCGAAGATTCCAATAATCCATAATTAACTTTAATTTTAATTACCTTGTGAGAATACCAAGCTCCCTTTGGTGTTCCTTCTGCAACATGTTGAAGTCCAATTTTGCAAATTTCAATAGCACAGTATCATGTGTTTCATCACATTTATAAATTGATATATATCTTTTTGCTTCTAGTCTCCTTAGTCTTCTGTGAAATGGTTGTCTTAGTGCTTCACTGACTTCTGTTCTAAGAAGACCACTCAAGTTTGGTAGCATGGATTGTAGATGAGAAGTGGTAAATGTTAGTGCTTCCTCTAAAATCTTCTCACCATGCACTCTGAGATGTGACGCTTCGTACAAGCTCAATATTGCCTGCAAATTGTTGATCAACGACTCCTTGAACTTGCCTTCACTGTTCTTGAACTTTTCAAACACATCTGTAGAAACATTGAGTAAAACAAAATCAAAACTCAAGACCACCATGGTTTCACATAATTTATTTTATCATATACTTACTACTTGATACTGGATATCCTTCTTGTCTAAGTAATCGAAAGCCCACTGAGACAACGTAAAGATTGTTCTCATCTTCTTCACCATTGAATTTGCCATAGTTCTCAAATATGTGTTGTAAGGTAGATTCAATCTCCTTTTGAAATTGATAACACACTCCTAAGCGTTGGATCTTATTAATCAATTCCAATTTTTGGGATGTAGTGTGTTGGGCTTCCATAATCATGTTCTTCACCTTTTCCCTTAGATGTTGATGCTCTTGCCATTCCGGTGCATCCACATCCACCTGCG
Organism: Ipomoea trifida; assembly: GCA_003576665.1. Classification (NCBI taxonomy): domain Eukaryota; kingdom Viridiplantae; phylum Streptophyta; class Magnoliopsida; order Solanales; family Convolvulaceae; genus Ipomoea; species Ipomoea trifida. Next base: position 22,536,895 of record CP025656.1, read on the forward strand.
CCCATATACAAGCACAACACTTGTTAATTTTCCTGTAATACCTAAAGCTCAAGTATTACCATATATAGAAACCTTTAGGCCTTTCCTAATTTGCAAAATATTTGTCTTTGACATAAAGGTCTGCGCCCATAAATGTTATACCTTAAAAATAATTATATATTGGTTACCTTGGGTTGAGATGAATAAGGTAGGAAATAGTCTCCCCAAATGCTTGGATGAAAATTGGCACATCGACGATGACTTACTTCAGGCAAGTGTGTTTGGTCTGATGTAAGAACTGATAATAATGGTATATTATTATTGGCAGCCATTTTTTTTTGGAAAGAAGGGGAGAGAAGGAGGGGAATTGGGAGCAAACAAATTAAAGGTGAAGGTTTTCGATGTATCTAATTCTCTGGAGCTGCCTTTTAATTTATAGTACTTGGTAATCGTTAAATACAGTATAATCTACTTTCGAGAACACCTTTTATTTTCTAAGAAGATCTTATTTGATCAATTATATGCATGTAAGGATATATACACATATGAGAGGCTCTTAATAGCCGGCTACCCAATCAGAGATTATGACCTCAGAAAAATGAAGCCTCAATTTAAAGTATGAAAGGCAAGTTGAAAAAGGAATCTTAACATGTTAATAACGTGCGAATACTTATGACTCAGGCATGTTATCAGTAATGGATGTGTCGGTCATGACATGCCAGTTCTTATATTGTCGCGGTCCACAATGCATTATGGACTAAGGTCACAAAATGATGTCGTTTTGATAAGTGGAAAAAACGGCTCCCATCAATCTCCGTAACTGATACTACAGATGAAATGTGTTAAACTGATACTATAGTTGTAGTTCATTTGAACAGTTATGTTAAACTGATATTGCAGTTGTGTCCGTGATACTATAGTTCATGTTGAACTGATACTGCAGGTTGCGCGGAAAAGAGACAATTTGTCTGTTTTCATTAATCAAAACGTCATTTTGATGTACGGTCCACAATGTATTGACCGCGGTCCATAATAAAATTTGCAATAACATGCAACGTACAACAATATGATGTCATTGGTCGGATTTTTTATAATAAATTGTGTGAGAGGATGAATAAATTGTCCTCCGTCCCATTTAAAGTGTTTCAGTTAAATTACATTAAAAGTACTATTAAATAAAAAAAATTAAAATGCAAAGAATAATAATAATAATAATAAGTAAACAATATAGAAATAGTTTGACCAATGAATAATAAATAAGGTCATGGTGACCGAGGATGGAGCTCAGGTTTTTTTTAAAATGTTATTATGTAAACAATAGTGAGGTAAACAAACAGAACAAAAACAAAGAATCTTTATATACTAGAAGCCAATAGTTCTGAGAAAAGAGGGCAACAACATTAAAGTGTTTTAACTTTTAACTCCCAAACCAAGAAAACTTTCCAGAGGGAGGTTTCTAAGAAGACACTCCAAGAATGCTTATTAATCCATTGACATTCAAAAGGAAACCAAAAGACCAAATTTCATCAAGTTAAAGTGGCCCTGGGAAAGTCCCACTCTCCCTCTGTTCATTCCATTTTTCAACCTGAAAAGAACCAATTGTACGTAGGATTAAAATATAGCAAACGCCCTTTGTATACAAGCATTAAGAATGGCTCTCTTTCAGTAAGAGTGATTTGTGATAAATATTTTGGAAAAGTAACTAAATAATTCTCTTGTAATACCTTCCCAATGCTTCAATTGATCTCTTAGCTATAATTTAATTTACAGAAACATGTATTGACCCATAATTTATCATCAAAACCAAAGCACTTAATTGATAAGTTTTCACTTACCCATTCACCTGGGCAAAGTGCCCGATAGTACCTAGCGAATTTCTCACACTCACCAGCCTCCCCACCTTTAGCTGCCACACACCTGAAATATACAAATGGAAAAACAAGTCAAGACCCAGCATTGTAAATATGCCGCTTGCTGCAGATTAAAGACTATGCTCAAGTTTACATCAGAAGGTCCTCAAGTCATACCCATATATGCCAAGTATTTAAACAGCCTAGCCTTAGAAACCTAATTGTTTTGAATTTACCAGGTTGCCAGATCATTTCTATTTTGAAAAAATCTCATCACCTAAACAGGTTTAATTGTTGAAATGTTCATAGTTCTGTATTCCATATTTATGTAAGTAGGATATGCATCCTTAGTTCAAAAATGATATTGATGAAGCTAACAAAGGTGTATTAATATGGCCATATGGGAGGGGAAAAGTACCCTAGGAGCATATGCAAGCAGTACAGAATAAAAAGCAGTACACCAAAATAAAGCCATGGAGTTTTACCTGTGAAACTCAACGTAGCGTGTGAAACAATGCCTAGTCTGGTTTGTTGTAGGGAATCGAAAATCAGCTGGAGCTGTCTTCAATTCAATCTGGGACAAAGATTAATCAAAAGACATTTTCATTTTAGCGAAAGAGGTCAACCTCCAAAAGGTCAATAGTTGAAAATATTAAGAGACTTTGGAGCAGCTTATTTTTCAAAGGCACAAATTCATAACTAACTGGAATAAATGAAGTGTCATGTTAAAAGTCTTCGAACCAGTTTGGATAAACTTATGTTTAGCTTTAGCAATCTACTGCTACCATAAGCAATTACGCTAATTTATTGCTCTGTTCACATATGCTTACAAAAAGAGTTTATGGCTTTTGAAAAGCTTTTTTTTAGCTTATTTCCTTTTTTTACATTATTGCCCACACATATAACATTGAAAGTAAATTTAAAGATGAGAAATATTTATTAAAAAAAAAATGGTTGCATGGACAATATGTGCTTGTGATTTCAAATTGCCACCTTGACAATTGTTTTTTCTCAAGGCTAGAGAATTATGACTAGGAAGAAAGCCACGTTCTTTCAGCCACCCAAATAGTTAGTGATGATTCATCATTCATGACTTTTTATATTTATCCTTTCTCCATTTAGTTTCAGGATAATATACCATCATCCCCCCCTATTTTAGAGTCTAAGAGAAAATGATTAGCTAGCTGCAGCTAATAGCAAGAACCCCTCCCCGTAATGCTATCATGTCAGAGATGCAGAATTAGCAGCAGAATAAAAACACAGTAAAATCTCAAAGCCTGTGATCACAATAATTATTGCAGATCACTAATGTCAGTTATGATTAGGCTAAGTACTTATATATCCCCACAATAAAATTCTAATTAGATTCTAATATACTAATTGACCATAAGAAATCATTGTACTACAACCAGAACTACCATTACTGTGTGTTATGGTATGCCAAATAATTCACAAATCTATCACACCTCTGAAATAAATAACACGATGCATCCACAGAGTTTCGAAATGAGTTAATACCTATTAGGATTTCACCCGACTACCAAAGTTGCTTAATTTAGTCCCTAACTATGCAATTTTTACCTAAAATGGTCCCTCGACCATATGATTTCACCACTTTGATCCTTGACTACCAAAGTTTAGTCCCTAACTCTGCAATTTTTTACCCTCCCACCACTATTACGATTTCACCATTTTGGTCCTCGACTACCAAAGTTGTTCAATTTAGTCCCCAAGTGTGGATTTGGGGACCTTGGGACCATTTTAGGTAAAAATTGCATAATTAGAGACTAAATTAAGCAACTTTGTTAATCGAGGAGTCTGAGCAACCATTTTAGACAAAAAATTGCATAGTTAGGACTAAATTAAGCAACTTTTTGATAGTCGAAGAGCAACGTAGTAAAATCCTAATAGTCAAGGTACCAAATTGATATTAACTCGTTTCGAAATTTATCAGACCCGAAAACCTGATCAACTTTGTCTTCCCAGTACGTGTTTCAATTTCACTAATCAACCCTAGAGCACATCAGATATCAGTATTCAGCTCAATGACAACCTCAAAATCCCACAACTCCATTTTAAAAAGGAAAAAACATAGGCATCCAAATCATATGAATTCAGATCAGTTCCAAAATTTGCAGATCATCAAAACAACACAGCTATAGAAGAAGAAACAGTCTTTTCGCGACACAGATGTAAACGAAAATCGAAAATGAATGATTCCGAGATTGTTTTACCTCGGCCATTGATGATGAACGGAGAACAAAATTTTCCTTCCTGTGTGCGCAGCCGGTACGGAAATACAACGGCGTTGACGGGATCTCATTGGGCTTTATAAATATATTGCGGGCCGGGTAATTACGATCCGCCTACGGCCAATCCGGTTTTCTTGTGGTACTAATTTATTAAAGCAAAAAATAATAGAATTTCTTCCACATATTTATGGATCTATTTTCTTGTCTTTCTTTTTTTTTTTGACAAGATAATAAAACTGCTCCCCGATGATGTGCACTAGGTCAATTTTGCTATTCTATAATACTTTGTAGTTTATAGACCATATATGTAAACCACACTAAGTTGGCATTCACTTGGGCATAAAAGTCATGTTTCGCCCACACCGTACCATGCTACCAAAAGCAACAATGAAAACATTCCAAAGTAAATCGTTAATTTTAAAAACATAATATAAAAACACAATCACATTAAATTAAGATTGTTGATTTTTTTTTTCTTCACATAATCGGATCAACCAATAGAGAGGTAATGATTGCTTTGAGCTCGGTTGTGGAATGTGTATAAATATCTCTATCTTTATATAGCAGATCTATCACTCTTGCAAGGTTGACAACTCGAATGAGTATAGGCATCTGAACAATAGTAGGTTTGAGACATTCTTGATTCATGTCTTTCCATGCGCGAGTGATTTGTTCTTGAAGCTCTTTGACAGTTTCTTCTTCCGACTTCCCATATTGTTTCATGTAGCATTCAACGGCTGAATCTACATCTCCTCTTTGCTGCTCAACCTATACACAAATAGTACAAATTCAGTGTTGGTCTTTAATGGAGACTTTCATTGTGTTGATGAGCATATAATATATAAACATAAACGTACAATCTAACTATCAACTTAGCCTTTTAGTTGAGACAGAGCACATGCTTCAATTTGGTATCAGAGCAAATCTCATGCCAAAGGTCATGAGTTCGTATTGCTTGGAGCCCGATAAATTTTTTTTTTTTGACATAATAGGTCAGGTACGTAAGCATTTTTCAATGATAGTAAGCCATTTGGGTTGAACTGCACGATTTTAGAATGTTCAATAGTCTAATTGTACTTTAAAAAATAATGAATATCCTAACTGCAATTTCGTGCCCATTTTAGTAACTAATTTTACCCTTATCTAAAACTCCAAGATGCCGAACTATATATGGGTACTGATACACATGATTTTATACCATTATTTGCCCCATGATCCAGTCAGTTTTGTTTCTTATTTCCTTTACCTTGATACATTTAAGGCTCGTTTATGTGTTACATTTGATCAATCCTAGTTTATTCACAAATGAGGAGCAAAGGAAGGATTTTCAGTCATCTTAGACAAGTTTTCGAGACATAAGGAATCTACCTAGGGACGGAAAGGTGCAACGGAGAACGAAAGGAGTTAGAAGAGGACCAGGAGGCCGCCTCACGGCCAGGTACAATCCCAAACTCGCACTCACTCACTACTAACACATCCTCGATCACTCAATGGTTATAAACGTATAATGACAATTCATGTATGCTAGAATCGACCAATCAATTTTTCATGCATGTGTTTGTGCATGTATAACATGTTTTTGTTACCTTGTGTCCAACAATATCATCCATTAATCTAGCAATAATTGATGAAGCTCGAACGATTAATGGCTCGTTAGTCACCCAATCAAAGGCCTCTTTAGTCACAAAATCTTCCGGCATACCTACTAAAGAAGAAGTTGCAACCATCATATAACCAGACGATGCAATTGCATTTTTCATATACTCCTCAAAATTTGGTGGACGACCATCATGAAACCACTTAGCTTCTTCATAGTATGCTCCCACTAACTTTTTCATCTAAAAACACAAAAATGGAAATCAAAAGGTTAAGGTTTATTATTATACTCCACAACTTTGTAAAGTATATCAAAGATCCGCTTCAATTTCATTACCAATGCTAACCAAATTAACACGGTCCACTTTAGCTTGAAAGTAGATCCAAGTCTAAAGCACACAATTTATCTATTGAATGTTCACAATAAATTGGCTATAATATCTACATGCATACAGGGTATGACCTTAAATTAACTCAAGCAAATTAAAGAACATAAATACCTCAATTATAGCGTACTTGACTTGGTATGCTTGACCTTTTGGACCTAACTCTTTTTCCATTTCAGCATAAATATCAAGAAGGGCAGTGTAGCAAACCCCCATATAGTTTGGTAATTCATTTATAACACTCGCATCCCATCTATTCAGAAAAATATAAATAAAAAGAATCATCAATCATTTTACGATTTAATCTTTTAGCTGAAATACACGTGGAATACATAGGGTAAAGTGTTATAATAATATAACCTCTGGATTGCATCATTGAAAAGCAAGAGCTCCTTAGGGGTTCCATAGACATCGAAAATGTCATCAATAATTGTAGCTAGTGCAAGAACTTGAGTAAGAAATTTTCTTGGAAGATAATATTGTGGTTCAAAGTACACTCCTAATGCCCACAAGTAGCACTCCACCAATCTATCTCTAGCAAAAGACAGTTTCTTTATGAAGTCCAGTCCTTTCCACCACCTACTTAATATTGAATCATGTACATATTCTTAATTAGTTCAATTCGTTGGTATGTACAAATAAATACTTTATCAGTCAAAAGACAAATTCACAAAATTTAGATACTAAAAGCTTTACCTTGTGAGACTACCTATCTCCCATTGATGTTCCTTTTGCAACATGTTGAAGTCTAACTTTGCAAATTTCAATAGTACAACATTGTGTGATTTATCAAGTTCATAAATTGATATGTATCTTTTCGCTTCTATCCTCGTTAATCTTTTGTGTAAAGGTCGTTGTAGTGACTGTCTGACTTCTAATCTTAGAGGACTGGTTAAGCTTGGTAGCATGGATTCAAGGTGAGAAGTGGTAAATGTTAGTGCTTCGTCTAAAATCTTCTCTTCATGCACTCTAAGATGCGATGCTTCGTACAAGCTCAACATGGCTGGTACATTGTTGATTAATGATTCCTTAAACTTACCATCATTATCCCTGAACCTTTCAAACACATCTATCGAAACATCGAGTTAATAAGAGTTCAATTCTAGCATAATATAACTGATTTATTAGTATTATTTCATTATACAGTACTTACTGCTAGGAACATGATACCCTTCTTGTCTGAGTAATCGAAACTGCAAAGAGACCACATGAAGATCGTTCTCATCTTCCCCGCTGAATTCGTGGTGGGCTTCAAATATGTGTTGCAGTGTTGCTTCAATCTCTTTTTTAAATTGATAACTCACTCCTAAGCGTTGGAGCTTGTCAATCAAGTCCAATTTTTGGGAAGAAATGTGTGGAGCCTCTACAAGCATGTTCTTCACCTTTTCCTTTAGTCGCCGATGTTCTTGCTGTTCTTGTGTGTTTGCTTCCTGCATATATACATAAATAAATATAACATAACATAACACCTACCTTATCTTCAATTTACCAAAGCATTACTTGGGAAAGTATGTATATATGAATGTATGATATGATTTTTCTATAATATATTACACAATATACCTTAAGAAATAACATTTTTAAATGAACTATTTTTGGGTTGTTAGTTACCTTTTGTCGAGAAGAATAAGGTAGAAAATAGTCACCCCAAATGGTTGGATGGAAATTGGCAGAACGCCGAGTAACTTCATGCAATTGAGTGCGGTTTGATGTAAGAACAGATATGGGCTGATTTGCAGCCATTTTATGTTAAGAAAGGGGAGGGAGGAAAACAAACAATAAATTTTGATAAGGAGTATGAGGTTTTGCTTGTATGTGTTTCTTTGGAGGTGCATTTCTATTTATAGTTACTGTTTTTAATTTACTTTTGAGTAACGTTATTGAGTCGAAAATGTCCTTATCATTTGCTATTTCCATTAAATTTT